>QPKB01000001.1:42333884-42345105 GCA_003546025.1 Camphora micrantha
TTTTATTAACGGGGGTTTCGGGTGTCGTACTATAGTCCAACGCCTCGAAATCCAATGACGGGATTCTTGGTTGAGAATGCGCACTTTGGTCTATTTTAGAAAATCTTTTAGGTTCAAAACGGGTTTTGGGCGAATTTTGGCTTTTGAATACGCTTCGGGGCGTTCTGCGCCTGAAAAGGCTAGGGCCCGAACTTCGGGTGCGCCGTACGTAACTTCAATACGAAAGCACAATCTATGCGGCTCTACAAAATTGTTGACTCTACACTGTGTCTCATGCTTCTCTCGGTCCAAAAACCCCCTCCAGAAAAATCCGGGATCGCGTTTTTCTCTAACGTGGGTTTTGGTTGTCGTACCCTACTCCTACGCCTCGAAATCCATTTGAAGGGATTCTCGGTTGAGATGCGCACTTTAGGTTATTTCGAAAATCTTTTTGGTTCAAAACGGGTTTCGGGCGAATCTTGGGTTTGGAAAACTGCTTCTGCGAGTTCTGCGTCTGGAAAGGCTCTCGCCCGAACTTCGGGCGCGCCGTATGGAACTTCTGTACGATCGATCAATCTATGGGGCTCTTCGAAATTGTTGACTATATACTGTGTTTCATGCGACCTTCGGTCCAACGACTCCCTCTAGAAAATTCCGAAATCGCTTTTTTCATTAACGGGGGTTTCGGGTGTCGTATTCTAGGCCTATGCCTAGAAATCCAATTTAAGGGATTCTTAGTTGAGATGCGCACTTTAGGTTATTCAGAAAATCTTTTAGGTTCAAAACGGGTTTCGGGCGAATTTTGGCTTTCGAATACGCTTCGGGGCGTTCTGCGCCTGAAAAGGCTAGGGCCCGAACTTCGGGTGCGCCGTACGTAACTTCAATACGAAAGCACAATCTATGCGGCTCTACAAAATTGTTGACTCTACAATGTGTCTCATGCTTCTCTTGGTCCAAAAACCCCCTCTAGAAAAATCCGGGATCGCATTTTTCTCTAACGTGGGTTTTGGGTGTCGTACCCTACTCCTACGCCTCGAAATCCATTTGAAGGGATTCTTGGTTGTGATGCGCACTTTAGGTTATTTCGAAAATCTTTTTTGTTCAAAACGGGTTTCGGGCGAATCTTGGGTTTGGAAAACGCTTCTGCGAGTTCTGCGTCTGGAAAGGCTCTCGCCCGAACTTCGGGCGCGCCGTATGGAACTTCTGTACGATCGATCAATCTATGGGGCTCTTCGAAATTGTTGACTATACACTGTGTTTCATGCGACCTTCGGTCCAACGACTCCCTCTAGAAAAATCCGAAATCGCTTTTTTCATTAACGGGGGTTTCGGGTGTCGTACTTCTAGGCTATGCCTAGGAAATCCAATCTACACTATGCTTAGTTAGATAAGCACTAACCTTTATAATAGAAAGATTTCTCTCAAGGAAGTGTCTACACAAACACTTTAAGAGATTACAATTAAAGCTCAATTACAATGCCTCTAAAATAGGCGGATATAAAATTGAAAAACAAATTCACACAACATTCTATGAAATGCAAAGATGAATGCTCATGGTGTGTGTGTGAAAACTTCAATCAAGTTTAAATTAAGCCCAATCAATATTTGCTTAACGCATTTAAAAGTTTAAGGCACACAAAAGATTTGATTGAAGTAAAATGCAAATTACATATATAAATACTAACTTGTTGATGATATAAAAATCAAAGGCTCACAAGTTGTATGAAACTATTTAAGACTAAACATGTGATGCATGTGCAATGTTGTTTTCAAAAACAAAGTAGTAATACTAAGGTTCAAATGAATGAAAACAACAATATGATTCAACCAAGTAAATGAAACATGTTATAAAAGAAATCAAAGGATTTGACAAAACATGTTTTATAAAGTTTTTAAAACAAAACTTGGTTTGAAATCAAGGTGAAGAATCGAATCCAACTTAGATCAAAGATTAAATGAAGAATGGATTCAACACATCATAGTTATCATGCTAAAAATCATTTACCAATAATTTAAACAAAGCATATAACATATGATAAATAAAAGTAAAGCTTACTTAGAGATTTAACTTCATTAATCCAAACTTTAGCTTTACTAATGACCCCTTGGTCTCTCTTACTTCATTCCCCTTTTTCTTGCCTCCAAACACCTCAAGGATGGCTTAGATGTTGCACACTTTAGCAAAGGAATGAGCTTCATTTTATACCCAAAAAGTGCTCAACGGCTAGTCCCCGGTTGACCTGGTACACTGCCCGGTCGACCTAGCCTTCAACGGTCAAAAATCTGACCGTTTGAAAGAGAGCACAACGGCTCTTTCCCGGTCGACCGAGCAGTGTGCGCGGGTCGACCCGGCCCAGGGACCAATTTCCCTTAAAATTGCATTTTCATAGAATATTTCTTGTGGGAAACTTTGGGCCATTGAATCAAGCTTGGAATCATAATTTTAATTCAATCTAAGTTCTTTTAAAATCATGAAACATACAAAGCCAAAAAAGATTTGAAACTTCTTAAAACCATTGGCTAACTTGATTTATAAAACTTCTTTTCCAAATTAAATGCATCCCAAACTAAAAACAAATCATGCATAAAC
Organism: Camphora micrantha; assembly: GCA_003546025.1. Lineage (NCBI taxonomy): Eukaryota > Viridiplantae > Streptophyta > Magnoliopsida > Laurales > Lauraceae > Camphora > Camphora micrantha. The sequence continues at coordinate 42,336,454 of QPKB01000001.1, forward strand.
CATATGATTTACAAGATTTAAAACAATGCATGAGTAAATCAAGATTTCAAGTTTTTCTAAATCAATGCAAGTGTGAAAATTCAAATGATGCTGAAATGATAATACATCCATCAAATTGCAATACAAAATCCCTAACATGTCTCATGCTTTTCTCGGTCCAAAAACTCCCTATAGAATATTCCGGGATCGCGTTTTTCTTTAACGGGGGTTTCGAGTATCGTACTCTAGTCTTACGCCTCGAAATCCAATTGAAGGGATTCTTGGTTGAGATGCGCACTTTAGGTTATTTCGAAAATCTTTTTGGTTCAAAACGAGTTTCGGGCGAATCTTGGGTTTTGAAAACGCTTCGGGGCGTTCTGCGCCTGAAAAGGCTAGGGCCCGAACTTCGGGTGCGCCGTACGTAACTTCAATACGAAAGCACAATCTATGCGGCTCTACAAAATTGTTGACTCTACACTGTGTCTCATGCTTCTCTCGGTCCAAAAACCCCCTCTAGAAAAATCCGGGATCGCGTTTTTCTCTAACGTGGGTTTTGGGTGTCGTACCCTACTCCTACGCCTCGAAATCCATTTGAAGGGATTCTTGGTTGAGATGTGCACTTTAGGTTATTTCGAAAATCTTTTTGGTTCAAAACCGGTTTCGGGCGAATCTTGGGTTTGGAAAACGCTTCTGCGAGTTCTGCTTCTGAAAAGGCTCTGGCCCGAACTTCGGGCGCGTCGTATGGAACTTCTGTACGATCGCTAAATGTATGCGGCTCTTCGAAATTGTTGACTATACACTGTGTTTCATGCGACCTTCGGTCCAAATACTCCCTCTAGAAGAATCCGAAATTGCTTTTTTCATTAACGAGGGTTTCGGGTGTCGTACTCTAGGCTTACGCCCAGAAATTCAATTTAAGGGATTCTTAGTTGAGATGCGCATTTTAGGTTATTTCGAGATTCTTTTCGGTTCAGAATGGGTTTCGGGCGAATCCTGTGTATGGAAAACGCTTCTAGGAGTTCTGCATCTGAAAAGGCTCAGGCCAGAACTTCGGTTGCGCCGTATGGAACTTCTGTACGAAAGCACAATCTATGCGGCTCGTCGAAATTGTTGACTATACTGTGTGTTTCATGCAACACTCGGTCCAAATACTCCCTCTTAAAAGATCCAAAGCCTCGTTTTTCATTAACGGGGATTTCGGGTGCCGTACTATAGTCCAACGCCTCGAAATCAAATTGAATGGATTCTTGGTTGAGATGCGCATTTTAGGTTATTTCGAGATTCTTTTCGGTTTCAAATGGTTTTCGGGCGAATCTTGCGTTCAGTAAACACTTACGGCAATTCTGAGTCTGAAAAGGCTCGGGCCCGAACTTCGGGTGCGCCGTATGGAACTTTTGTACGAATGCACATTCAATGCGGCTCTACGAAACTGTTGACTCTACACTGTGTTTCATGCTTCTCTCGGTCCAAATACTCCCTCTAGAAGATCATACAATATCTCCCCTTAGGATGTATGGACATATTCTCCCCTTTAGACAACTTGATTGTTCTCTCCCCATTTGACATTAAATTGCAAAGGTACCTACACACATGAAATAAGGAAAATACCTTTTAGTAGCACCTGTTAACAAAAGAAAACGAAAATGAAATATATAACAGGCCATCATGTATGGTTAGAAGTCTCTAAGGGTTCGAAGCCAATACAAAGGTCAATTTGATCAAAACTAATACTTCCTATTAAGGTTTACACTCCCCCTCAATCCATTCTCTTCTTTTGTCAAACTTTTGACAAATATTTAACTATTTGGAACAAGAAGAAGATGGTTTTACCAATTGAGGAAAAAAACTTCAAGGAAAGAATTAGACACATATAACTATAGAGCTTAATATGATCAAATTGCCAATATAAAGAGCAAGGCCACATAGAGAAAAGCGATCATGGATACCAATTGGAATATATATATATATAAAACAATTATACCAATTGAGATTCAAGGATATGACTATTAAAACAATCACTCTAACATGGAGTTAAAAAGAATATAACTATTAGGAAAAATCCAAATTAGAGCTATCCATAATGTTATAGGGTTTACTAAACATAGCATCAATCAATTTAACTATGAAAATCATATGCTATGAAAGTTTTGAAATCATTTCATCCAATTATTAAATATGACTATCAAGTGCAAGATGAATGAAATGAAATTCAAACATGAAGCCTCCCTCAAACATTAACCAACCAAGATTATGATCACATAAACATGGTGGTCATGAGATTTACCTATATGAGCAAGAGAGGTGGCAAACATGAATATTATGATGCTAATGGAATGTGACATGGAACAAAAATATATAACTATAAAGTTCAATCCAATGTACATGGTCTATCACATTCATAAGATATGACATCAATTGGATATTACAACAATCGAAAATTATACCAATTGAATTTGAAAACATGATTAAGAGCAAGGATGTGACAAACACAAAATTCCATCAAGAGCAAGAGAGGTGGCAAACATGATCTATGGAATGTGACATGGAACAAAAATATATAACTATAAAGTTCAATCCAATGTACATGGTCTATCACATTCATAAGATATGACATCAATTGGACATTACAACAATCGAAAATTATACCAATTGAATTTGAAAACATGATTAAGAGCAAGGATGTGACAAACACAAAATTCCATCAAGCATCATAAATGGATATTCATCACTTTTAAAGATAAATCTAATGAGCATAGTGATGAACATGAAAAATTGCATAAAAAGATATAACTTAAAAGAACATGCAATATACAAAGTGTCAAAATCATATGAATTCAACATCTAAGAAATCCATCAAACAATGGTTATAACAAGGAATGGATTTCAAAGAGGTTCATATAATCAAGATCACTACTATGAAGTTGAAACATGTATAAGAATGACATCTATTAAGAAAATATACATGAAACAACATCATAACCATCCATTTCAAAGATAATGACTTAGAAAGCATAAAGAATGGATTTGAGAGTTCTAGTATCGTATCTTCAAATATAACTAAGATTACAACCATACATGGAACTCATTGACATTTGCATAGAGAGGATCAATTACAATCAAGATCTAACTCATACTATATCATCAACAAAGAATACAACCATGTGTGCACAAGAAGGTATGAAGTTAGAAGGATATCATAGATCACATATAGATGAAAATGGATCTCATATATGGGTTTACCTATAAAGAACAATGGTTTAAATCCAATTCATCTAAGATGATCCATTAATCTATCATGCAAAATCTCTACCATTAGCAAATGTACTAAGCTTACAATGCAATGGAAAGGGATATGAATATCATATCAAATGAGTGTAGCATATAAAATCTTATATGTAATTTTGAATCTCAAATGATCATGAAAGAAAAGATTTTACTAAAAAGAGCATAAACAACATCAATTTGCATTAATGAAAAGATATACAAGGTTAAGAAAAATATGCAAATCAATGAGACCATACCCAACCATGCAATGTAAAACATCAAAATCAATTTGCTTTTGAAAGAATGTGACTTTGTTAAGTAAAGAAGCAAATTGTTTGTAAACTTTATTTCCTTTCAAAAGATATATTCATAACTAGGCACAGCGAAATAAATTCAAGGAAAATGCTTTTATAAATATAACTAATAAAGCTTAGAACATTTTCCAACATCAATTGATCATGAAAAAACTTAGCTATGAAAGCTTATGTAATCACAATCAATTGACCATCAATAGAAATGCAATGCAAGAGATATAACTAAATGAAAGAAAAAAGCAAATCTATCATGAGGAAAAATATAATCAAATGATTTTGAAAACCATGATATGTAACTAGAGAAGTACATGAAAACAAAATCAATTGATTACAAATAAACATTGCGTTTAAAGAAATGTAACTAATGAAAGAACATAAATGCAAATGATCATGACCAACAATATGATTTAACTATAAAGGATAGGTTGGTCAATGGGGTTCAAGGCCTTAAGGTTTGACTAGGTATGTAACTTTAGGAATCCACCTTAGGTCTTGAGAGGGTTGATCTTTGAGGTCTAGTTTAAAGGTCTCACCAACTATAGGAGATTTGACTTGATAAATTTTCAATTTAGACTTATCACCATTATGTTTAGATTTAACTAAATTTAGCTTAGGTTGGTGATTAGTCTTTTGAGGTTGGTGAGTTTGTTTCTTAGGGGATTGAATTCTTTTCTTCTTATTTTCTCCCTTTAATTGACTTTTGAATTTTAGATTTAACTTTGCAACTTTATTCAAAAGTTCTTTCATATGATGACTTAAAGGAGATAGATTGAGAAGCTTTTTGTTGATAGATTCTTTTATAATTGGTTTAACTTGTTTAACCTTTTTAGAATCTATCTTAGGAGACTCCTTTTTAATTGATTTAACTTGTTTAATCTTCTTGGAGTCTTCTTTGATTTTTAGTGTCTTACCCTTCATAGATTTTGATTCTACTTTTTTGAGTTCAAAGATGGGTTTAGACACATGACTTCTTCTTAGTTTGCACTCAAACCTAAAATGCCCTTCAATGCCACAATAATTACATTTAGATATGGGCAAGGAAGTATGAGTGCTAGAGAATGAGGACTCACCTTTCACAAAAGTGTTGGTGAATTTAGGGTCATGTGAAATATTCCTATCAAATCCAAGACCCGTCCTATCTCTTTGAGTTTTACCCAATTTAAATAACTTTTCAAATTTTTCTTCACTTTGGGTAAATTTGCACTCATACTTTTGTTTGTAGCTTTCAAGTTGAGTGACTTGGTTTTTAAGGGTTGAATTTTCATTTTTAACTTTTGTTAGTTCATTTTCAATTCCCTTAAATTTATTTAGTTCTTCATGGGCAAGATTTAACTCAAGTTTAAGTTCATTAATAACATTAGATCCAAGTTCTAGAGTTTTTATCTTATTTTGAGCATTAGATAAATTTTCCTTAGAAATAGTCAACTTGGATTCTAGATTGTTAATGTCTTTATCTTGCCTTTTTAATTGATCTCTTAGTTCTAAGTTTTCCTTATTTAGTTCATCACATCCTATCTTTAATTCATTTAGTTCATATTGAACATTAGATAGGTTATGTAAAGAGATCATGAATTTAGATTCTACACAATTTATTAATTCTTCTTTCTCTCTAAGTTCATCTTTTGAAGAAACTAATTCTTTGTTTAGTCTTTTAGATTCTTCTATAAGTCTTTTATTATTCTTATCAAGCTTTAAGGACAATGTATATAATTCATCATAAGCTTGTTGAAGGTCATCTTCATTTTCATCATTTTCTTCCTCTTTTAATTCAAATTGAGATTCATTAATTTCAAGGTTTGAATCTCAAAATGTGGGAAGGAGGGGTCTAGAAGAATCTACACAAGAATCTACACATTTTAAAATAGTGGAATCCATTCTAATGATTTTCATGAAAATGCAACACTAGGGTTTTGACTCTAGATTTTTACACCTAATCAAGATTTCCAAAACACTTGATCCTAAAATAGAGCACGAAAAGGCAAGGGCCCGAACTTCCGGTGCGCCGTACGGAACTTCAATACGAAAGCACAATCTATGCGGTTCTACGAAATTGTTGACTCTACACTGTGTCTCATGCTTCTCTCGGTCCAAAAACCCCCCTCTAGAAAAATCCGGGATCGCGTTTTTCTCTAACATGGGTTTTGGGTGTCGTACCCTACTCCTACGCCTCGAAATCCATTTGAAGGGATTCTTTGTTAAGATGCGCACTTTAGGTTATTTCGAAAATCTTTTTGGTTCAAAATGGGTTTCGGGCGAATCTTGGGTATGGAAAACGCTTCTGCGAGTTCTGCGTCTGAAAAGGCTCTGGCCCGAACTTCGGGTGCGCCGCTTGGAACTTCTGTACGATCGCTCAATCTATGCGGCTCTTCGAAATTATTGATTGTACACTGTGTTTCATGCGACCTTCTGTCCAAATACTCCCTCTAGAAGAATCTGAAATCGTTTTTTTCATTAACGGGGGTTTCGTCTGTCGTTATCTAGGCTTACGCCTAGAAATCCAATTTAAGGGATTCTTAGTTGAGATGCGCATTTTAGGTAATTTCGAGATTCTTTTCATTTCAGAACAGGTTTCGGGCGAATCCTGTGCTTGGAAAACGCTTCTAGGAGTTCTGCGTCTGAATATGCTCGGGCCCGAACTTCGTGTGCGCCGTATGGAACTTCTGTACGAAAGCACAATCTTTGCGGCTCGTCGAAATTGTTGACTATACTGTGTGTTTCATGTGACACTCGGTCCAAATACTCCCTCTAGAAAAATCCAAAGTCTCGTTTTTCATTAACGGGGGTTTCGGGTGTCGTACTCTAGTCCAACGCCTCGAAATCCAATTGAAGGGATTCTTGGTTGAGATGCGCATTTTAGGTTCTTTCGAGATTCTTTTCTGTTTCAAACGGTTTTCGGGCGAATCTTGCGTTTGGTAAACACTTATGGGAGTTCTGAGTCTGAAAAGGCTCGAGCCCGAAATTCGGGTGCGCCGTATGGAACTTCTGTACGAATGCACATTAATGCGGCTCTATGAAATTGTTGACTCTACATTGTGTTTCATGCTTCTCTCGGTCCAAATACTCCCTCTAGAAAAATCCGGGATCGCGTTTTTCTCTAACGTGGGTTTCGGGTGTCGTACTCTTGTCCTACGCCTCGAAATCCATTTGAAATGATTCTTGGTTGAGATGCGCACTTTAGGTTATTTCGAAAATCTTTTTGGTTCAAAACGGGTTTTGGGCGAATCCTGGGTTTCAAAAACGCTTCGGGGCGTTCTGCGCTTAAAAAGGCTAGGGCCCGAACTTCGGGTGCGCCGTACGGAACTTCAGTACGAAAGCACAATCTATGCGGCTCTATGAAATGGTTGACTATGCACTGTGTTTCATGCAACTCTCGGTCCAAATACTCCCTATAGAATATTCCGGGATCGCGTTTTTCCTTAACGGGGGTTTCGGGTGTCGTACTCTAGTCTTACGCCTTGAAATCTAATTGAAGGGATTCTTAGTTGAGATGCGCACTTTAGGTTATTTCAAAAATCTTTTTGGTTCAAAACGGGTTTTGGGCGAATCTTGGGTTTCGAAAACGCTTCGGGGCGTTCTGCGCCTAAAAAGGCTAGGGCCCGAACTTCGGGTGTGCCGTACGGAACTTCAATACGAAAGCACAATCTATGCGGCTCTACGAAATTGTTGATTCTACACTGTGTCTCATGCTTCTCTCTGTCCTAAAGCCCGCTCTAGAAAAACCCGGGATCGTGTTTTTCTCTAATGTGGGTTTTGGGTGTCGTACCCTACTCCTACGCCTCGAAATCCATTTGAATGGATTCTTGGTTGAGATGGGCACTTTAGGATATTTCGAAAATCTTTTTGGTTCAAAACGGGTTTCGGGCAAATCTTGGGTTTGGAAAATGCTTCTGCGAGTTCTGTGTCTGAAAAGGCTCTGGCCCGAACTTCGGGCACGCCGTATGGAACTTCTGTACGATCGCTCAATCTATGCGGCTCTTCGAAATTGTTGGTTATATACTGTGTTTCATGCGACCTTCGGTCCAAATACTCGCTCTAGAAAAATCCGAAATCGCTTTTTTCATTAACGGGGGTTTCGGCTGTCGTACTCTAGGCTTGCCTCTAATTATGCGTTAGAAAGCTCCGCTCGAACTCGGGCGCGCGTAACGGAACTTCTGTAAGAAAGCATAATGCTATGCGGCTCTACGAATTGTTGACATTTAACATTGTGTTTCATGCGACTCTTGGTCCTAGTAGAACTAGACTACACCTTCCTGCGAAGTGAAATTTAATGTTTAATTATAATTATGTGTAAACCTAATAAAATGTAAAATGCGGAATCCATACTAGGTGGAGGAATTTATCGGTGTGCTGTTGGAGATTCATTTTTTTTTTGGCACTAGCGATTTCTCTGTGTCTAGAATTGAATGGAGAAAACTATGTTGGAAATCCTTTTTCATTTTCCATAGTTAAAGGAGAAAATTATTCTCCGCGCGTACAGATTAAAGCTTAGTTTAAGTGAAAGAATGATTTTCTCTAAACAACAATAAAAGGGGAAAAGATAATTTTTATATAGAGCATGAGATCCAATGCTTGGTATTGAGTTTTCCTGCGGAAAATGTTTCAGCAAAAATTCATGATTTTGAAAATTTTGAAGTTTAAGAGAAAAATTAATAATCATTCATGGAATTACAGACTTATTCTACAGAATATGTGCTCTCCTCCTCTCTTTAATTCCCTTCACACAGTAAAAGAAATAAGGGATAAAAATATAACAGAAAAGGAAAAGAAAGAAAGAAGGTTTTGGGACAAGCCTAGTGATTAGGGGGTAGACTATGCACACATTGTTAACGACATCGGGAGGACAAGATTGGTTACAATCAGTGGCAGAGGGAGGGGGGGGGGGGGGGGGGGGGGGGTTCCAGAAGGGGCAATTGCCCCTCCTAGTTTCGTTATTTCTCTAGAATATAGGAGCAAAGTTTGGAGGCCTATTGGTTTTTTATAATTTTCCCTCTTCATTATCTTGTTGCTTTATAAAAGGAAGAATTTAAAATTTGTTTGAGGCTACTTTTGTCCTTTGCTTGCTTACAAAAAAGCAAGTAAATCATCTCCATGTTTT
>QPKB01000001.1:42351237-42392555 GCA_003546025.1 Camphora micrantha
GTCAAACGAACATACTGCCATAACTTGTTGCATACATTCCCCCTTTCTACCTCTGTAAGGAATTTGTTTATCTGGTTGGATAATGGCATGCACAAGGGTGCCATCTATAGCACCAATACAATCCTATTAAAAAGAAGAAATCAACATTGATAAAATTTTCAAAAGAATTTAGCTTAAATAAAAAAGTAGTGTCAATGTGAAAGAGAGCAATACCTTAAAATATGGCTCAAAACGTGGATTCAAAAGTATTTCCTTAGGCACTGTATCTAGTGGAGGTAGCTTTATTATATCTTTTGCAAATATCATCATTGCTATCAGTACCTGACGGAAGTGTCTATGAATAGTTTCCCCTGAGTGTTGGAATCTATCTTGTATCACTCTATTCGTATGGGCGTGCGCAATAACCATCATGAACATAGCCAACTGCTCCTCCACAAGTACATATCTGCTGTCTTTCAGTAAATTCTTTGATCTAAAATACATGCATAAACGCCGAAACACATGTTGTTCCATACGTAATAGCTGATGACAAATAATGGGATTCCCATTCAAAATTATTTGAACATGACCATGTCCCGTTAGGATTGAGTTTCTGCATGGTTCCTTAATCAAGCGTTGTTGTCGCTTCTTGTACAACAATATGATAAGTAAGATATTTCGTCGTAAAATCGGGTCCATATGCTCTGTATATATTGCAAACAAAACATAACTAATCATTCATTCATATTTGGAGACATTTTACAATTTAAACATTCTTTAAATAAAACACCATACCATGTTTAAAACATAACATTCATGTTTTAAGCATAACATCCATGTTTCAAAATCCAAATATAAGAACAAAAGTTTAAGAGAAACATAACATTAATGTTTCAAAACGAAAAATAAAATCCAAACAACTAGAGATCACTTGTAACTCCAAAAGCATTTCCCTTCTCTATTTCCATTAGATATTTGAGCCAAGTTATCTTTTCCCTCATCTGTCTTGAATTTAGTTCAAGATAATTCTTTTCTTCCTTAACCATAAAGGACCTATAGAGCGACCATATGCAGTGGAGCTGAGTCTCCAGGGGTTGGGCATGGCATGTATTTAAGTCAATTGCTGCCTCCATGGTAGGTCCTTCAGATTGAGCGGATAGTAGCAGGCTAACTGGATTGATGCCTGTTTCACTGAGGCTGCTGAGCTCAATTATGGCAATCATTTATTGCGTTGTTACTCCCTTTGTAGCAAGGCCTTGGTCGCTTTCGCTCTAATATTGGCCATCAGAACATTTGGGATCGAATATTCACTTAGCAGTTTTAGTGCTTTTCTATTGATTTAAGTTCTTTTATTTTTAATCTTTTCTTTTTTGTCTCGAGTCTTATCAACTGATTTAGCAATTCAATTTATTCTTAAAATTTTCACTCTTTCTTTTTTTATTAGATCAAACAACAAAAATACCATGTTTAGGAAGGCAAGTGAAGCAAATGTAAAAGATATGTGCCAAACTGAACCTAACCAAATGGAGACTAAGAACATAACAGAATCCAACTCAATAGCAACTAAAAGCCAAACAAAACCAAAGTAATCTCACAGTTCTCGGCATTGACTTGGTATTCTCCAAGTGGGTTCAAAGCTCGTCAACAAACTCTATTATATCTTATCTTCTGTAACAAATTACTACTTCAGCAGTCTATATATGCATGTAAATGAAGGCACAAATTAAATAACAGCAGCAGCTCATTGAATTTCTGTTGACACATGTGAGGCCCACCCCTTTGTGGACCTCACTTTGATTTGAATATTATTAATTATTAGTTCGGATTACTTAATTTACTAATTAGTAGGGATTAGTAAGAGTAGATAGGTATTTTCCTAAACTCTTAGCCTATTTTGTAAGAATTAGTCTCTTTTTGTGTTTATAGGTTCTATAGGGTATTAATTATAATTATAGGAGTTTGTTAGTTAGTTAGAGGCCCTAGCTAGTAATAGGAGGGGTTTCCACATAATAATATTCTAATCCTACCAAAAATGACACAAAAGCCCTTGAGCTTATCCTCATTTTCAACTAACCGGGGGGGGGGGTGGTATTGGTATTCTAGGCCTTTCATTCCCATCACAAAACTATAAAACAACCCCCCTCCTCCTAATCGAACTCCATGCTCTCTCTCACATTTCCCTCTCTTTTCTTTCCTCTCTCATTTTCTCTTCAATTCCCTCATTTCCTTCCCTTTCTCTCTCTAGAAACCCCAGATCTAGACTCCTAGCTAGCTACAAGAGGAAGGAGATCTACTATAAGCTTTAGCTATCATCTCTTCCAAGGAGCTCTTCTATCTTATAGATTTCTCATCTCTCTTCAAATCAATGTATTTCTCTTCTTCTAGTTCAATTTTCTTAGAAATCTCTCTCTCTAGATTCCCTTCCTTATGACAATTCTCTTGTGGTTTTGGGATTAGGTGTTAGTGATCTCTTCATATCTGGATTTTTGGGACTGATTGAGTGATTGGAAGACCCTAGTAGCTTGGATTTGTTTTTGGAGCTTGATTTCTCTTCTTGTCATTTTCCTTTGCCATTGGATTAGAGGCAAGTGCAATATACTTATTTAGCATAGAATGCATGTTTTCCTTTTGTTGATTCTATAATTTTAATTCAATTGATGATTGATTGCTTAGATCTACCTTTTGAGCTTGTTTTCATGATTTTTGGCCATTGATGGATGAGATTTCTCATTTGGAAGATCAATGGCCCGATTGTAGATAGTTTGATAAGGATTGAAGTGTATATGGTGTTCTTGTATGTTTCTATGATGGATGGATGAGGTTTGATGAGATTTGGATGGAAGAGGTGAAATCCAGAAATCTGGAATTGTTGCAGGTTGTGCGTACTCAATCGACCGGCCTACAATTGGGTCAACCGAGAACACTGGAAATCCAGGAAACAAGTCCTAGTTATTTTTCTGGGAAATTTTTACAGAGCCAATGTATGCGATCGACTGGATAAACTGTGGACCCCAGACTACACTAATGTGCCTAGTCGACCCAACCATGTGCCTGGTCGACCGGATACACTGAGAATATCAGCATCTGAGAGTTGGCCTGACTAATGTTTGATTCAGGTAGGTCTCTTTGTACTAGGTCGACCGGCTGGCCACCCGGTCGACTGGATACACTGGAAATCCCAAGAGGAGGAGGGCGACGCGGCTGGAATCCATGGCATGGAGGGAGAAGCCAGAGGTGGAGCAGAGAGAGAGAGAGAGAGAGAGAGAGAGAGGGATTTAGGGTTTCACACTCCAAAAACAAAAGCAACTCTCCTTTCTTTCTTTTTCGTTACACAGAAGAAGGTGTGTGAAGCAAGGAAACAACGGTCCATTAATCCATCATTTATTTACTTTGAAAAAAATGAATTCGGCATTATTATTTTCTAAAAATCATAGAGTCAGATCAATCTCCTACTTTCCCTAGTGCCGATCCATCACGGGCCCATCTTTTTAACCAAATCGATCAACTGGATGGATCTCTGCACGTCTTGGGCCCTGCCTTTATTAAATAATAATTGGTCCTTCAAGTAAATGATCGACAACCATGTTGTTTTTAACGAGGCCAAATTTTGATCCAATCAGAGTTGGGAAGAATGTCATATATATACAAATTCTAAATGGGTCCAAATTGAGTGCGAATTTTTCTAAGACCCGTAACTTGGGAGGGGGGGTGAGGGGTGCATGTTCCAAGGGGTTGACAGGCCCATGAAAAAAATAAATAAAATCTATGCATTTAATATATCCAAGTTTGGGTCAGGTCCAAGTTCAATAGAAGTTGGGACTAACTTCTATACCCCTCTTAGACCTGAAACACGACTGAACAGTGGCATTGTTGTTTGGAACTGAAAGTCACAACAGAAATGAACCAAAAAAATAAAAAACTTCCCCTCTAAGCAATTGACCAAGAAATGAGCGATTGGTGATCTCCCTGGCCCCTTAAGACATTTTGGGGCCAACCTTCCTCTTGATCATGCATCGAAAGCCAAAATGAAAGGATATGGAGATACGAAAAGGGAGATGGAGATGCGAAGGTGAGTTAAGGAAGTTCTCAAGATGAAGATGTGAATAGGGAGATGGAGATGTGAAGGTGAGTTGTGAAAAAAGCTCGTGCTGCAGAAATTGGAGGGAAGGTGCGTACAGAGAAATAAGCCCTGAAAGTGTTCCTCGTGTCCATTTTTGTAAATTCACAAATGGGTATGCTTGACTTAAAAAAATTGAATGTTTGAGGAGCAATGAGGGATATGGCAATAACAACTTCCATAAGTTATCTAGTGCACATCTTGCACACCGGGGGTGCGACACACATGATGGTCCATCCAACTAGACCACACACACACCCACGGAATTCCCCATGGCCCCCGGGTCTTGCACCCATTCGAATGGACTCGACCGTTGCTCCTCACTTATCATGGAGCTTGGGGATGGAAAGAGACTTCTTGGACGGGCCCATATATCAAATTTGGGGTCAATCACATGCTTCTAACTCCTTCATTCGTGGCCCGCACATTTAATGACTTTATATTAAAAAAGAAAGTCTGACATTCGATCTAACGGTCCAATCCATTTGGATAGGTGAAAACTTGATGGATCTAGTGTACTTGAGGAGGTCCCGTGTGGTTCGGATGTATCATAAAGTCGGCCCTACTATGTTGGATGCGCATATCTCTAATATATATATATATATATATACACCCCTGTGCTAACTATGTCAACCAAAAGCTCAGCACTATTAACCATAAAACAGAGACAAAAATAGCCTATTGTGGGCCTAAAGATTGGTATGGGACATAAAGTACCCACACTAAATTTTAATTTGAATATCCAACCCTGATCTCGGGTTCTAGCCCAACAACGCACTTAGGACTCAAGGGCAAATTGCGTTTGGAATAATTTATTTACAATTTCATCATAGTGAACCTAATTTACTCATATATTGATGCATTTGTGGTTGGATCTATACATATGTTCTTGGAGTGGGACCCATGGGCTTCAATTAAGACCAAAATCTTATTTGACTTGAATTGGACCCTAACCTTAAACAGTCCAACTTTTAGATCACAACAGTCTAGTTTTTCAATTGGCCGGTTATTGTGCCTCCAATCTCATTTCTTATTAGATTTGATTTGCATCTGCCGCAGCAGAAATATTGAAGGACGTCGTCTGCTGAGTGCGGGCATACAACTATATTTTTTTTTTAAAGTTGGGGAAGAAGATGTATTGTAAGTAGTGATGAAGTCAGGATTTTTTTTTTTCAGAAGGAGCAAGCAATAGTTGGCTAACAACAATATAATAAAGAATTTTTTTTAAATAAGCGGTTGATAGTGTTTTTTAGATTTTCTGTTTTTAACTTATCATTTAAAAAAAAAAATCTTTTGCAGGATTTTATACTTATATCTAAAAAAATCATAGATTTAAAAACAGTCCAATATTTAAAAAAATAATTATTCAAAACTTTGAGGACAATCAAAATATAAAAAATAATAGGACTATCATAATGAATACAAACTGCTCAAAATCATCATTTACTCCTTATTTTAGGAGTGAGAGTCGTATTTCCTTCTAATCAAAGTAGAACCTATATCGAATTGATGAAGTGTAAACCAATCTACTCATAATTAATTTATAAAAATATGTAGTTAATTGGCTGCTGGTGCTCATTTAATGGGCCATTAACCCAATGCTATCAAAAGGTAAACAATCAGCTATTCATACTACTTAAAATAAATGTCCTCTTCTTAAGGGGACTTCCCCAAAATTTTATTCTAATAGAAGTTGGTCTCACCATAAGATTAAGCGTATCATATTTTTAAATGTAAATACAGTGGCACCAACTCCTATCTCAATCCAAATGATACTCAATAAGCTAAAATCCAACTAGTTTTAAAGAAATGATTATCTCAAAGTGTCCACAGAGAAACCACCCCATTGGAGAGAAAAACTTTCTTGAAAACATGGAGATGATTTACTTGCGTTTTTGTAAGTAAGCAAAGGACAAAAGTAGCCTCAAACATTTTTTAAATTCTTCCTTAATAAAGCAACAAGATGATGAAGAGGGCAAAATTATAAAAAACCAATAGGCCTCCAAAGTTTGCTCTTATATCATAAAGAAATAACGAAATCCAGGAGGGCAATTGCCCCTTCTGGAAACAAACCCCCCCCCCCCCCCAAAAAAAAAAAAAAAAAAAAAACAATTGTAAGCAATCTTGTCCTCTCGATGTCGTTAACAATGCGTGCATAATTTGCCCCTAATCACTAGGTTTGTACAAAAACCTTCTTTCTTTCTTTTCCTTTTTTGTTATATTTTTATCCCTTATCTTCTGTGAAGGGAATTAAAGAGAGGAGAGCACATATGCTATAGAATAAGTCTATAATTCCATGCATGATTATTAATTTTCTCCTAAACTTTAAAATTTTCAAGATCATGAATTTTCGCCCAAACATTTCCATGGGATAACTCAATACCAAACATTGGATTAGCTCATGCTTCGGACATGATAAAATTATTTTTCCCTTTTTTTTAGTTTTTTTTAGAGGAGAAAAAATCATTCTTCACTTAACTAAAGCTTCTAGACTGTAGCGGGAGAAATGATTTGCTCCATAACTAATAAAAAAATGGATTTCCAACGTAGTTTTCTCCATTCAATTCTAGACACAATGAGAAATCGCTAGTGCCGAAAAATAATGAATCTCCAACAGCGCAGCGATAAATTCCTCCACCCAATATGGATTCTGCATTTTACATTTTATTTAGGTTTACACATAATCATATTAACATAAATTTCACTTCGCATGAAGTGTAGTCTAGTCTACTATGTTGCGGGTTGTGCCTAGACTAAGTTGTGAATAAAGTCTGTTCATGTTCTACGTACTTTGGCCAATCCTGCCTTTTAAAATTGCATGTGTGTAGTTGCTGCTTTCAGTTGCCTAGTGCAATAGTTCTGAGAGTTTTAAGTGTGCCTTTATAGTTTGAGTGGTGTGTTGTGCTATGATGGTTTTCGTTATTGTACTTGGTCTTGCATGGTAATAAACATTTACTTTGTGATTTACCTTTTGATTAAAATAAATAAGTAAATAAATAAAAAAGTGTTAACTCAATTTTTTCTTCTCTTTTTATTAAGATTTCAGGGAAGTTAGGGCATAAGAACTAATCTAATAGAATTCAAGGCCGTTTCTGGCCGACAAATAAGGTATTTTGTGCAATCAATAGCATGTATTTCGATAAAACCGCGTACTGAATGATTATAGTGCATTTTAGTGTATTCTAGACTAGTCTTTTACATTGAAATGCATTCGTGCAATTCTATGCTGAAATACGCGTTTTAGGGTTTTTTGAGATACTTTTCAATTTAAAATGGGTTTCATAGGCGACAATAGGGTTAGGAAGCCATTACATGGGATTAAGGATAGTTTAATACTAAAACCCATGCTTCGGGCAGGTAATAGGAGATTCTAGACAGCTCTGGAAAAATGTTGTCTCTGAATTGTATTTAACGCAATTCAAAGTTGAAAGATGCACTCTAGAAAATTATCGGGTATTTTTTTCGGTGTAAATAGAAATTTAGGTAAACTCCAGCATAAGAAACAATCCATAGGATTCTGAGCCGTTTTTCATGAAATTAATAGCCAATATTTATATAAAAATGCGTGCCAGGTGATTCTAGAGCATTTTTGGGCATTATGGTTTAGTCTTTTTCTTTGAAATGTATTTAATACGATTCTAGGCTTAAATATGCATTTTAGGATATTCTGAGATACGTTCTAATTCAAAATTCACGCGATTCTACGGTTAGGAACCCATTGCGGGGATTCTGGATTGTTTAAGACTGAAACTTGCGTTTTGAGCAATTCATAATGGATTCTAGGTGGCTCTTGAAAAATGTAGGATGTAAACCGCGTTTCACGCAATTCAAGTGTGATAGACGGCTATAGAAAATTATGTGATATTGATTTACATTCAAACAAACTAGGGCGTAAGAACTAATCTCGTCGGATTCTAACCCATTTTTTACTGATAGACGTATTTAATGCCATGAATAGCACGCATTTGGATAAAAACATGTGTCGTATGTTTCAAGGGAATTTCATGTATTCTGGTCTAGTCGTTTGTTTTGAAATACGTTTCATGCAATTCTGTGCTCAAATACACATTTTAGTATATTCAGAAATACTTTTCTCTTTAAAATGGATTTCAGGCGAGCCTATGGTTAGGTACACTTTCCATGGGATTTACGAGTTTTTAAGGCCGAAACATGTGCTTCGGGCAGTTCAAGAGCTATCTTAATATGAAATCACGTTCTAGGAAACTATAGGAAAATGTTGGCTTCAAATATCGTTTCACGCAAATCACGGTTGAAAGATGCGCTCTAGAAAATTATGGGATATCTTTTTCCTTTAAAACAAGTTTCCCGCAAATTGGGGCTTAAGAAGTAATATTGTGGGATTTGAGTGGTTTCGTACTACAAACTGTATTTGGTGCAATCAATAGCGTATATTTCGATGAAAGCGCATGCTGGTGATTGTAGGACGTGTCAGGGCATTATGGTTTAGTCTTTTACTTTGAATCGCATTTTTTTACGATTCTTGGCTGAAAAATGCATTTTAGGATATTTTGAGACGCACTTTTCTTTCAAATGGGTTTCGTGTGATTTTAGGGTTAGGGACGTGTTGCAAGAAATCGAGCTTGTTTAACACAAAAACCCGTGCTTTGGGCAGTTCGAAGGGGATTTCCTAGCCGTCTCTAGGAAAACTTTAGGGGTAAACCGAGTTTCATGCTATTCATGGTTGAAAGACGCATTCTAAAAATTTTTGTGATATCTTTTTACTTTAAAACAAGCTTAAGGCAAATTAGGACTTTAACTAATCTCGCGGGATTCAAGCTCGTTTCTGACAGACAAACGACTTGTTCCGAGTGATCAATAGCCTGCAACTAGATAAAACAGCGTGTCTGATGATTCTAGGACATTTCTGCATATTATGTTCTAGTCTTTTGCTTTGAAATGTGTTTCCTGCGATTCTATGCTAAAATATATGCATTTTAGATATCATAAGATACTTTTCTGTTTTGAAATTGATTTCAGGTGATTGTAAGGCATGTCAAGATGATGGGCTCACTTGTTCGCTCGCGGGACTACCAGGATCGGCAAACGTGAGAGTTCGTGGGGCCTAATCCTTTTGTGACCGGAAACAAAGTGAACGTCAACTTTTTTATGTACAGGTATGCCGAATATTTTATTCTACTTGGAATTGACAAGTGGTGGTCCGTAGATCCACCTTCGCAAGTAGAAAAGATAATTAACTTTTTTTTTTTAGTTTTCATTGCACATGTATTTAAGAAAAGAGACATGGTTTGATTTGAATGTCGTGAAAGGCGATATTCATTTGTTTTGCCATTAAAGGCGATGTTATTGCCGCAAAAAGCAATTTTTGTGTTATGAAAGGCGATTTTTGCCTTGAAAGGCCATTTTTGTGTCGTGAAAGGCGAATTACAATTCTTATAAAAAAAGAACGACAATAGTTGTGATTTTTGTTTTGTCTCATTAAAAAATACAAAATACAATGAAAAGAAAGAAAAGGGGATCTAACTTCTCAGGAGATTGTGGAGACTCGCTCAGATTTATAGCAAAAAGTCATGTGGAACTTCGCCATCGTTCTTCAAATGAGAACAGAAGATGCTTTGATTTGCTTGGTTCGGCTTAAATCTCAGATTTTTAGAGGATAAAGACCAAGAGGAGGTCTTATATCCAATAAAGACCAAGAGGAGGTCTCAGATTATAAGTTAATTTTGTCAGACACTTTATATGTACTGTCTTTAAACGAAATTTAATTTCAATTTCAAGTTTAGTGAATAAGAGTTATCTGTTAACTTTGGTACTTAAGTTTTTATTAAGAGGAATTGCACTTTTATATGTTCTGATGAGGTAATCAATTGTCTTTATTTGTTAACTCCCACAATGTATGAAATACATGACACCGAAATAATTAATAGGATAAATAGACCAACATTAAAGAGAAAGTCACCTTCATCTAATCTAATAAAATTTTGGCACCTAACGCTAGGTCACATTAACCTAGATAGGATTGACAGGTTAGTGAAAGATGGTTTCTTGCTTTCATTGGTAGTAGAACCAATGCATGTCTGCGAGTCATTTTTGAAAGGCAAAATGACTAAAAGACCGTCTTTTTCCAAGGGCAATAAGGCCAAAGATTTATTGGAATTAATACATACTGATGTGTGTGGACCCATAAATATAAGAGCGAGAGGTGGTTATGAGTATTTCATCACTTTCACAGATGACTACTCAAGATATGAATACATATATCTTATGCACCGCAAGTACGAAGCTTTTGAAAAGTTCAAAGAGTTTCCAGTGGAAGCGGAAAAGCAATTGGGTAGAAGTATCAAGACTCTTCGATCAGATCGATGATGTGAATATCTCTTCACTGATTTTATGATATACTTATCAGAAAATGAGATTCTATCCCAATTGTCTACTCCTGGTATACCTCAACAGAATGTAGCAGCAGAAATAATGAACCGAACTCTTTTAGATATGGTTAGGTCTATGATGAGTTTCTCAGAATTGCCCATATCCTTTTGGGGGTATGCTTTAGATATTGTGACATCCAAGTCAGTACCTAAGACTCCCCATGAGTTACGGTCTGAGCGAAAGCCTAGTCTGCAATATTTACATATTTGGGGTTGTCCGACATATGTGCTAAAGGTAAAGACAGATAAGTTGAAATCGAAGTCGGAAATATGCACTTTTGTATGATATTCTAAATGAACTAAATGTTGGTTATTCTATAATCCTATAAAGTAGAAAAAACTTGTTAGTACCAATGCGGTTTTTCTGAAAGAAGATTATATGATTGACCAGAATACTTTAGAAAGGAAAGGGTAATCTTGGAAGAAATCCAAGAACGATTAGTTCCAAATTCAAAAAGATCTGAACTTGAGGAAGACCAACCCTTACCTGAACTAGTAGTTACACTTGAGCCTCATCGTAGTGGGAGGATTGTTAGGCTTCCTAATAAGTTCACATTATTTGGAGAGTCTTACGAGGCAATTCCAGATGAACATGAACAAGATTCCTATAACTATGATGAAGCAATAAATGACCAGGATTCGAGACGTTGGTAAGAAGCTATGAAAACTGAGATGGAGTCCATGTACTCTAATCTGGTTTAGAAACTTGTGGACTTGCCAGCCAATATCAAACATATTGGGTGCAAGTGGGTCTACAAAGAGGAAGAGAGGACCGAACAGAAGAGTTGAAACCTTTAAGGCCAAGCTTGTTGCGAAAAGATATACTTAGAAAGAGGGAATCGATTATGAGGAGACCTTCTCGCCGGTAGCTATGATCAAGTCTATCCAAATACTCTTATCCATTACGGCTCATCTCAACTACGAGATTTAACAAATAAATGTCAAGACGATGATTCTTAATAGTTATCTTGAGGAAAGCATCTGTATGATGCAATCAGATGGTTTCGTACCAAAGACCCAAGAGCAAAGAGTTTGCAAATTGCAGGAGTCCATTTATGTGCTAAAGCTGGCCCGAAGTTGGAATATCCATTTTGATCAGGTAATCAAATCATTTGATTTTTGTCATAACCCGGATGAGTAATGTGTGTGCATGCAAAGTGAAGGAGGTAGGATAGTCTTTCTTGCATTATATGACGATGACATTCTTTTCCTTGTGAATGATATATGAATGTTGTCAACTGTCAAAGTTTGGTTGTCAAAAACTTTTGATATGAAGGACTTGGGAGAAGCCAGTTACATCCTAGAAATCAAGCTTCATCGAGACCGAAAAAATAAAATAATTGATTTATCTCAAGCTGCGTAGATAGATAAGGCATTGGTACTATTTGCAATGTAAAATTCCAAGAAGAGTATCACAACCTTTCAAGTATAGATTGCACCTTTCTAAATGTTTCAACTGTTGCTAGCCTCTTATATGCTATACTTTGTACTATATCGTATATCTATCACACAATAGGCCTCGTCAGCAAATATCAATCGAACACAAGTCCTGACCACTGAACGGCTATATAATGTATTCTCAAATACTTGAAAAGGACTAGATATTACATGTTGATTTACGATAGTGTTGAGTTCATTACAATTGGATATACAGATTATGACTTCATGTCAGATAAGGATTCCAGGAAATCCATCTTGGGATATGTGTTTATGCTTGGCGGCAGGATATGTGTTTATGCTTGGCGACAGAGCTATCAACTGGAGAAGTATAAAACAGAAATGTACCGCTGATGAAATAGAAAATTTGGTGATACGTAGCGGCTTGTAAATCAGCTAATGAAGCAGTATGGCTTAAAAGTCACGGTTGAAAGACTAACCCCAGAAAATTTGGTGATATCTTTTTACTTTAAATCGTTTTTCAGGCTAATTAGGGCTTAATAACTAATTTCATGGGATCATGTCCCATTTTTAACCGATAAGCATATTTCGTGTTATCAATAGTCTGTATTTGTATAGAAACACGTGCTGGGTGATTTTAGGGCATTTTAGGGCATTCTGATATAGTCTTTTGCTTTGAAATGCGTTTCGCGCAATTCTATACTGATATACGCATTTTGGAGAATTCTAAGATACTTTTATCTTTAATATGGATTTTAGACACTCATTATATTGGATTTAGGATAATTTAAGACTGAAACCAGTGCTTCCAGCAGTTCGTAAGGGGTTCTGGAAGGCTATGGAAAAATATTATTTCCAAACTGTATTTCCAGCAGACCCATCTCATGGGTTCATCAATAATAATTCCTTAATTAAAACCCTTTCCAAAAGATTAAATTGATTTGACCAATTACTATAACTGTTGTGTTTGGATCAGATTTTGAAAAGAAAAAAAAAAGAGCAAGCAACCATGAGAATATAGAAAGTCTAAAGAAAACAAGCATCCATGCAAAATTAGAAATTCTAATTTTAATAAGTCCTCTCCTCCACATGGCCCAATGCGGAAAGATGTCTTAAACATCTTGGTCTTCCAAACTCTTTGAGTAACTCCAAACTCTTTGGTCATCACAAACTCTTTGGCCAAGAGTCCATAAACACCATCTATCTTGTCTTGAAAGCCATTGGAATTTACAAATAATTAAAATTGAAAAATACATAAAATTCCTATATCTCAAAAATTGAGATTTACATGGCAATCTATTAATGGAAACAAAAGGGGCTTAGGGAAACCATCATGCCTTGCCCTTTCGCGGGAAAGGAAACCATGATGCCCTTTACAAGTCCCCCAAAACAACCAGAATTAATGACAAAAATAGAAACTTGTGGGCCACATGGAGAGGACAACCACCTACAAGGTTAGTATCACATACACAATAAGAACTAAGGCTAAGAAAGTGTCATTCACATCTCATGATGAAAAATCCAGACTGTCAAATCAGACAGCGCCCTGTACGCTCGAGCGAGGATGAATCCGCTCGACCCACTGTTTGCAGAAAAACAACGATTTTTGCCCAACCAGTTCCTTCTCGTGCATACAGAAAACATAATACATGCATAAAAACATCAAAAACTGATCCTTACACAACCCAAAATCCATTCACTCCACATCTTATGTAGAGAATTAGATCTAGAAGATTGATCTAACGCAATGAGAATAAAGAGATTTCTCGGATACCAATTGTTGGAAGTAGGTGGGCCTCGTGGATTCACAAACTTTTAACCCACTTGATGCAGGGATCAAATATATAGAGGCACAGAAAGCATACCACTTGAGGATGTTGCACCATTCCAAGCATAATTTGTGCCTGAAACCATCATGTAAAAAGAAAATATTATGGATGGTATATGCCCATTTAGTAGAACACAAGGGCAATGAAAAAGTACCTGCACATTTCAATATTAAATGAAAATTTTGTATTAATTAATGGTATTTTGTAGACTGTTATAGTAGATTTTGATTCCCTTCTCTCTCTCTCTCTCTCTCTCTCTCTCTCTCTCTACCCATTTCTTTTTTTTTTTGTTTCTCTTCAGTGCACAACTTTTACTTGTAGTATTGAGCAATAGTGTGAAGGGCCTCAGTGGAGAGAGTGATGGGCAATGTAGTATAGTAGGAGTTTTGCTTTGAGAGCTAGACATCACAGTGTTTTATTTGGGAGTTCAATGTTAAGGGAGATGGAAATGGTGGTGCTCAGCTCTAACCCTTGCTTAAGGAACCCACCTACATGCAACAAATGTTTTGTTTCCAGCACATCTTATGTAAATGAAGCATCTTCAATCACATTCTTCCTTAAAACCTATGCTCGGGTAAAATTCTAATGATATATCTAATAAATGCCTCTTTCTCTTAACTACACTTGGATATATGGGTTTTTAGTTCGATTCGCCTTCTGGACTAGAATTGAATTCCCAAGAATTCATAGTAAACCAAGGGGGTTTTATATAGATATTGAAGTGATGAATCCATAGTCTAGTTTGGACCAAGGTGAAAACATGAAGTCTTTAGAACATCGAATTTAATAATTCTTTGATAGCTTCTCAAACTTCTGGCTAACATGCTAGAAGGTTAGACCCAATTCACCATATTCACATTCTCCTCCTAGGACTTTTTTTTTTTTTTTTTTTTTTTTTTTTTTTTTGAGCTATTTCTAAGAATTCTCTATTTAACTTCACAGAACTAGGTTACTGCTCCATCTAACCTACTTTCTTAAGATACTGCTACCAAACCAACATAAGCTTCTAGCTACTTGGGACATCTATGTCAGTTTTCAGTTGAAAAAAAAAATGTCCATATCCAATATTAAAAACAGGGGTTTTCTGTAATCAACCAATTTTTTTTGTTTAACGCGGTCCATCTTTGACAAATCTTTTCTGTAATCAACCAATTTATTTTGTTTATCATGGTCCATCTTTGACAAATCTAAGCCATTCATACTCGCTTACCTCCCATGAATCTACATTGATCCCCGTTTGATACAAATTCAACTATCAACTATAAGTAGATCAACCCAAAAAAATTATACAATGAAAAATCATTAGATTTTAAAGCTTCAAAAATGAGCATTAAAATTACTTGATCACATTGACACAACCAACCTTTATGAATCACAAATGAGCCGTAGGTGAGCCCACAAAGGAGAGGGCACTAATTTTTGGGCTGTTCCAATCCTCAATCTTAATCCCAACACTAAATCCTCTTCTAGCTTCTTTTTAATAGAGGAATATAAAGAAACACATGGGAAGCACTCCTTACAAATAAAGAGAAATATTAGAGTAACATAAACAAATAGATGGTGGGCGTTTTTTTATACACTGAAGCAAAATAACAAGAAACCAGAGTTTTGGTTTTCCCTGTTGCCATTCAGAAAGAGAGGCATTCATGAGAGAATTCCAAATCAAATTAACACCCACAATTAAGAAATAAAAGCACAAAGTATGAACATCTCAATCAATGACATTGACTGAAAAGAACAAATTGACACCCACGAAAATGTGAAATCCGAACCTGGAAGAGGAAGGCAGTAGGTGAGAGAGATCACTTGGGTTGCAGGGACGAGGAGGTTGGCCTCAGTAGTGTTGTAGTGCAGTGAGATTGCAGGCTGCCTTCCTTGCATTCGAGTTAACCACCTCTTTGTTTATGAGAGAAACATGTATATCACTCCCTGGCAGTCCATCTTCCATCCTCACATTAATACCCTACAAAACAAGAACCAGGCAATGATATAATTCTCCAGAAAGAGGATAATGATTCAAAGAAAGACTGGAACTACGGTCCAAGTTTAGAAAATTAGAGAACTAATTATGATCTTAAGGGGCAGTAGGTGCTCATCCATTAATAAACAAGTTAGAAATTATCAGTTCTATCTCATCAAAGTGTTTTGTGTGGAAGCATTTATCCATGCACGATGTCGCAATGCACAAGAAAATGGCAAAATTTGATTTTTGGGGAGTACAAAGTATGATACAACTATTTGTGCAGGATTAAAAATACCATCAGAGGATCAATGTAGACTTCAAACATTTCCAAAGGAACTTCAAATTAAGTCCTCAAATAATCCTTTTAGAGATATTAGTGCTTGCTCCATCATAAAAAAATCATGGAAACAGAATAATGTGATGGATTTATGTATGCAAAGTATATATTATAGTAGCAATGATAATTACACTGAATGCCAAGAATACACATTTTTCAAACATTGTCTCTTTGAAAAGAATTTTCTTTGATACCCTTTGAAAAGCAAATTACATCCAAAGATTTGGGTGTACCCTGCCATACTCTGCAATTTCAAAAGAAAACTTTATGTAAGAGGCTCAACCTTCATTTATCCTACTTAATCGTCAGAAAGATCTCCATAGAACTAATACCCATTTCTGATTGTTAAGGCTTCAATATTAATCACGGAATATCCAGTGCTAACGATACTGCTATCAACTCGATAACATATACATACATACATTTGAATGAATTTGGGTTCTGGGTTCTTCCTCAAATGAGTTGTGAATGACTTGAGAGATGGAGCTGGTGGGGCAAGCATTGTCTTCATCTGAGAGGAAGAGGAGAGCCGACCCTTCAAGTCAGAAATGGATTTTAGCCCTTTTTGTTTTTCAGACCTAATAGGTAAGGGGTGTCGTGCAAAGGCAGCATATGGGTTCGTGCCAGCCCCACTCCAACGATCCAAATTCGATCATATCAGCCTGTATTTTAAATTTTTAGTCCAATTATATCATTGTAACCCCTGATCTATGGCCTAAGTTTTGCCTGTGTTTGGTGGGAAAAGTCAATGAAATGGGGATAAGCCTGCTTGTTTCGAAGAGGGATAGAGTAGTAAATCAAAGAAATTGTAATATGGTGGATTCTAAATAGAAATTTTAATATAGTGGATTCTGATTATTAAAAAGGAGAGCATGAAGGCTGGGGAATCATGCTTGATCAAGGATATCTCACCATATGCGATTTAAGAATCCAACACAACAAAAATGGCTTATATTATAAGGTGTCAATTGTGGAACCTAAATAATTTAGAGCTTCAAAATTTCATTCAATCAAGTATTCTAACATGTATCCATGTTTTGGGGGCAAAGTCATGTTGTTGGAACGAAAGTGTTAAGAACGAAACTGTCAATCAATTCTCACTTACAAGATCTCCACAACCACAACATTTATTTGGAATGAATCAAATTCAGGACAAACACAAAAGAAAAAATCATGAGCGTTTCTCACCTCGCCAAAGGTTGTGAATTTGAGATCCCTATACACCACCAAACAATACACCTGCAAAAACAAAAAAATCAATGGGATCAAAGAAGAATAAAAAAGGGAAGAAGATGATGATGAAACGAACCTTTTGCTTCATCAAATGAGCATTTCTCACCTCGACAAAGGTTGTGAATTTGAGATTCCTATTCACC
Organism: Camphora micrantha; assembly: GCA_003546025.1. Classification (NCBI taxonomy): domain Eukaryota; kingdom Viridiplantae; phylum Streptophyta; class Magnoliopsida; order Laurales; family Lauraceae; genus Camphora; species Camphora micrantha. The sequence continues at coordinate 42,368,644 of QPKB01000001.1, forward strand.
ACCAAACAATGCACCTGCGAAAAAAAAAAAAAATCGATGCGATCAAAGAAGAATCAAAAGCGAAGAAGAAGAAGATGATGAAACGAACCTTAGAGAGAGAGAGAGAAGCGATCAAAACTCCGTGACCGACGAGAGAGAGGGATCGGATCTGGAAAAGTGATCAAACCTCAAGAGCTAGGGTTTTTCTTTCGGCGTCGTTTGGAGACTTTTCAAGGTCGTCAAATATTAAACGACGGCCTAGAGACCGTGGTTATGTTTCAAATGAAATCGGCTGCATCATCACGAATGGGACCCATTTGCGGACTATAGTCGTATTTTTCCCAGTTTTGACGTAGTGTCCATGCTGCACTACCAGCCTATAGAAACCACTCCGATCTATAAATAAAAACAGAAAAAAAATAAATAAAAGAACCACAAAATAGAGTTTGAAATTATAAACGAGTAAAAGTAAAAAAAGATCACCAACCATTTGGTGCCATTTCCAGTCGAGCGGCTAACTCTAGCCAGCAGCATGACTGGGGTCCAGTACTCCTTGCAAAGGTTGTTAGGTTCTTCCCAGCAAGCCAATGCAGCAAGGCACCTCATCCGACCTACAAATGATGCACAGCAGTTTGATTGCAAGATAAATACAGTACCATCAATCACAAGCAGTAAGTGAGCCTGCAGTTTACTCTACCCAGAAATAGAACTATAAACACATTCTTTTCGGTAAGTCTTGAATAACTAAAGCTAAAGAAACAGGGGAATCAACCATTTGTTTCTTCCATTTGCTTTTTGTAGTCTTTGAACTTCCACCTGCCATTGAGTAAAGCACGAGATATCAAAGGTAAAGAAAAGGCAACAAATTGCATTGTGAACACCTCAAATGAGAATCATATTTTAAGAAATTCAGCAAAAGAAAACAAGCCAAGACCTACTTCAATACCTCATCGAGCTATGCCATAGGTTAAGCTTGAGACAATGTCAAGACCTGCTAGCTTGACCTACGTAGCATCAAGCTGCCTCTTGTTGGAGGTTTCACAAAATTATAGACTCCATACTCTATGCCCCCACAGTGTCAACCTCAGCCTCGCACTCAAAAACACATGAGATAGTAGTTAGAACCCAAGAAAGTAAAATATCTCTTAAAAACAACATCATAATTAAACTGCAATCTATGCCTATTTTCTCTCTTCCGAATTTTTTAAATTTCTTTTTTAAAGAATCGATTTCACTTTTCTATCTTTCTGGAATTTCAACAAACAGTTAGGGCAATGGGACCCCTTCTCAATTAGTATTAAATTCAGAGAATTTTAAGCAGTAGATATCATGAGTCAAATCATCTCAAATTCAAGAAATAAGAAAATCAACTATATACGGATAAATATAATTAAGATTAACAAGAAATCTTATTTAAAAATACTCAAGTCACTATGGGACCCTTTCTCAATCAGTATTAAATTCAGAGAAATGGCCATCATATGAGTAGAAAAATTAAAGGTGACAGTCTTATAAAGGGCATAAGAAGACTTAGTTTGGCTACTAGTTTCTTAAGTATATATATGGCTACAATCAGTTACCACCATATCCATCCATCATGGCCCATCAATTACTAAAATAAAGAGAAAACAATGGCAATTTGAGCAAAGATTAGGAAGAGCATCTTTGAGACTCTCCATTGGATAAAGAGGCTCTCCATTGGATAATTCACGATTAGAAGATTTGCATCACTGCACTTTACAATTCATATGATGCAATGCAATGATGCAATACAATTCACTGCGTTCATCGATTTTTCGCGTAGAATGCAATGATGCAAAAAAACTACATGAGTATAATTGTGAATTCTGAGAAAATTAATGCAATAGTAGGATAATGCAAAATAAAATTTTCATAAAAATCATACAATTTAATGAATTTTGACCAATTATGACTTGAATTCCAACATTGAATGCTCAAATAAAATTCAATGAAATCAAGTTATCCTAAATAAGCCCATAAATCTACATGAAATAATGACTATGATGCAATTTCATGGACTCATCATGCCCTCCAACCAACATTTTACTAGTCCCTAGCTAAAGATGTGAAAAGGTGAAGTTAACTAACCTAACCTAATCAAACCTAAAAATAGAAAAGAAGACTAACGCAAAAAACAAAAGACACTTTCGCTGGCACTCTCAACTACATTTAGCGTATGCAGTAAGCCCTTATACCCCTACATTACCCTAGTGGACAAATTGTGCTTCGTGAGGTTTTGTTGTGAATAAACCGATAAAACTCAAAAAAAAAAAATAATAATAATAAATAAATAAATAAAAATAAAAATAAAAAGAAACTCTCCAAAAAAAATTAAATTAAACATTGGATACTCTCGATTCTCGGAATAGTCAAAATAAAGAAAAATTCGAAATACGGTTCACCAATCTCATCTTTGAAAAGAAATTTTCAAAATCATGCTAAATATGACCGTGCACGATGAGAGAAAGTATGTATACATCAAAAAATAAGTGTTAAATGACCGCTAGAACCACCGTGAAAACGACTCAATCAAATAATCCGGTCCACCTAGACTTAGCAAAAAAAAAAGATTTCCTCTCAAGGTAATCATGATGGCTTTCACACTATTGTTTTTCAAAAGGCCATGAAATTTCAGTGACAAGCTTCTCTCTTTCTTCTTTTTTTTTTTCTAATGATTGTTTTTTCCTTTTCAACGGTCCCCAACAATAGGCAGCCCTTTTCATGCATGCACAACCGAATTAAGGCCGTGATTTTTTTTTCCTTTTCAACGGTACCCTAATTTAAGGCAACCATGATGGCTTTCGCACTATTGTTTTTCAAAAGGCCGTGATTTTTGTTTTTCCTTTTCAACGGTCCCCAACAATAGGCAGCCCTTTTCATGCACCCGAATTAAGGGGGTACCCTAATTAAGGCAACCATGATGGCTTTCGCACTATTGTTTTTCAAAAGGCCGTGATTTTTCTTTTCCTTTTCAACGGTCCCCAACAATAGGCAGCCCTTTTCATGCACCCGAATTAAGGGGTACCCTAATTAAGGCAACCATGATGGCTTTCGCACTATTGTTTTTCAAAAGGCCGTGATTTTTTTTTTCCTTTTCAACGGTCCCCAACAATAGGCAGCCCTTTTCATGCACCCGAATTAAGGGTGTACCCTAATTAAGGCAACCATGATGGCTTTCGCACTATTGTTTTTCAAAAGGCCGTGATTTTTTTTTCGTTTTCAACGGTCCCCAACAATAGGCAGCCCTTTTCATTTTCATGGCACCCGAATTAACGGTCCCCAACAATAGGGTACCCTAATTTAAGGCAACCATGATGGCTTTCGCACCATTGTTGTTCAAAAGGCCGTGATTTTTTTTTTCCTTTTCAATGGTCCCCAACAATAGGCAGCCATTTTCATGTACCCGAATTAAGGATGTACCCTAATTAAGGCAACCATGATGGCTTTCGCACTATTGTTTTTCAAAAGGCCGAGAAATTTCAGCGACAAGCTTCTGTCTTTCTTCTTTTTTCTTCTCTCGAATTTTTTTTTCTTTTCAATGGTCTCCAACAATAAGCAGCATTTTTCAAGTACCCGAATTAAAGCAACCATGATGGCTTTCGCACTATTATTTTTCAAAAGGCCGTGAAATTTCAACGACAAAGCTTTTCTCTTTCTTCTTGTTTCTTTTCTCTTGATTTTCTTTCCTTTTCAACGGTCCCCAACAATAGGCAGCCATTTTCTTGTACCCGACATAATTCACTAATTTGTGAAAAAATCCACCCAGATGAACCAGGAAACCTATAAAACTAAGGTTTGGTTTTCCTTCATATATTCAATCAAGTCGTAAAAAGAATGGATGATTTCCATTTAAAGGTTTTGAAAATGTATACAAACTGTGTAATGTGAAAGGATCAAAATTTAGCACTTTTTCAAAAAGATTTCCGCAAAGAAAAACTCTCTTTTGTCTAAATTCTGAGAATTCTAAAACTCAAGCTATCTTCCGTTTATTGAAAATTCTATCAAAAATTCTCTTCAAAAAAATCTAAAAGCCAAAGATAAACAGCAAAAATTCTGAAAAGAAATTTGAAAAACTTCCTAAATATATAAAATAGGAAGTGTGCTTGTCCCCACCCCCCAACCTATGATAAACATCATCCTCATGTTATGCATGCAATGCAAAAGAATATAAAACATGAGAAATAAAAGTAGAGGAGGGTAAAGTGAAGACACCGGAGATTGTGAAGCTTTTTCGAACCTTGTCAATGGTTAGACAAAACCCACAAAACAAACAAAAAGAAAAAGAAATTACCCTACTAGCAACACAACTTCGAATCCACCCGGATTTCAGAAAAAATTTAGTTGTATGCCCATTATTACAAAGCTTTGCTGGCTATTTGCCATGCCCATAGCTGCCCAAACCGTGCAATTACCCGATTAAATTAAATAATTCAACTTGAATTGCGAAAAAAAAAAATTTCAAATGGTGATATTTGCATTAAGTAGAGAGATAAGGTACATCAAAGAGCCTAAAAGCTCAACATCAAAAAGACAAAATTTCAAAGTACTATCGATCTGGCCTAAAAAAAAGATTCATACATAAGAGTTTTCAGGTTAGGTCCTCTAAGTAACCACGAAATGAAGGGGATGGTTGGTCATTCAACCTCATTACATATGTTATGGTACCTTAGGGCTAGTTTGACACTTTACTAATACAATGAAAGTCCAGTAAAGCCTCCATTTTCCAGACAAGATGTCACATCAAATGCACTTTATTCAAAACTCCCCCCCATCTTTTTCATACAACAAGTCAAAAAAGCAACTACTTTCATCCCACTAAAATACAAAAAAACTCCACTTTTCCATACAAAAAGTCAAAACGATTCCATAACAACTACAAACAAAATACCATTATAACCCACTTATATTTTATTCTTTCTTCAAAATCAACTTTACTTCCCTTGACTCAATTAGTAGAGTTACCAAATTGGCCCTAATCTCTTCAGTTAGTATCTAGTTTTTGCATAATAAAAGCAAAGAAAATATAAATAATAACTTGAAAAATAAAAACAATGCTCCATGATGAGAAACAATGATCCGTCACAAAATAATGTTCACACAAGACCCTATAGCAAGCATAATTCTCAATAACCTTATAGAACTGCCATTCAAGATATTAACTTAATAGACCATAAAAGAAAAGGCATGCTACAAATGAAACAGCCAAAGAACAAAGAGCAGTCCATAAATCAAAGGGATCTTGGATATTCAAAGACATGAAGTACAATAGGAGCACATTAAATACTAGAATGTCAATACCATGAGGGAGAACATCAAAATGAAGCCCAATCAAACAATAAACCACCAGGCGCCGAGCAAACATTTGGGAGCATGCATAGGCAGTCGTTAAATGAGACCGTGTTCTACTATGTGTCAATCATTTAAAATCAATGTGAACTATGTCTTTTATTTTAGAATGTTTTAAAGCTAACAAATGAAGAATATCATCCGTAGACATATGGTATGAGGAGACACCTATTGTAGAGTTCCCTCCAACATCTAGTTTGTCATTCACTCATTCGTCAAGTATGTTACAAAGGAAACAAAAGAAAAAAAGAAAGAAAAAATCACATAGTTAAAGATAGTTTCTTTGTATAATATTTAGCAAGAATATACATTAAAATCATTGAAGCCTTACCGCTGCCACTTGTATCAACAATAGCAACACTACTTCCCGCTGATATAACAAAAGATATCCATTAAGTATCTTTCGCTCTATTAGGTATCTGAAATAAGAAAAGAAACAAAAGAAATTATGCTCACAAATCAATAAAACTCAAAACAGGGATAGAAATGAGAATGGAAGTATAATAAAAGCCTGAAATAAAGACAAGAAAAAAAAACACACTAAAAGCTTTCAATTTAAAAAAAGGAGCCCAAAATATAATGTTCCACCAATATAAGATGAACTTTAGCAATAATACATAAAACATGTAAACCAAATAACGAACGCTTTTTAAAAGAATCCTGTTAGAAAAATTTATAGATGTCAATGAACATAAAGATGTCAAAAGCAACAACAAAAGAAATTAAGAAAATAGAAACTGTGAAACACCAAAATACCGGTCAGGAGAACTGATGTAGCAGTAAACTCTATAGAACAGCCCAGCAGCATACACAAATCTTAGGTTTATACTACTAGGATCTAGTGTCTCCTAAAAATAAAAAACATATAAACAGCAGTAAGCAAAGACAAGGAAAAAAAAAAAGAGGAGCCTGCAGCACCGTTGGAAAATGCCCAACCACTAGGCCGCAGTTTCTAGTTAAGCTACCAGTTAAAAAGAAGATATGATGATCCCAACCCTGGACGTTTTCCACCTATGCACTCTATGATGATCCTAAGTTCTATTCCTAACCACAAAGTTGTGAAATGCATGTTCTTCATTAGTTTTATTTCTATCAGAGAGAATTTTAGAGTAAAAAACAAAAAAAAAAAAAATTAAGAAAATAAAAGACACTTGTTGTTGAAGTGCTACTATCAATAGTCCATACGTATTACATGAAGTGCCCTCACTTAACACGCTAACAGGGGTAGAGGAAAGAGGAAAAAAAATACAAATGTGCTCTAATGTACATCACCCTCTCCAATCCAAGTATCAAAGTTCTTTGAATTTGGTACTTAAGGAGGCTTTCCTACACTTATGGGTTTTTTTTTTTTTTTTTTTTTTTTGAATGGTTACTTTCATTATAAAACAAGACATAACAAGAGATGGGAACGCATACCTACACTTGTCACTATCAGATTTTAGTATAAAAAAATGCATTTAATAAATTTAAGAGAAACCAACATCAGAATGTATTAAGTAAATTTATGTCAAAGACATCCAGTCTGAACCAAACTCAATAAAAATTAAATAGCAAAGGCATTCAAAGCTTCATTTGATATATAGCTCAAAATTGAAACATTTGTTACTGCTGAGTACATGATCAAGTGTTCAAAACTGTGCATGGACAGCATTTCATTTTCTGAAAAACTACGGTATCCAACAATTGAGTTAAACACTTGCAATGGAAAGATGTTGACAATTTTTTTTTCTTTTAAAGTATCTGACATTTATTGATAGGTCATGGGAGAAAACGTAATTTATCTTTTACCATCAGATTTATTAATTCTTGTATGCTTTTTCTATAGGTCTAATGTGTTTTTTTTTTTATATATACTTTTTGTATAGTTCTAATGCTTCTTTTTTTTGGAAAAAAAAAAATATATGTGCTTCTAAACTTGTTTTATGCGTATATTACATCCATCCCAAATCAAGTTCTCAACCAAAATCAAATTGCAAAGAAAACCATATTTTCATTTTTATAGCATTCAACACTAGTTTCTAGTAATTACTCAATCTGAGTTTCCAAACAAAATTAGGACCTATTTATAATAGCATCCAATGTTCAACACTGGATTCTCATAATTATTCAATCTAAGTTTCCAAAAAAACTTAGGACCTATAAACTATAAAGGCATCCAATGTCTAGGTGTTCAAATGTTCAATAAAACGCAAGTTACAAAAGAGACCCAGCTTTTCATTTTATACTCAGCACTTGGCATACCAGTCGAGCACACTACACATTACTCAAACCAAGTATCCAAACAAGGCAATCCACCAATAGCTCAATTGGTGAGGCACCTCCCTTTCACATAAACAACCAGGAAACAATCCCTGGCTGTAGCGCTGCTGGTGAGGATCTTGGGTGAGTGCGTGAGTACTAACCTTTAAAAGAAAATAAATAAATAAATAAAAAGTATCCAAAAAAACTTAAGAGACAATAATGGAAGGCATCCACTCTTAATCAAGTTGAAAATGAAATCCAATAGAAAAAAAACATCCACATTTCAACTTCATATTTCACAGTATCAGCACATAATGTGTAAGTTTTGTATTATTGGAATCAATAGAACTCATGGGAAGAACAATTCATAAGAACAAAGGGAAACCAATGCGAACCCATCAGCCACAAAATTTCATGTTTAGTAAGTACATGTTCGAGTTTATAAGTCTTATCAGGTCAGATAAAGAAATAAACAATAACGAATTCATAAATTCAAAACTAGTTCAAAACCAAAAAACCATTAAAACCACAGCCACTTGGGTGATTCCATTTCACCTAATTCACATGGAATCCAGGTGAGGCAGAGTAGCTTAGCATACACGGATTACTGCCCGTTTCCTCTGAAACGTCAAAAAGCTTCACGCAGTCACCTCCAGAGGCAGGTAAAAGGGCCGTTGATGGGTCCGCAAACTTCATCTGATTCCAGCTATCTTATTTCCTTATACACAAATTTCTGCCCTAAAATGTGATAAGTCCTTAAAAATGCACATTTTCATGGCTATTTTTAGTAAGTTCAAGGACTTACCAACAAAGATGAAAATAGCTACGCCCGCCGCTAAACCGCTACGAAGCGAGCGATACGTAGCGTAGCGGGGTAATTTGGCAAAATCACCAAAAAAAACTGAAAACATTCCATAAAATCCAGAAATTTGTAAAATGAAAGAAAATGTGGTTCTTTTGCAAAAATAAGAAAAGGGGGCGTAGCAGTGCCCTCAATATATGAGGTCCTGTATCGCTGTATAAATAGAAAATAACAGTAACGATTAGTTTTTTCACATGTATTTATGTTTCTTAGTCATGCTAACTTAAAAAGTAATGGAAAGCTCATTAAAAAAAAAAAAAAAAAAAAAAAAACTAGAACATGAAATAAAAGCATAATTATTAAAAAAACTTAAGAGTTAGGTCATTACTCATTAGTGAACATTGAACAATCAAATATCAATACTTCAACATTCAAGGTTCAAATTCAATCAAGTGAATGAACTATGAAGCGATCAACATTCAACACCAATTTAGAAATGAGTAAATGACAGAGTAGAGACTAGAGAGTTAGTGAAGGAAATAGTTGATGAAGAAGGAATGGATTTAATGGAAGCTTGGATCTTGTAGAGTTGTAGTTGTGTAACTCACTGACTTGTGTTTGATTATTTCCTTGTTTTGATGTTTGTTGTGGTGGATCTTGTGCTCAAATCTTGATTTACAGCACTTTGGGAGGTTTTCACAGCAAGAAGAATGAGTGAAAGAGGTGAAAAGAAAGGGGAAAGTGCAAAAAGGGTGTCGGCTGGGGGTGTTTTTTAACACCCCCGCCGCCATGTAGCTTGGCGGAATGTATCGGCCGCTAGGCATGCGGCGCGATACGCGCTTTTTATGAAAAAAGCATGGCGGCCATTGCCGCCACGGCCGATATTTTCATCCCTACTTATCAAGCCAAGAGAGCCTCATTTAGTGTCATATCATGATTTTATACATTTTTTTATCCATTATAGTGCATTCATGCATAATTTGCTCAAAAACCATCATTTTTACATCAAATCATGAAACCAGCCATTTTTTATTTTATTTTTGGAAAGATTTTCAAAATGTGTTTTTCTCATGAACTGAATTAATCATTAGTTTTTTTTTTATTAAATCATGCAAAATTATGTGCATTCTTGTCATCAATTCATGAGAGATGGGCCCGCAGTCATGCATTTGTTAATTAAGGGTAAATTTGTCTTTTCACATGAAATTAACCTTTTGGCTCACAAGAAAAGATGAATTGGGTCCCATAACATAGGATTGAGGCTAAGAAAAGCAAATGAGAAGGAAAGGAAAAAAAAAAAAGAAACAAAAAATTAGAAAAATAGGCTTGAAAAGGGCATGTCCAAGAGGGGGTCCACTTTCTTGGCACAAAATTTCAAGGTAATCTTTGAAGTTATTTTGAAGAAATATCAAGGAATGCAAGAAAGGAAGGCTACAAGAAAAGATCTTTTTTTTTGTGAGCAAAGAAATAATAAAACATATATACATGGAAAGCTTGGCATGTGCATGGACATCCATATCTACATTCAAATTTGTGCCACCTCAATGCTAGTTTTTCTCCTCTCCAAATATCTCTTAAAGTCAAAAGGAGGATTCCTTAAAAGAAAAAAAAAAAAAAAAAAAAGCATGGCAAGACGGCAAAATGAGAAGACCAAGAACGTCATATCTTTTTTATAGCACACCTAGCCACATTATGTGGGCCCCATCTCAATCAAGTGAAGATTTTGTTTCTCTAACTTGTCTATCAAGAAAATCCAAAAGAAAGGAAAGAGGATGTTTTCAAAGAGAGTAAAAGGGAGACGAATGAGACCAGCTGGGCATGCAAGCCAACCAGCAACAATGACCTACGGTCATAGAAATTTTGGAGATCCCACCACTCCACAAATTGAAGAACAAAGAAGAAAAAGAGGTTTCACTCCTACATAAACAGCCCTATGGGAAATCCAAGGCATGCTTGAGAATTGCTTACCTCTCACTCTCGAGAATTGCATACCATCTCTCCCTTTCTTGCCCTTCCATCTTAACTCATCAAGGGGGTGCTTTCCAAAGGCCATACCACCAACCTTGTGGTAACAACTAGAAAGAGGGATTCTCAACATCCTAGTATGTATTCTTATTTTTCAATGTCATATTCCTCATAAAGAATTTTCATGCTAGTAAATAAAGCTATTGCAGTGTTCCTTTTAATTTGTGTTCTTGATTTTTGTATCTCTGAATATTAGATTTGTGATCCATGCAGTAGGGTTAGTTCTTACTTTTGGTTAAATATTTTTAATTGGCTTGGAATAATTCCTAACAACTCACCTTAGCATCGTCACAATATACCTTGTTTTCTACGGATACATGGCATTTTTGGAGGCAATACAAGGTGAAGTTGAAGAGAGTTGACCAAGAAAAGTTTAAAAAATCCAAGTTTGAAATTTATTTATTAAAAAGCGAGGATTTATCACTCTCAACTTGGATTGACAACCCAAGTTGAAGAATGGGACCCTAGGCTTGCACTTCTAATTTTTTTGGGCGAGATTTAAAGAGCAAGTCACCACCTTTATTTATTTTTTTTTAACCACCTTTGATTTATGCACACCATCTTTATTTTCTGCATTTTTTTTAGTTTCTGCACTTTATTTTCTATCTTTACATCAATATGTTAGGATTATGTTACTGCTGAAAGTGCATTAATTTTCATGCATATTTTGCATATTTCAAAACATGTGCAGTGGTCTAATTTATGTTAAGTTCCGAAATCAGATTTGAAGATTACATGTGCTGAATGTGTTTGGTTGGGAAAATAACCCATTATCAAATTGAAATTTGAAACCGTTTAAAAGATAATAAAATTTTGTTCTCAGCTGTATGCAAATTCTCTTTAGGTTAAAGTGCAATTTAAAAATCAGAAAAGTCTGAGTTGCAAACCATTTTGGTTCAATTCAAGATTAATGAAGAAAACAGATTGAAAAGGAAAATATATATATATATATATATATAGTGCACATTGGGCTCGTTTTGGCAGAACCTTACATACAGTGGGGGTGTGTTTTCTTTACGTAGCTGATGTGAAATTTGCGATTCAGAATTGAAAAGACATAATGATCTGTGCAGATTTACAGCTGAAATAGGATACAAATATGATTGGAACAAGTTCCATCATGGCCGAACCATGTTGGGAATTGAGTGATGAATTAAAGGATTGATCGAACCAGTTTCTAGACTTGAATTATTACACAGGGAATGATGGCTTCAAGCCCGATTTTTGGAACCGTATGCACAATTCATGTATTTCATAGCATTTCAGATTTAATACTTTTATTCACTCGTTCTCTTTTGGAATTTCATGCAACTTAGGGTATTAAAGATTCAGCAGTAATTGCGGTTTAGATAGGTTTTGATCTAGCTATGTATTGGTAATAGGTGTCAAGCATTAGAAAATAAAATAATAAAATAAAAAACTTTGCACTAGTTCATCATATTACATGCACGTCCATGCATTGTGTCCCATTATTTTTGAAGAGTGCATCCTCATCATTCTTGCATTTTATTTAGTTTAGGAAAATTAATTCTCAGATTTGCATTCATTTAGAAAGTGTATCATTTAGATTCTTAGCTTAATCTAGTGTTTAACTTCGAAAAGTTAATTGGTTTCTAATCTTAGGGAGTTTGATTTTAGATGGATGATTTGTTTTCAATTTAGATTGATTTGATTTGATACTTTTTTTTTAAGTTTGATTTTTTTTTTCATAACTTGTTTTAGTTTCCAATTTAATTTTTTAGATTTAATCTTAGTAAGTAATATTTTTAGAATATTTTCTAATTGGATGTTCTAATGTGTTTTTTCTATTTTGCAGCAACTTGATCTTTTTAGATTTAGGTATCTAGTTTTAGGACATTTTTTATTTCATTGGATTGTAATTAAATATTTTAATTAAAGTAGGAATGGTTGTAATTAGTTTTTAATTAGGCTAGTTTTAGATTTTATTTAGAGCAGGTACAAGTTGGAAAGCTTATCTCAATAGGTCCATGTGGATTAACCTGGTCTCACCAGTTTATTACTACATCGCGGCTCTACACTTGGAGCTCACGATCAAAATGCAACCGACCAATATAACATATATTATTTATCTTTAAACTAAACCCAACAGACCATTTACTTGTGAAGGAAACGATGTAGAGAAACAAAGAGAAAACTGTCGATAGTACAAAAATCAAGTGAGCAGTTTTCTCCACCTTTTCTTCTCATCCACAAACACCCCAAATTTTATACATTATACCCAAGTAGAGTAATCAAATTGCATTACCCCACAACACAAAAAATAAAAAATAAAAATAAAAATAAAAATAAAATAAAATAAAGCAAAGAAGACAAAACACCTCAATCAACAAGATCTAAAACTTTAGAGTTAGAATAGTCATCCTGCATTCAAACATGCCCTAAATAGACTCCCAAAGACAGCATCAAAATCGCTCACTTTCAAAAGAAATAGATCCAACCTTGAGATTTCAGAAACTCGAAATGCTTAAAGGATAAAAACACCCAAATTTTAGGGAAAAGTACCAGAGAACTCAAAGCAAATTATTTCCAAACTGTATATCTGGCCCAACTTTGCATTAAGCGGGGATAGATTTCATCAAAATCCACCCGTATACTATATTCAATAACAGCAATTCCATCAATTAAAAAATGATACAAAGAAGGGTATGTGCCAACAATTAAATAGGAAAAACCGAAAAATGTTCTAACAACAAAAAACCTATCTTTTATAACTCCTCTGCCACTTCATTTGAGCTTTTGAAAATGTGACGGTAAGAAATTCCCATCGTCATATGCACATCTAAAGTCTCTAGTGCCAACTCAACAATCCCCGTGACTCCACCTTCATTTGATCCCATCATGTTGCATAATCCTCGTCTCCTTCGATAATAAAGGGAAGCCTCTGCTGGCCTTTTCTTAATGAATTTTACCTTTCATGAAAAATACATAAAGCCTCTGCAGTTCATAGGTTGCCCACACCTCTACTTGATTTGGTTCTTTCGTTCCTAAGAACGTTACCATAACCTCCTTGTCATTTCATAATAACCCCACCTATACATTACCAACCAAGCCCAATTTTGCACAAGATGGCCTGTTGCAATATTCACCAAATATGTAGGGGATATAAAATCTTGATTCCAGGTGGCGAGCAACCAAGATAATAAAAAATAGTTGATTTTATATTCTATTGGAGTTGCCCAAAAGTTGCCTTGTTTACCCCTTCCTAATGTTATTTTCACCCTTAGTTACCCTACCCCTCCATCTTAGGATAAGCATCTCCAACGCACATATTGTTTAACCCTTCCTAATTTTATATTCACCCTTTGTAACACCTCCATCTTAGGATATGCATTTCCAATGCAAATACTGTCATCTTAACATTTCTCTATTGCCCAACATTCAGCTCCATATAACAGTGCAGGTCCATCTATTGTCTTAATTAAATGTCCCTTTAACCACAATGGTAATAAATGATCACACAACATTATACCAACTTGTCTCCACTATGCCCACCCCGCACTAGCACTGTTTATGATATCCTATGTAGGTAGTCCACTTCGTCTAAAAATGCTCTTGACAACAGAATCTACCACACTAGAGCACTAATTGATTTTCAATTTTAATCAAACCATCCTCCCTACCACCTCAAAAGAACAAACTTGCATCCCACCATTCTTAGTTCTGCAAATGCCATGCACGAAGGAACCTTTTTTTTTCTATTGTAAGGTAACAATAGGAATTAATCAAGTCGAAATCGTAGAAGGGCTGCAAGTCCGCAACTCCAATCGATTGTTCTACAGTTTCTAACGAAGTTTAGTAGATTAGGGTATCCTCGAAAACCACAGAATCATAAGAGCAAAAGGAAAACCACCACCGAAAAATCACAACACCAGTACAAACTGCAAGGATGGTCTCAACTGTACCAACTACCAAATATTCATGGCATATTGGCATGACACCATTTCATTTTAAAATGTCCCAATGTGTAGCGACCTGTGATCTAAAATCTATGTTCATGAAAATGTTTGTGTGTTCAAGATTCATATATTCAAGAATATTGCAACTTTACTCATTGCAGACCATTGATCTCATGAATCGATAAAGACTAACGGTTTTCAGTTAACATTAATTTTGCCCTTTCATATTTTAGAAAATAAAGGTACTTAAGTTCCAAGAATGTACATATTAAGTCTATACAGATGGAAATAAATTCTGCAGAAACAATGACATCACAGAGAACAATTCTTTCAAATGGGAGAGGAAGACTACCTTAAAATTTGCCAAAAACAGCTGATATCGCTTAATGATCTCCTTCATGTTGGTCATAATTTTCTTGTCTGATGAAGAAAGAGCAGCAGTAACATCCTCAGGTGAATGCCCGCCAAAATTCACAATTTTGTATCTAAACTTATACGTACTTCGTTGCTTGAATTGGAATTGCTTAACCCCCAGTCGAAAAACACTGCAAAAGAACAAAATTTGATTAAATATATGAACTTCCTTGGCTTGAAATGATTATTTTTTAACATGACTAATGATTTCAGTTAGCTCAATACAGATAAAATTATTGGCAGTGTCAGGATCATTGTAAAATAAGGATGTATGACATCAAATTATCAGCAGTTTCAGGATCATTGTAAAATAAGGATGTATGACAGCAAATTATCGGCAGTGCCAGTATCATTGTAAAATAAGGATGTATGACAGCAAATTATCGGCAGTGTTAGGATCAGACCGGCAGTCCTACTCCTGTGTTCAACATCACACTACTGACCACAGTTGAAGAAAAATTAAATATCATTCCAGAAGATTTTCAAAAGGAAAGAAAGAAACGGAATCGGCAAACTTGCAATAAGAGGGCACGGGCTTAGGATCAAATGCACAAATGAGAAAAAATAGATCACCTGAAAATCTGATTCAAGTGAGGAGAAGCTGAAAAGAGGCCTAGGCGTGGACGAGAGATGGAGTTGTTGGGGAAGTTAAGGTTCTTGTGCACCTGCAATGGCAGTCTCCAGCTTGTGCTTGCACAACTGCTTGAGCTTGTGCTTCCTCTGAACGTAAAATTTCAATATGTGAATATGATTGCCTGAAAGTAGAATCCTATGAATGTAAACTTTCACCGGTTTCTAATAACAAAACTACAATAACACAACAATTCAAAATCTGTTGAAATCTGATCCAACTACCAAACATCAAAGACATCATAAAAAAATGTTTTTATCTCTCTAAATGAGTTCTATCTATATTAAATCTATAGTTATTGCACACATAATCAAATACTTAAACAGCCTCTAAGTATCATAAAACTATGTTTTTCTATCCCTGTCGTATCTATATGAACGCACTGCACATACATAAGTGGCCAAGGCTGTCCTTTTTTTGCATATTTTTGTAGTCAAAAATTACCTTTTTTGATGTAGTGTCTAACCAGTCTTAGGGACTGCTACCATTTCTTTCTTTCTTTATTTCCCTCAGTTTGACCATCCATTAATATATGTCATAATTGCTACATCTTCTGTCTCAAGAAACTAAAGCATCCACTAACAATTAAAAAAAAAAAAAAAAAAACAATACATCTATCTGACTCTGAGCACTATAAAGTGTAAGCAAGAATGAGGATAGTAGTAGACTAAAAACAGCCTCAAGTTCATGTTCAAGTATAATGGGAGAAGTGCAACCGTTCCCAAGTATAATGTAGACTAAAATATTCCATTTTGCCTCAAGATCCGTTTGAGAGAGCTAAAGCATGATTTTGGGCTAAATTTGCAGATGAGAATGTAGAAATAGTTTAAAACAAGAACCGTGGTTGATGCATTTCTAGATAGCATTTCAGGATAATGTCAACATAGAATCTGCTTTTACACCTGCTCTTAAAGAAGCATTTATGGTTATGGTATCCCATGTATTCAGTTTTAGGACTATTGTAAAGCTGTTCAGCTTATAGTTTCTTGGACCACCATCACAAAAGGGACCCAGTCGTGTACAAAGGGATCGACGGCTAAAAACCATCCAAAACTGAAAGGCCGTCGTTTTTTGTGTATTGTTTTAGTCGAAAATTACCTTTTTTATTGTAAGTTCATACTATAAATCATGGTATAAAACTAAGACTTGTCCAACGTTAGCCATCCATATAATTTCCTTTGCTTCAACCCAATCAATATAAAATACATTTAAAAATGAGCACAAAGGATTTAATATATGGAATCATAAAGCATGGAGAAGCAAATCAAATTCACTACCTTGAGATTTTCCAAACTACATGTGCAAAAACAGCCATTATTCTAGATTATTCAAAATCAATACAAATATAAGTTACATTTTCAACATGTATAAGACTATTAAATGGATAAATATTCTGAAGACTCAACCTTGGCCTTGGAACAAAGAGATGCAGAAGAATGAAGATTCTGAAGACAACCAAGCCCCACCAGATCCTCTGCATCTGTAGATATGTACAACAATTAAAATACATGAATTCTTTTATATTCATACGTTTTGTATATGATCTATCTACATGGCTACATAGATCCACCTGTATAAGACTACTGCTATAACTAAAGTCTAAACAGCTGTGTACATAACTAAAGTCTAAACAGTGGGGCGACAATAGCTTTTGATTATTTGAAAGAGAAGATTTTTGGAAAAGGAATGGACTTGGATAATCATTACATGGGTTCAAGAGGATATGGTGTTGGATTTGGGTGTCAATTGGTTTGTGAAAGTGAATTTGCCTGGGTCCAGCGTCTTTTCAAATACATTGGAGATGGAGATCTTTGGAGATGGGTTGTTCCTGACGGTAAAAGCTTTCAGCAATGGGTTGAAAGATTTCAATATTGAATACAGTGTTGACTTGAATCCAATCTTGTTTGAGCAGGTAAGGAGTTATATCAAAGAATATGCAAGTTCTCTGTTTTTACTAATATGAGTTCTGCATGTCGTATATTTGCAATAATTCAAATTATTTTTTCAAGCATTACATGAGTTATGTGGTGCGCAGTACTTTATCTGTTGGTCCCTATATCATTATTACGAGAGAGATATGGCAGTGTTTTTTTTTTTTTTTAATTAACGTTTATCTATTAAAACAGTGCAGTACAAGAGACTTTACTGGCAAGCTAAAGCAGATAAAAAGAATAAATGAAGTCAAAGCACAACTGCTAGAAAAGAGGACCTCCATGGCTACTTTCCTAGATCAATTTTCTCTTGTATCAATCATGCTTTCCAATGTACTGCTATAACTAAAGTCTAAATAATAAGCTCCAATAAAACAGCTGAAAGAAGAAAAGGAAGTATTAAATTTAAAACCCCAAGATTTCTCACCTCCTTTTATTTTCTGCATGGAAGCAAGAAAGAACGGCCTTCCGCCACGTCTTCTTCAACCACTGCAACACGAACAGCAGCAAGAAGACAATAAAAATAACTGCAAATAGAAGGGTACTCAATCCAACTCCCTCAATTCCATAAAGAAACTCAAAGACTACAAATTGGGCAAATTCTCTATGGTGATTTTCAATGAGAATAATTTGGCTATCTATAGAATCATTAACTAATAACATAAAAAATCATATCACAGTACCAACTCATCAATCTAATACAATCTTAATCCTACATTTCTAAATTTCATCATTCCATAATTCCCAAACCTATAAATGGACCTCACAACCACCACCATCACCGTCGTCACCGTTGCGACCGACCACGTCGGAGTCTCTGACAAAGACCTTCCTTACCCCCATCTCTCTCTTCCTCCCTTTCTTTGAAAGTGCCCTAATTGCCAAGATATTATATTCCAAAAAAAAAGACACCCACAAAGGTTCTGATGAAGAATAAAGCAGTGAAGTTTCAATTATTTTTTTTCTTTTTGAAAGGAGAATAAGGCAGTGAAGCTTCATGGGTTCTCTGGAATGTTTTCTTATGGGTCTTTGAAGGAACCCATTAAGAAAAACATTGTTATTCCTAAATGGGTTTGGCTTCTTCTCCTTGATTTCAATCATCTCCACATGTACACAAGGCATATCTAGGGAGGGGTTGTTTTGAAATTGAAACCCAAGTCTTCAGAATGGTTCTTTCTAGTAACCACTTGCTTATATCATCAAATACAATAAATGAAACACAGTCACACAATAAGTTTGCAGGAGAAGAATCTTCAAATGACTAGTTTGGGTCCTTAGAATTTGGTTGCCCTGCAACCTCATTATCAAATTCTGTTTACCAATATTTCATAATGGCAAAGAACAAAGTAATTGTCCTTATTGGTAAATCAGGCTATACAAACATGCACGTAGAAAGAAAGTTGCCTTGAATGCACTCCGTTCTCAAAGATCAAAACTTGCCTTCAAACCTAAGAATTGGTAATTTTGAACGTCCTAAACTAGTGTGTCATACAAGCAGGAAGCTCTTGTGATGTAAAATGCATTGACTAACAACAGAGCTTTATGTGGGACATCATATTAGTAAAAACATGGCCTAATTCTATATTTCCTTTTCTTTTTTCTTTTCTTTTTTTTTTTTTTTTTTTGTTCAAATCCAGACCACCCATCTGGTTGGCGTACAATGATCAATAATCCACTAATCCGATGATCAGGATTGTTTGAATGAGCTCTTTGGTCTGTCCATTCACTAATGGCCCATCAAATGGGCAATCTATCAATCATACTTGCTCAACTAAATGAAAAATAATAAAATTGTTTGTTTTCTTTATTCCAATGCCCAACTTAAATCAAAGTATAAATATTTCATCAACTGCGGAACAATGCTGATAGTAGTAGAATAATCCAATAGTGTAAAGAATTCGACATAAGCATCCCTGTTGATGTGCAATATTTTTCTCATTTCAAAGAACTGGTAGAACAGGTCACAGTGACTTGTTATAGATAACATGAATCCTAAAGATGGGTCACTTGAGCTCTCGAATTAGGCTCCAGGTGCCAAAACATGGTGGATTGCTCAGTTTTCCCACTACTTGCAACTACCTTTTACTAATGTTCATCAAAATTGGTTATAGTGAGTCCAATGCTATATAAAGAAGAATCTGCTCAAGATGTTATTGCAGAGAAAGCTTTTCTACTTTTTTTTTTAGAAAAGAGGAAATTTAGAAGATGTGTACTTTTGATGACCCCTTGTCTGAAAAATGGAGGCTTTACATTATTTTTACTAACCTAGTAAATTGACTAAAGTCTTCTGTTTGTTGTATTGTTGTAGTATCTTGATATCTTTTCGGTTCTAACTTTGATTTTTTTTTTTCTTATCTTTTTCTTTATAATTTAGAAGAGACTCAAATTCAATGTCTCCAACTAGGTGAGCTTCAGCTGGTGCTAGTTGAAAGTTTCTGCGGAAATGTTGGGAGATAAGAGTAAGACACTAGATTTTCCCGCACCTTCTTCATTGCCATTTGGTGCAGCGAGAATTGGAGGGAAGAAGCTGCCTTTTTAGGCATATTTTCTGCAATAGATAGGATCCTAAAATCCTATTTTTCATGATCGGAAAGTAGCCCACAGCGCCGTGCCTGCTCACAAACACCCCCTCAGTATTGAAAAAAGAGTCCCATGCACACGAGGTTTCCTTTGAACATGCGCTCCTATGGTTCCCACTTCCCACCATACTTTTCTAAAGTGTGCTCCCTGATAATTGTACCAATACTTTTGAAATCAACTACCAATGCAATCATTGTACATATTCACAAGTATACAACTAAATCAGAATTTTGTTTGAACGTGTGAATCTAATACCAACTCATCAAATTAATAAAATCTTAATCCTACATTTCTAAATTTCATCATTCCATATGTTCTCAAACCTATAAATGGACCTCTCAACCACAAAACAGATCACCACCATCACCATCATCACCGTCGCGATCGACCGCGTAGGAGTCTCTGACAGACCTCCCTTCCCCCATCTCTCTCTTCCTCTCTTTCTTTGAAAATACCCCAATTGCCAAGATATTCTATTCCACTCCAGAGATGGAAACAACAAATACCCACAAAGGTTTGATGAAGATTAGGCAGTGAAGTTTCATGAGATCTGAAACGTATTTTACTAGGTTTCTGAAGGAACCTATTAAGAAAAATATTGTTATTCCTAAATGGGTTTGGCTTCTCCTCCTCGATTTCAATCATCTCCACATGTACGCAAGGCATATCTGGGTAGACGTTGTTTTGAAATTGAAATCCATGTCTTCAGAATGGTTATCTCTGGTAACCACTTGCTTATATCATCATATACAATAAATGACACAGTCACACAATAAGTGTGCAAGAGAAAATTTCTCAAATGACTAGTTTGGGTCCTTAGAATTTGGTCGCCCTGCAACCTCATTATCTAATTCTGTTTACCAATATTTCATAATGGCAAAGAACAAAGTAATTGTCCTTACTGGTAAATCAGGTTATACAAACATGCACATAGAAAGAAAGTCGCCTTGAATGCACTCCGCTCTCAAAGATCAAAACTTACTGGTAATTTTGAATGTCCTAAACCAGTGTGTCATGCAAGCAGGAAGCTTTTGTGATAGATAATGCAAAACACGGCCTATTTCTATATTTCATTTTTTTTTTTCGAATCCAGACCATCCATCTGGTTGGCCTACAATGATCAAGAATCCACTAATCCGATGATCAGGATTGTTTGAATGAGCTCTTTGGTATAACGATAACAATTAGGGAAAAAAGAAAAGGCCAATAATGCAATATTTATTGCTGTTGTCTTCTTTTTTTCTTTTTCTTTTTTGGGGGGTTTGGGCTTTTCCCTTTTTTTTTGTTTTTACCTACACAAGGGACGCCACCACCATCCCCTTCCAGCATGTACAGTAGTAATAGTTAGTAGTTTCCTATTATGCAATGTTAATTATCTCCATGTACTGAGTTTACATCTATTACTGCACTCTAGTATCCAGTAGTCGAATAGTATGCTAATATCACCATAGCCATCATATGTACAGTTATCTCCCTTATGTCTCAACCACCTCGTTCCAGCAAAAGACATTTTTCTTTTGAATGGTAAAACCACATGAATATACACGAAACCACCAAAACTTAAGTTTTTAAACCTTAAGTCAGGGCCTAAACTTTAATGGAATCCCTCCCTCCAGCACTAGCAGTTCTATGCACTACAATAACAAAAGTATGCTACTGTCTCAACAAAATCTCATTAGAATTAAGAGCTTTCACAAATATTCAGTTAACTATGCATCCCCAATTACTTCAATTACAGTACTAAAGTGGAAACAAAGTAAAATAATTCACACAAGACCAACACATTATCAATTCTATCAGCAACATCCACTACCTAGAAAGGCAAGTTAGGTCAAGTACTGGTTTCAAACAAAAGTAGACAAAATATCATTTAGTGAACTTTTATTGCCAGCCAATCCTCTTTATACCGGGCATGGGGCCTGGAACCAGCACATGTTGGGTTCAAATGTATGGTTAAGGAATTATCATAACTTCAACTATTCATAATGTAAATGATTCCCAAGATTTACATTCATCCATAAAAGCTAGAATAAAGTATATAAAGCAAACAAATTATCTGGAGGCATAAAGAGAAAGAACAAGAAAGTTTGTACAGTTTTAATACAATTTAGTGGGCCGGCTCCACTCTCCCGGGCCCCAAAAGTTTTTGACAAAGAAAATAATAGGTCTCGAACGAAATAGACGATTCAGATCACGAAGTGGAGCCCAAACAAGTTTAGAAAATTAGAAAGTGAGATTAATCTTTTTTTTTTTTTCCTCAATTTTTTGCATATTTGTCACAGTGCGTGAGGATCTAAGGCATGGGACTTCACATTTGAGCTTTACTTTTGTATTGGAGATTACTAAATAAAAAATAGATTAGATCACGAAAGGGCCTGCAAAGTGCAGAAAATTAGATGAATGTGATTAAGGTTTTTTTTTTCCTTCATGTTTTTTCACATATTTTTTTCAAGATTTATGAGGATTTAAGATACGAAAGTAAATGTTTTGAGATTTATTAGTTTAATAGTAGAATGGTTTGAATTACCAATTTGGACACACAGGATTTGAAAAAAAAAAAAGGAAGAAAGCAAGGGATGAGTTTTGATAGCCACAACCCTTTCCCAAGAAATGAAATACTAGTGTGGGAGGTGTGATAGGTGCGAAAATTTTAGGTTGAAAATAGCCCCATTTATACTGATTTTCACATCCCATTTACATATTTGGCGTGAACAAACGTATACATGCCTAAATATCACATACATATGTAAATGATCTCATGCGAACGAGCCCCCATGATATACTACTCTCCAGTATGAAATATTTGTCATTATGCCTCCAACAATTGAGGGCTTGATTTTAGCTGATTTTTAGGATCAAACCATCGAGGAAGGGCATAAACAACAACAACAACATAAACGAAATCACCTAAACAAGAACATATAATTTCAACAAAATCGATCATTTAAATGTTAAGAAAGAATTACCAGAAACTTTGAGAGATGCCCAACAGATGCAACGAGAGAGCTGATCTGGTACATCGAATTTTAACCGTAACCATAACCAATGCGATCTCGATCTGGTGGTGTGCAGCATTGTAGAAATGGGACATTATCCTATCAAATGGGATGTTATCCAAATCTCCGGCCAGGGATCTTCGCCTCTGTGCATTGCATGAATTATCCTTTCAAATCAAATAAGAGAATATCAAACTGCCCCTATACAAATCTTCACTTCTGATCCGTCACTAAACCACTTTCACTAAAAGAAGAAAAAAGAAAAAAAAAAAAACAATGCTAAGAAACCGTAGGAATTCAATACCAACAAATACGAACTAGCCCTAATTGTTCATCAAAACCTCCAATCCACAAATCCTCAGATCCGGGCAATACAACTCCATAGGTTTCACAAGTTCTCACACTCCTTGAAAAAACAACAAAACATACAAATTTTCACAACTTTCCGCTTAAATTCCAAGAAAGCTCTGATGATTCAAGAAATCAAACATCCAAACAAAACACAAAGCAATGCAAGAAGGTCCTAGAGAGAGAGAGAAAGAGAGAGAGAGAGAGAGAGAGAGAGAGAGAGAGCACCGATGGGACGGGGGCTTTCGGTGACGGTGTCGGCGTCGTCGATGATGTCATCGTTACTGACGCATTGGATGAGCTGGAGAGGGCGCGATCGCAGCGGAAGTGCTCGAAGCAGTCAGATCAGAGGAGGAGGGCGACGTGGCTGGAATCCATGGCCTGGAGGGAGATGCCGGACGTAGAGCAGAGAGAGGAGAGAGCGGGGGGAATTAGGGTTCCACACTCCACAAACAAAAGAAACTCTCCTTTCTTTCTTTTTCGTTACAAAGAAGAAGGCGTGCGAAGGAAACAACGGTCCATTAAATCCATCATTTATATACTTTAAAAAAAATGAATTCGGCATTATTTTTTTTTTATTTTCTAAAAATCAGCGATCTCCTGTCTTTCCCTAATTTTAAACCAAATCGATCAACTGGATGGATCTCTGCATGTCTTGAGGCCCGCCTTTATTAATTAATA
>QPKB01000001.1:42393555-42415599 GCA_003546025.1 Camphora micrantha
TCCTTTTCAACGGTCCCCAACAATAGGCAGCCCTTTTCATGTACCTGAATTAAGGGGGTACCCTAATTAAGGCAACCATGATGGCTTTCGCACTATTGTTTTTCAAAAGGCCGTGATTTTTTTTTCCTTTTCAACGGTCCCCAACAATAGGCAGCCTTTTCATGCACCCGAATTAAGGGGGTACCCTAATTAAGGCAACCATGATGGCTTTCGCACTATTGTTTTTCAAAAGGCCGTGATTTTTTTTTCCTTTTCAACGGTCCCCAACAATAGGCAGCCCTTTTCATGCACCCGAATTAAGGGGGTACCCTAATTAAGGCAACCATGATGGCTTTCGCACTATTGTTTTTCAAAAGGCCGTGATTTTTTTTCCTTTTCAACGGTCCCCAACAATAGGCAGCCCTTTTCATGCACCCGAATTAAGGGGGTACCCTAATTAAGGCAACCATGATGGCTTTCGCACTATTGTTTTTCAAAAGGCCGTGATTTTTTTTTTCCGTTTTCAACGGTCCCCAACAATAGGCAGCCCTTTTCATGCACCCGAATTAAGGGGGTACCCTAATTAAGGCAACCATGATGGCTTTCGCACTACTGTTTTTCAAAAGGCCGTTTTTTTTTCCTTTTCAACGGTCCCCAACAATAGGCAGCCCTTTTCATGTACCCGAATTACGGGGGTACCCTAATTAAGGCAACCATGATGGCTTTCGCACCATTGGTGTTCAAAAGGCCGTGATTTTTTTTTTCCTTTTCAATGGTCCCCAACAATAGGCAGCCATTTCATGTACCCGAATTAAGGATGTACCCTAATTAAGGCAACCATGATGGCTTTCGCACTATTGTTTTTCAAAAGGCCGAGAAATTTCAGCGACAAGCTTCTGTCTTTCTTCTTTTTTCTTCTCTCGAATTTTTTTTTCTTTTCAATGGTCCAACAATAGCAGCATTTTTCAAAGTACCCGAATTAAAGCAACCATGATGGCTTTCGCACTATTATTTTTCAAAAGGCCGTGAAATTTCAACGACAAAGTTTTCTCTTTCTTCTTGTTTCTTTTCTCTTGATTTTCTTTCCTTTTCAACGGTCCCCAACAATAGGCAGCCATTTTCTTGTACCCGACATAATTCACTAATTGTGTGAAAAAATCCACCCAGATGAACCAGGAAACCTATAAAACTAAGGTTTGGTTTTCCTTCATATATTCAATCAAGTCGTAAAAAGAATGGATGATTTCCATTTAAAGGTTTTGAAAATGTATACAAACTGTGTAATGTGAAAGGATCAAAATTTAGCACTTTTCAAAAAGATTTCCGCAAAGAAAACTCTTTTGTCTAAATTCTGAGAATTCTAAAACTCAAGCTATCTTCCGTTTATTGAAAATTCTATCAAAAATTCTCTTCAAAAAAATCTAAAAGCCAAAGATAAACAGCAAAAATTCTGAAAAGAAATTTGAAAAACTTCCTAAATATATAAAATAGGAAGTGTGCTTGTCCCCACCCCCCAACCTATGATAAACATCATCCTCATGTTATGCATGCAATGAAAAATAAAACATGAGAAATAAAAGTAGAGGAGGGTAAAGTGAAGACACCGGAGATTGTGAAGCTTTTTCGAACCTTGTCAATGTTAACAAAAACCCACAAGAACAAACAAAAAAGAAAAGAAATACCCTACTAGCAAACAACTTCGAATCCACCGTTTCAGAAAAAATTAGTTGTATGCCATTATTACAAAGCTTTTGCTGGCTATTTGCCAGCCCATAAGCTGCCCAAACCGTGCCAATTACCCGATTAAATTAAATAATTCAACTTGAATTGCCGAAAAAAAAAATTTCAAATTGGTGATTAATTTGCATTAAGTAGAGAGATAAGGGTACATCAAAGAGCCTAAAAGCTCAACAATCAAAAAGACCAAAATTTCAACAGTAACTAACGATCTGGCTAAAAAAAAGATTCATACATAAGAGTTTTCAGGTTAGGTCCTCTAAAAAGTAAACCACGAAATGGAAGGGGATGGTTGGTCATTCAACTCCATTACATATGTTATTGGTACCTTAGGGCTAGTTTGACACTTTACTGAATTACAATGAAAAGTCAGTAAAAGCTCCATTTTCGCAGACAAGATGTCACATCAAAATGCAACTTTATTCAAAACTCACCCCATCTTTTTCATACAACAAGTCAAAAAAAGCAATACTACTCATACGCCACTAAAATACAAAAAAACTCCACTTTTCCATACAAAGAAGTCAAAACGATTCCATAACTACTACAAACAAAATACCATTATAGACCGCACTTATATTTTATTCTTCTTCAAAATCAACTTTACTTCACTTGACTCATTAGTAGAGTACCAAATTGGTGGCCCTAATCTGCTTCAGTTAGTATCTAGTTTTGGCATAATAAAAGTCAAAGAAAATATAAATAATAACTTGAAAAAAATAAAAACAATGCTCCATGATGAGAAACAATGATTCCGTTCACAAAATTAATGTTCACACAAGACCCTATAGCAGCATAATTCTCAATAACCTTATAGAACTAGCCATTCAAGGATATTACTTAATAGACCATAAAAGAAAAGGCCATGCCTACCAAATGAAACAGCCAAAGAACACAGAGCAGTCCATAAATCAAAGGGATCTTGGATATTCAAAGACATGAAGTACAATAGGAGCACATTAAATACTAGAATGTCAGTACCATGAGGGAGAACATCAAAATGAAGCCCAATCAAACAATAAACCACCAGGGCCGAGCAGACATTTGGGAGCATGCATAGGCAGTCCGTTAAATGAGACCGTGTTCTACTATGTGTCAATCATTTAAAATCAATGTGAACTATGTCTTTATTTTTAGAATGTTTTAAAGCTAACAAATGAAGAATATCATCCGTAGACATATGGTATGAGGAGACACCTATTGTAGAGTTCCCTCCAACATCTAGTTTGTTCATTCACTCATTCGTCAAGTATGTTACCAAAGGAAACAAAAAGAAAAAAAGAAAGAAAAAATTCACATAAGTTAAAGATAGTTTCTTTTGTATAATATTTAGCAAGGGAATATACATTAAAAAATCATGATAGCCTTACCGCTTGCCACTTGTATCAACAATAGCAACACTACTTCCCGCTGATATAACCAAAAAGATATTCCATTAATATCTTTCGCTCTATTAGGTATCTGAAATAAGAAAGAAACAAAAGAAAATTATGCTCACAAATCAATAAAACTCAAAAACAGGGATAGAAATGAAGAATGGAAGTATAATAAAAGCTGAAATAAAGACAAGAAAAAAAAAAACACACACTAAAGCTTTCAATTTAAAAAAAGGAGCCCAAAATATATGTTCCACCATATAAGATGAACTTTAGCAATAATACATAAACATGTAAAACCAAATAACGAACGCTTTTTAAAAGGAATCCTGTTAGAAAAAATTTATAGATGTCAATTGAACATAAAGATGTCAAAAGCAACAACAAAAGAAATTAAGAACATAGAAACTGTGAAAAACACCAAAATTACCGGTCAGGAGAACTATGTAGCAGTAAACTCTATAGAACAGCCAGCAGCATACACCAAATCTTAGGTTTATACTACAGGATCTAGTGTCTCCTAAAATAAAAAACATATAAACAGCAGTAAGCAAAGACAAGGAAAAAAAAAAAAGAGGAGCCTGCAGCACCGTTGGAAAATACCCAACCACTAGGCCGCGTTTCTTAGTTAAGCTACCAGTTAAAGAAGAGATATGATGATCCCAACCTGGACGTTTTTCACCTATTGCACTCTTATGATGATCCTAAGTTCTATTCCTAACCACAAAGTTGTGAAATGCATGTTCTTCATTAGTTTTATTTCTATCAGAGAGAATTTTAGAGTAAAAAACAAAAAAAAAAAAAAAATTAAGAAAATAAAAACACTTGTTGTTGAAGTGCTACTATCAATAGTCCATACGTTTATTACATGAAGTCCCTCACTTAACACGCTAAACAGGGTAGAGGATAAGAGGAAAAAAAATACAAATGTGCTCTAATGTACATCACCCCTCTCCAATCCAAGTATCAAAAGTTCTTTGAATTTGGTTACTTAAGGAGGCTTTCCATACACTTATGGGTCTTTTTTTTTTTTTTTTTTGAATGGTTTACTTTTCATTATAAAAACAAGACATAAACAAGAGATGGAAACGCATACCTACACTTGTCACTATCAGGATTTTAGTATAAAAAAATGCATTTTAATAAATTTAAGAGAAACCAACATCAGAATGTATTAAGTAAAATTTATGTTCAAAGACATCCAGTCTGAACCAAACTCAATAAAAATTAAATTAGCAAAGCATTCAAAGCTTCATTTGATATATAGCTCAAAATTGAAACATTTGTTACTGCTGAGTACATGATCAAGTGTCAAAACTGTGGCATGGACAGCATTTTCATTTTCTGAAAAACTACGGTATCCAACAATTGAGTTAAACACTTGCAATGGAAAGATGTTGACAATTTTTTTTCTTTTAAAGTATCTGACATTTTATTGATAGGTCATGGGAGAAACGTAATTTATCTTTAACCATCAGATTTATTAATTCTTGTATGCTTTTCTATAAGTCTAATGTGTCTTTTTCTTATATATACTTTTTTGTATAGTTCTAATGCTTCTTTTTTTGAAAAAAAAAAATATATGTGCTTCTAAACTTGTTTATGCGTATATTACAATCCATCCCAATCAAGTTCTCAACAAAATCAAAATTGCAAAGAAAAACATATTTTCATTTTTATAGCATTCTTCAACAACTAGTTTCTAGTAATTACTCAATCTGAGTTTCCAACAAAATTAGACCTATTTATATAGCATTCCAATGTTCAAACACTGGATTCCTCATAATTATTCAATCTAAGTTCCAAAAAAAACTTAGGACCTATAAAACTATATTAAGGCATCCAATGTCTAGGTGTTCAAATGTTCAATAAAACGCAAGTTACAAAAGAGACCCAGCTTTTCATTTATACTCAGCACTTGCATACCAGTCGAAGCACACTACACATTACTCAAACCAAGTATCCAAACAAGGCAATCCACCAATAGCTCAATTGGTGAGGCACCTCCCTTTCACATAAACAACCAGGAAACAATCCCTGGCTGTAGCGCTGCTGGTGAGGATCTGGGGAGTGCGTGAGTACTAACCTTTAAAAGAAAAATAAATAAATAAATAAAAAGTATCCAAAAAAACTTAAGAGACAATAATGGAAGGCATCCACTCTTAATCAAGTTGAAATGAAATCCAATAGAAAAAAAAACATCCACATTTTCAACTTCATATTTCACAGTATCAGCACATAATGTGTAAGTTTTGTATTATTGGAATCAATAGAACTCATGGGAAGAACAATTCATAAGAACAAAGGGAAACCAATGCGAACCCATCAGCCACAAAATTTCATGTTTAGTAAGTACATGTGTTCGAGTTTATAAGTCTTATCAGGTCAGATAAAGAAATAAACAATAACGAATTCATAAATTTCAAAACTAGTTCAAAACCAAAAAACCATTAAAACCACAGCCACTTGGGTGATTCCATTTCACCTAATTCACATGGAATCCAGGTGAGCAGAGTAGCTTAGCATACACGGATTACTGCCCGTTTCCTCTGAAACGTCAAAAAGCTTACGCAATCACCTCCAGAGGCAGGTAAAAGGGCCGTTGATGGGTCCGCAAACTTCATTCTGATTCCAGCTATCTTATTTCCTTATACACAAATTTCTGCCCTAAAATGTGATAAGTCCTTAAAAATGCACATTTTCATGGCTATTTTTAGTAAGTTCAAGGACTTACCAACAAAGATGAAAATAGCTACGCCCGCCGCTAAACCGCTACGAAGCGAGCGATACGTAGCGTAGCGCGGTAATTTGGCGCAAAATCACCAAAAAAAACTGAAAACATTCCATAAAATCCAGAAAATTTGTAAAAATGAAAGAAAATGTGGTTCTTTTGCAAAAAATAAGAAAAGGGGGCGTAGCAGTGCCCTCAATATATGAGGTCCTGTATCGCTGTATAAATAGAAAATAACAGTAACGATTAGTTTTTTTCACATGTATTTATGTTTCTTAGTCATGCTAACTTAAAAAGTAATGGAAAGCTCATTAAAAAAAAAAAAAACCTAACTAGAACATGAAATAAAAGCATAATTATTAAAAAAACTTAAGAGTTAGGTCATTACTCATTAGTGAACATTTGAAACAATCAAATATCAATACTTCAACATTCAAGGTTCAAATTCAATCAAGTGAAATGAACTATGAAGCGATCAACATTCAACACCAATTTAGAAATGAGTAAATGACAGAGTAGAGACTAGAGAGTTAGTGAAGGAAATAGTTGATGAAGAAAGGAATGGATTTAATGGAAGCTTGGATCTTGTAGAGTTGTAGTTGTGTAAACTCACTGACTTGTGTTTTGATTATTTCCTTGTTTTGATGTTTGTTGTGGTGGATCTTGTGCTCAAATCTTGATTTACAGCACTTTGGGAGGTTTTCACAGCAAGAAGAATGAGTGAAAGAGGTGAAAAGAAAGGGGAAAGTGCAAAAAAGGGTGTCGGCTGGGGTGTTTTTTAACACCCCCGCCGCCATGTAGCTTGGCGGAATGTATCGGCCGCTAGGCATGCGGCGCGATACGCGCTTTTTTATGAAAAAAGCATGGCGCCCAGTGCCGCCACGCCGATATTTTTCATCCCTACTTATCAAGCCAAGAGAGCCTCATTTAGTGTCATATCATGATTTTATACATTTTTTTATCCATTATATAGTGCATTCATGCATAATTTGCTCAAAAAACCATCATTTTTACATCAAATCATGAAACCAGCCATTTTTTATTTTATTTTTTGGAAAGATTTTCAAAATGTGTTTTTCTCATGAACTGAATTAATCATTAGTTTTTTTTATTAAATCATGCAAAATTATGTGCATTCTTGTCATCAATTCATGAGAGATGGGCCCTCAGTCATGCATTTGTTAATTAAGGGTAAATTTGTCTTTTCACATGAAATTAACCTTTTGGCTCACAAGAAAAGATGAATTGGGTCCCATAACATAGGATTGAGGCTAAGAAAAGCAAATGAGAAGGAAGGAGGAAAAAAAAAAAGAAACAAAAATTAGAAAAATAGGCTTGAAAAGGGCATGTCCAAGAGGGGGTCCACTTTCTGGCACAAAATTTCAAGGTAATCTTTGAAGTTATTTTTGAAGAAATATCAAGGAATGCAAGAAAGGAAGGGCTACAAGAAAAGATCTTTTTTTTTGTGAGCAAAGAAATAATAAAAACATATATACATGGAAAGCTTGGCATGTGCATGGACATCCATATCTACATTCAAATTTGTGCCACCTCAATGCTAGTTTTTCTCCTCTCCAAATATCTCTTAAAGTCAAAAGGAGGATTCCTTAAAAGAAAAAAAAAAAAAAAGCATGGCAAGACGGCAAAATGAGAAGACCAAGAACGTCATATCTTTTTTATAGCACACCTAGCCACATTATGTGGGCCCCATCTCAATCAAGTGAAGATTTTGTTTCTCTAACTTGTCTATCAAGAAAATCCAAAAGAAAGGAAAGAGGATGTTTTCAAAGAGAGTAAAAGGGAGACGAATGAGACCAGCTGGGCATGCAAGCCAACCAGCAACAATGACCTACGGTCATAGAAATTTTGGAGATCCCACCACTCCACAAATTGAAGAACAAAGAAGAAAAAGAGGTTTCACTCCTACATAAACAGCCCTATGGGAAATCCAAGGCATGCTTGAGAATTGCTTACCTCTCACTCTCGAGAATTGCATACCATCTCTCCCTTTCTTGCCCTTCCATCTTAACTCATCAAGGGGGTGCTTTCCAAAGGCCATACCACCAACCTTGTGGTAACAACTAGAAAGAGGGATTCTCAACATCCTAGTATGTATTCTTATTTTTCAATGTCATATTCCTCATAAAGAATTTTTCATGCTAGTAAATAAAGCTATTGCAGTGTTCCTTTTAATTTGTGTTCTTGATTTTTGTATCTCTGAATATTAGATTTGTGATCCATGCAGTAGGGTTAGTTCTTACTTTTGGTTAAATATTTTTAATTGGCTTGGAATAATTCCTAACAACTCACCTTAGCATCGTCACAATATACCTTGTTTTCTACGGATACATGGCATTTTTGGAGGCAATACAAGGTGAAGTTGAAGAGAGTTGACCAAGAAAAGTTTAAAAAATCCAAGTTTGAAATTTATTTATTAAAAAGCGAGGATTTATCATTCTCAACTTGGATTGACAACCCAAGTTGAAGAATGGGACCCTAGGCTTGCACTTCTAATTTTTTTGGGCAAGATTTAAAGAGCAAGTCACCACCTTTATTTATTTTTTTTAACCACCTTTGATTTATGCACACCATCTTTATTTTCTGCATTTTTTTTAGTTTCTGCACTTTATTTTCTATTATTACATCAATATGTTAGGATTATGTTACTGCTGAAAGTGCATTAATTTTCATGCATATTTTGCATATTTCAAAACATGTGCAGTGGTCTAATTTATGTTAAGTTCCGAAATCAGATTTGAAGATTACATGTGCTGAATGTGTTTGGTTGGGAAAATAACCCATTATCAAATTGAAATTTGAAACCGTTTAAAAGATAATAAAATTTTGTTCTCGGCTGTATGCAAATTCTCTTTAGGTTAAAGTGCAATTTAAAAATCAAAAAAGTCTGAGTTGCAAAACCATTTTGGTTCAATTCAAGATTAATGAAGAAAACAGATTGAAAAGGAAAAATATATATATATATATATATATAGTGCACATTGGGCTCGTTTTGGCAGAACCTTACATACAGTGGGGGTGTGTGTTTCTTTACGTAGCTGATGTGAAATTTGCGATTCAGAATTGAAAAGACATAATGATCTGTGCAGATTTACAGCTGAAATAGGATACAAATATGATTGGAACAAGTTCCATCATGGCCGAACCCATGTTGGGAATTGAGTGATGAATTAAAGGATTTGATCGAACCAGTTTCTAGACTTGAATTATTACACAGGGAATGATGGCTTCAAGCCCGATTTTTGGAACCGTATGCACAATTCATGTATTTCATAGCATTTCAGATTTAATACTATTATTCACTCGTTCTCTTTTGGAATTTCATGCAACTTAGGGTATTAAAGATTCAGCAGTAATTGCGGTTTAGATAGGTTTTGATCTAGCTATGTATTGGTAATAGGTGTCAAGCATTAGAAAATAAAATAATAAAATAAAAAACTTTGCACTAGTTCATCATATTACATGCACGTCCATGCATTGTGTCCCATTATTTTGAAGAGTGCATCCTCATCATTCTTGCATTTTATTTTAGTTTAGGAAAAATTAATTCTCAGATTTGCATTCATTTAGAAAGTGTATCATTTAGATTCTTAGCTTAATCTAGTGTTTAACTTCGAAAAGTTAATTGGTTTCTAATCTTAGGGAGTTTGATTTTAGATGGATGATTTGTTTTCAATTTAGATTGATTTTGATTTGATACTTTTTTTTTAAGTTTGATTTTTTTTTTTCATAACTTGTTTTAGTTTCCAATTTAATTTTTTAGATTTAATCTTAGTAAGTAATATTTTTAGAATATTTTCTAATTGGATGTTCTAATGTGTTTTTTCTATTTTGCAGCAACTTGATCTTTTTAGATTTAGGTATCTAGTTTTAGGACATTTTTTTATTTCATTGGATTGTAATTAAATATTTTAATTAAAGTAGGAATGGTTGTAATTAGTTTTTAATTAGGCTAGTTTTAGATTTTATTAGAGCAGGTACAAGTTGGAAAGCTTATCTCAATAGGTCCATGTGGAATTAACCTGGTCTCACCAGTTTATTACTACATCGCGGCTCTACACTTGGAGCTCACGATCAAAAATGCAACCGACCAATATAACATATATTATTTATCTTTAAACTAAACCCAACAGATCATTTACTTGTGAAGGAAACGATGTAGAGAAACAAAGAGAAAACTGTCGATAGTACAAAAATCAAGTGAGCAGTTTTCTCCACCTTTTCTTCTCATCCACAAACACCCCAAATTTTATACATTATACCCAAGTAGAGTAATCAAATTGCATTACCCCACAACACAAAAAATAAAAAATAAAAATAAAAATAAAAATAAAATAAAATAAAGCAAAGAAGACAAAAACACCTCAATCAACAAGATTTAAAATTTTAGAGTTTGAATAGTCATCCTGCATTCAAACATGCCCTAAATAGACTCCCAAAGACAACATCAAAATCGCTCACTTTCAAAAGAAATAGATCCAATCTTGAGATTTCAGAAACTCGAAATGCTTAAAGGATAAAAACACCCAAATTTTAGGGAAAAGTACCAGAAAACTCAAAGCAAATTATTTCCAAACTGTATATCCGGCCCAACTTTGCATGAAGCGGGGATAGATTTCATCAAAATCCACCCGTATACTATATTCAATAACAGCAATTCCATCAATCAAAAAATGATACAAAGAAGGGTATGTGCCAACAATTAAATAGGAAAAACCGAAAAATGTTCTAACAACAAAAAACCTATCTTTTATAACTCCTCTGCTACTTCATTTGAGCTTTTGAAAATGTGACGGTAAGAAATTCCCATCGTCATATGCACATCTAAAGTCTCTAGTGCCAACTCAACAATCCCCGTGACTCCACCTTCATTTGATCCCATCATGTTGCATATTCCTCGTCTCCTTCGATAATAAAGGGAAGCCTCAGCTGGCCTTTTCTTAATGAATTTTACCTTTCATGAAAAATACATAAAGCCTCTGCAGTTCATAGGTTGTCCACACCTCTACTTGTTTTGGTTCTTCCGTTCCTAAGAACGTTACCATAACCTCCTTGTCATTTCATAATAACCCCACCTATACATTACCAGCCAAGCCCAATTTTGCACAAGATGGCCTGTTGCAATATTCACCAAATATGTAGGGGATATAAAATCTTGATTCCAGGTGGCGAGCAACCAAGATAATAAAAAATAGTTGATTTTAAATTCTATTGGAGTTGCCCAAAAGTTGCCTTGTTTACCCCTTCCTAATGTTATTTTCACCCTTAGTTACCCTACCCCTCCATCTTAGGATAAGCATCTCCAACGCACATATTGTTTAACCCTTCCTAATTTTTATATTCACCCTTTGTAACACCTCCATCTTAGGATATGCATTTCCAATGCAAATACTGTCATCTTAACATTTCTCTCTATTGCCCAACATTCAGCTCCATATAACAGTGCAGGTCCATCTATTGTCTTAATTAAATGTCCCTTTAACCACAATGGTAATAAATGATCACACAACATTATACCAACTTGTCTCCACTATGCCCACCCCGCACTAGCACTATTTATGATATCCTATGTAGGTAGTCCACTTCGTCTAAAAAATGCTCTTGACAACAGAATCTACCACACTAGGGCACTAATTGATTTTCAATTTTAATCAAACCATCCTCCCTACCACCTCAAAAGAACAAACTTGCATCCCACCATTCTTAGTTCTGCAAATGCCATGCACGAAGGAACCTTTTTTTTCTATATTGTAAGGTAACAATAGGAATTAATCAAGTCGAAATCGTAGAAGGGCTGCAAGTCCGCAACTCCAATCGATTGTTCTACAGTTTCTAACGAAGTTTAGTAGATTAGGGTATCCTTGAAAACCACAGAATCATAAGAGCAAAAGGAAAACCACCACCGAAAAATCACAACACCAGTACAAACTGCAAGGATGGTCTCAACTGTACCAACTACCAAATATTCATGGCATATTGGCATGACACCATTTCATTTTAAAATGTCCATTGTGTAGCGACCTGTGATCTAAAATCTATGTTCATGAAAATGTTTGTGTGTTCAAGATTCATATATTCAAGAATATTGCAACTTTACTCATTGCAGACCACTGATCTCATGAATCGATAAAGACTAACGGTTTTCAGTTAACATTAATTTTGCCCTTTCATATTTTAGAAAATAAAGGTACTTAAGTTCCAAGAATGTACATATTAAGTCTATACAAATGGAAATGAATTCTGCAGAAACAATGACATCACAGAGAACAATTCTTTCAAATGGGAGAGGAAGACTACCTTAAAATTTGCCAAAAACAGCTGATATCGCTTAATGATCTCCTTCATGTTGGTCATAATTTTCTTGTCTGATGAAGAAAGAGCAGCAGTAACATCCTCAGGTGAATGCCCGCCAAAATTCACAATTTTGTATCTAAACTTATACGTACTTCGTTGCTTGAATTGGAATTGCTTAACCCCCCAGTCGAAAAACACTGCAAAAGAACAAAATTTGATTAAATATATGAACTTCCTTGGCTTGAAATGATTATTTTTTAACATGACTAATGATTTCAGTTAGCTCAATACAGATAAAATTATTGGCAGTGTCAGGATCATTGTAAAATAAGGATGTATGACATCAAATTATCAGCAGTTTCAGGATCATTGTAAAATAAAGATGTATGACAGCAAATTATCGGCAGTGCCAGTATCATTGTAAAATAAGGATGTATGACAGCAAATTATCAAAAGTGTTAGGATCAGACCGGCAGTCCTACTCCTGTATTCAACATCACACTACTGACCACAGTTGAAGAAAAATTAAATATCATTCAGAAGATTTTCAAAAGGAAAGAAAGAAACGGAATCGGCAAACTTGCAATAAGAGGGCACGGGCTTAGGGATCAAATGCACAAATGAGAAAAAATAGATCACCTGAAAATCTGATTCAAGTGAGGAGAAGCTGAAAAGAGGCCTAGGCGTGGACGAGAGATGGAGTTGTTGGGGAAGTTAAGGTTCTTGTGCACCTGCAATGGCAGTCTCTAGCTTGTGCTTGCACAACTGCTTGAGCTTGTGCTTCCTCTGAACGTAAAATTTCAATATGTGAATATGATTGCCTGAAAGTAGAATCCTATGAATGTAAACTTTCACCGGTTTCTAATAACAAAACTACAATAACACAACAATTCAAAATCTGTTGAAATCTGATCCAACTACCAAACATCAAAGACATCATAAAAAAATGTTTTTATCTCTCTAAATGAGTTCTATCTATATTAAATCTATAGTTATTGCACACATAATCAAATACTTAAACAGCCTCTAAGTATCATAAAACTATGTTTTTCTATCCCTGTCGTATCTATATGAACACACTGCACATACATAAGTGGCCAAGGCTGTCCTTTTTTTTGCATATTTTTGTAGTCAAAAATTACCTTTTTTTGATGTAGTGTCTAACCAGTCTTAGGGACTGCTACCATTTCTTTCTCTCTTTATTTCCCTCAGTTTGACCATCCATTAATAACATAATTGCTACATCTTCTCTCTCAACAAACTAAAGCATCCACTAACAATTGAAAAAAAAAAAAAACAAATACATCTATCTGACTCTGAGCACTATAAAGTGTAAGCAAGAATGAGGATAGTAGTAGACTAAAAACAGCCTCAAGTTCATGTTCAAGTATAATGGGAGAAGTGCAACCGTTCCCAAGTATAATGTAGACTAAAATATTCCATTTTTGCCTCAAGATCCGTTTGAGAGAGCTAAAGCATGATTTTGGGCTAAATTTGCAGATGAGATGTAGAAATAGTTTAAAACAAGAACCGTGGTTGATGCATTCGAGATAGCATTTTCAGGATAATGTCAACATAGAATCTGCTTTTACACCTGCTCTTAAAGAAGCATTTATGGGTTATGGTATGCCAGGTATTCAGTTTTCAGGACTATTTGTAAAGCTGTTCAGCTTATAGTTTCTTGGACCACCATCACAAAAGGGACCCAGTCTCGTACAAAGGGATCGACGGCTAAAAAACCATCCAAAACTGAAAGGCCGTCGTTTTTTGTGTTATTGTTTTAGTCGAAAATTGCCTTTTTTATTGTAAGTTCATACTATAAATCATGGTATAAAACTAAGACTTGTCCAACGTTTACCATCCATAATAATTTCCTTTGCTTCAAACCCCCGATCAATATAAAATACACTTAAAAATGAGCACAAAGGATTTAATATATGGAATCATAAAGCATGGAGAAGCAAATCAAATTCACTACCTTGAGATTTCCCAACATACATGTGCAAAAACAGCCATTATTCTAGATTATTCAAAAATCATACAAATATAAGTTACATTTTCAACATGTATAAGACTATTAAATGGATAAATATTCTGAAGACTCAACCTTGGCCTGGAAACAAAGAGATGCAGAAGAATGAAGATCTGAAGACAACCAAGCCCCAACAGATCCTCTGCATCTGTAGATATGTACAACAATTAAAATACATGAATTCTTTTATATTCATACGTTTTGTATATGATCTATCTACATGGCTACATAGATCCACCTGTATAAGACTACTGCTATAACTAAAGTCTAAAACAGCTGTGTACATAACTAAAGTCTAAACAGTGGGGCGACAATAGCTTTTGATTATTTGAAAGAGAAGATTTTTTGGAAAAGGAATGGACTGGATAATCATTACATGGGTTCAAGAGGATATGGTGTTGGATTTGGGTGTCAATTGGTTTGTGAAAGTGAATTTGCTCAGGGTCCAGCGTCTTTTCAAATACATTGGAGATGGAGATCTTTGGAGATGGGTTGTTCCTGACGTAAAGCTTTCAAGCAATGGGTTGAAAGATTTCAATATGAATACAGTGTTGACTTGAATCCAATCTTGTTTTGAGCAGGTAAGGAGTTATATCAAAGAATATGCAAGTTCTCTGTTTTACTAATATGAGTTCTGCATGTCGTATAATATGCAATAATTTCAAAATTATTGTTTAAACATTACATGAGTTATGTGGTGCGTAGTACTTTATCTGTTGGTCCCTATATCATTATTATGAGAGGAGATATGGCAGTGTTTTTTTTTATTTTTAATTAACGTTATATCTATTAAAACAAGTGCAGTACAAGAGACTTACTGGCAGATAAAGGCAGATTAAGGAAGAGATAAATTGAAGTCAAAGACCAACTGCTAGAAAGAGACCTCCTCCATGGCTACTTTCCTAGATCAATTTTCTCTTGTATCAATCATGCTTTTCCAATGTACTGCTATAACTAAAGTCTAAATAATAAGCTCCAATAAAACAGCTGAAAGAAGAAAAGGAAGTATTAAATTTTATAAACCCAAGATTTCTCACCTCCTTTTATTTTCTGCATGGAAGCAGAGTAAGAAGAACGGCCTTTCGCGGCACGTCTTCTTCAACCACTGCAACACGAACAGCAGCAAAAGACAATAAAAAATAACTGCAAATAGAAGGGTACTCAATCCAACTCCCTCAATTCCATAAAGAAACTCAAAGACTACAAATTGGGCAAATTTCTCTATGGTGATTTTCAATGAGAATAATTGGCTATCTATAGAATCATTAACTAATTAACATTAATAAAATACATATCACAGGTACCAACTCATCAATCTAATACAATCTTAATCCTACATTTCTAAATTTCATCATTCCATAATTTCCAAACCTATAAATGGACCTTCACAAGCCACCACCATCACCGTCGTCACCGTTGCGACCGACCACATCGGAGTCTCTAACAAAGACCTCCCTTACCCCCATCTCTCTCTTCCTCCCTTTCTTGAAAGTGCCTAATTGCCAAGATATTATATTTTTTCCAAAAAAAAAGACACCACACAAAGGTTCTGATGAAGAAATAAAGCAGATGAAGTTTCGATTATTTTTTTTCTTTTTTGAAAGGAGAATAAGGGCAGTGAAGCTTCATGGGTTTCTCTGGAATGTTTTTTTTATTGGGTTTTTGAAGGAACCCATTAAGAAAAAACATTGTTATTCCTAAATGGGTTTGGCTTCTTTCTCCTTGATTTCAATCATCTCCACACGTACACAAGGCATATCTAGGGAGGGGTGTGTTTTGAAGATTGAAACCCAAGTCTTCAGAATGGTTCTTTCTAGTAACCACTTGCCTTATATCATCAAATACAATAAATGAAACACAGTTCCACACTAAATAAGTTTGCAGGAGAAGAATTTTCAAATGACTAGTTTGGGTCCTTAGAATTTGGGTTAGCCCTGCACATCATTATCAAATTCTGTATTACCAATATTCATAATGGCAAAGAACAAAAGTAATTGTCCTTATTGGTAAAGTCAGGCTATACAAACATGCACGTTAGATAAGAAAGTTGCCTTGAATGCACTCCATTCTCAAAGATCAAAACTTGCATTCAAATCTAGAATTGGGTAATTTTGAATGTCCTAAACTAGTGATGTCATGCAAGCAGGAGCTCTTGTGATGTAAAATGCAGAATTGAACATAACAACCAGAGCTTTATGTGGGACATCATATTAGTAAAAACATGGCCTAATTCATATATTCCTTTTCTTTTCTTTTCTTTTTTTTTTTTTTTTTTTTCAAATCCAGAGTTCCACCCATCTGGTTGGCGTACAATGATCAATAATCCACTAATCCGATGATCACCGATTGTTGAATGAGATCTTTGGTCTGTCCATTCACTAAATGGCCCATCAAATGGGCAATCTATCAATCATATTTGCTCAACTAAATGAAAATAATAAAATTGTTTGTTTTCTTTGTTCCAATGCCCACTTAAATCAAAGTATAAAATATTTCATCAACTGCCGGACAATGCTGATAGTAGAGAATAATCCAATAGTGTAAAGATTCGACATATAAGCATCCCTGTTGATGTGCAATATTTTTCTCATTTCAAAGAACTGGTAGAACAGGTCACAGTGACTTGTTACATGATAACACGAACCTAAAGGATGGTCCACTGGAAGCTCTCGAATTAGGCTCCAAGGTGCCAAAACATGGTGGATTGCTCAGTTTTCCCACTACTGCAACTACCTTTTACTAATGTTCATCAAAATTGGTTAATAGTGAGTCCAATGCTATATAAAGAAGAAATCTGCTCAAGATGTTATTGCAGAGAAAAGCCTTTTCTACTTTTTTTTTAGAAAAGAGGAAATTTAGAAGATGTGTGTACTTTTGATGACCCTTGTCTGAAAATAGAGGCTTTACATTATTTTTACTAACCTAGTAAATTGACTAAAGGTCTTATGTTTGTTGTATTGTTGTAGTATCTTGATATCTTTTCGGTTCTAACTTTGATTTTTTTTTCTTATCTTTTTCTTTATAATTAGAAGAGACTCAAATTCAATGTCTCCAACTGGGTGAGCTTCAGCTGGTGCTAGTTGAAAGTTTCTGCGAAATGTTGGGATATAAGAGTAAGACACTAGATTTTCCCGCACTTCTTCATTGCCATTTGGTGCAGCGAGAATTGGAGGAAGAAGCTGCCTTTTTAGGCATATTTTTCTGCAATAGATAGGATCCTAAATCCTATTTTTCATGAATCGGAAGTAGCCCACAGCGCCGTGCCTCTCACAAACACCCCTTAGTATTGAAAAAAGAATCCATGCACACGAGGTTTCTTGAACATGCGCTCTTATGGTTCCCACTTCCCACCATACTTTTCTAAAAGTGTGTCCCTGATATAATTGTACCAAATACTTTTGAAATAACTACAATGCAATCATTGTACATATTCCACAAAGTATACACTAAATCAGAATTGTTTGAACGTGTGAATCTAATACCAACTCATCAAATTAATAAAATCTTAATCCTACATTTCTAAATTTCATCATTCCATATGTTCTCAAACCTATAAATGGACCTCTCAACCACAAAACAGCTCACCACCATCACCATCATCACCGTCGCGATCGACGCGTAGGAGTCTCTGACAGACCTCCCTTCCCCCATCTCTCTCTTCCTCTCTTTCTTGAAATAATACCCCAATTGCCAAGATATTCTATTCCACTCCAGAGATGAAACAACAAATACCACAAAGGTTTGATGAAGATTAGGCAGTGAAGTTTCATGAGATCTGAAACTATTTTACTAGTTTCTGAAGGAACCTATTAAGAAAAATATTGTTATTCTAAATGGGTTTGGCTTCTCCTCCTCGATTTCAATCATCTCCACATGTACGCAAGGCATATCTGGGTAGACGTTGTTTTGAAATTGAAATCCATGTCTTCAGAATGGTTATCTCCCGGTAACCACTTGCTTATATCATCATATACAATAAATGACACAGTCACACAATAAGTGTGCAAGAGAAAATTTCTCAAATGACTAGTTTGGGTCCTTAGAATTTGGTCGCCCTGCAACCTCATTATCTAATTCTGTTTACCAATATTTCATAATGGCAAAGAACAAAGTAATTGTCCTTACTGTAAATCAGGTTATACAAACATGCACATAGAAAGAAAGTCGCCTTGAATGCACTCCGCTCTCAAAGATCAAAACTTACTGGTAATTTTGAATGTCCTAAACTAGTGTCATGCAAGCAGGAAGCTTTTGTGATAGATAATGCAAAACACGGCCTATTTTCTATATTTCATTTTTTTTTTTCGAATCCAGACCATCCATCTGGTTGGCCTATAATGATCAAGAATCCACTAATCCGATGATCAGGATTGTTTGAATGAGCTCTTTGGTATAACGATAACAATTAAGGAAAAAAGAAAAGGCCAATAATGCAATATTTATTGCTGTTGTCTTCTTTTTTTCTTTTTCTTTTTTGGGGGGTTTGGGCTTTTCCTTTTTTTTGTTTTTACCTACACAAGGGACGCCACCACCATCCCCTTCCAGCATGTACAGTAGTAATAGTTAGTAGTTTCCTATTATGCAATGTTAATTATCTCCATGTACTGAGTTTACATCTATTACTGCACTCTAGTATCCAGTAGTCGAATAAGTATGCTAATATCACCATAGCCATCATATGTACAGTTATCTCCCTTATGTCTCAACCACCTCGTTCCAGCAAAAGACATTTTTCTTTTGAATGGTAAAACCACATGAATATACACGAAACCACCAAAACTTAAGTTTTTAAACCTTAAGTCAGGGCCTAAACTTTAATGGAATCCCTCCCTCCAGCACTAGCAGTTCTATGCACTATAATAACAAAAGTATGCTACTGTCTCAACAAAATCTCATTAGAATTAAGAGCTTTCACAAATATTCAGTTAACTATGCATCCCAATTACTTCAATTACAGTACTAAAGTGGAAACAAAGTAAATAATTTCACAAGACCAACACATTATCGATTCTATCAGCAACATCCACTACCTAGAAAGGCAAGTTAGGTCAAGTACTGGTTTCAAACAAAAGTAGACAAAATATCATTTAGTGAACTTTTATTGCCAGCCAATCCTCTTTATACCGGGCATGGGGCCTGGAACCAGCACATGTTGGGTTCAAATGTATGGTTAAGGAATTATCATAACTTCAACTATTCATAATGTAAATGATTCCCAAGATTTACATTCATCCATAAAAGCTAGAATAAAGTATAAAGCAAACAAATTATCTGGAGGCATAAAGAGAAAGAACAAGAAAGTTTGTACAGTTTTAATACAATTTAGTGGGCCGGCTCCACTCTACCGGGCCCAAAAGTTTTGACAAAGAAAATAATAGTCTCGAACGAACTAGACGATTCAGATCACGAAGTGGAGCCCAAACAAGTTTGGAAAAATTAGAAGTGAGATTAATCTTTTTTTTTCCTCAATTTTTTTGCATATTTGTCACAGTGCGTGAGGATCTAAGGCATGGGACTTCACATTTGAAGCTTTACCTTTGTATTGGAGATTACTAAATAAAAAAAGATTAGATCACGAAAATAATAAATAGATTCAGATCACAAAGGGCCTGCACAGTGCAGAAAATTAGATGAATGTGATTTTAAAGGTTTTTTTTCCTTCATGTTTTTTTCACATATTTTTTTCAAGATTTATGAAGGATTTAAAGATACGAAAGTAAGTGTTTTGAGATTTATTATTTAATAGTAAATGGTTTGGAATTACCATTTTGGACACACAGGATTTGAAAAAAAAAAAAAAGGAAGAAAGCAAGGGATGAGTTTTTTTGATACGCACAACCCTTTCCCCAGAAATAAATACCAGTGTGGGAGGTGTGATAGGTGCGAAAATTTTAGGTTGAAAATAGCCCATTTATACTGATTTTTCACATCCCCATTACATATTTGGCGCGAGCAACGTATACATGCCTAAATATCACATACATATGTAAGATCTCATGCGAAGAGCCCCCATGATATACAACTCTCCAGTATGAAAATATTGTCATTATGCCTCAACAATTGAGGACTGATTTTGCTGATTTTTAGGATCAACCATCGAGGAAGGGCATAAACAACAACAACAACATAAACGAAATCACTAACAAGAACATATAGATTTCAACAAAATCGATCATTTAAATGTTAAGAAAGAATTACCAGAAACTTTTGAGAGATGCCCAACAGATGCGAACGAGAGAGCTGATCTGGTACGTCTAATTCTTAAACCGTAACCATAACCAAATGCGATCTCGATCTGGTGGTGTGCAGCATTGTAGAAATGGGACATTATCATCAAATGGGATGTTTTATCAAATCTCCGGCCAGGGATCTTCGCCTCTGTGCATTGCAATGAATATCCTTTTCAAATCAAATAAGAGATATCAAACTGACCTAACAAATCTTCACTTCTGATCCGTCATCCACCACTTTCACTAAAAGAAGAAAAGAATAAAAAAAAAACACAATGCTAGAAACCGTAGAAATTCATACCAACCAAATACGAACTAGCCCTAATTGTTCTAAAAACCTCCATCCACAATCCTGCAGATCCGGAGCCAATGACAACTCCAATAGGTTTCATCAAGTTCTCACACTCCTTGAAAAAACAACAAACATACAATTTTCACAACTTTCCGCTTAAATTCCAAGAAAGCTCTGATGATTCAAGAAT
Source organism: Camphora micrantha (assembly GCA_003546025.1). Taxonomy (NCBI): domain Eukaryota; kingdom Viridiplantae; phylum Streptophyta; class Magnoliopsida; order Laurales; family Lauraceae; genus Camphora; species Camphora micrantha. The sequence continues at coordinate 42,414,435 of QPKB01000001.1, forward strand.
CAAACATCAAAACAAAACACAAAGCAATTGCAAGAGATGGATGAGGAGAGGAGAGAGAGAGAGAGAGAGAGAGAGAGAGAGTACGGACGGGGCTTTCAAGTACAAGAGGTGATATGTGAAAAGGGGTAAAAAAGCAATAGCAAATACACTTGTACATGACACTTTCCAAACCAATGCCATATTTAAAATACAAATACTGAAGCAGTTTTCACTTTCTAGTAAAATTTGCATGTTTCTTGCAAATAATTTTTTCACTTGATAGGATTTAAATTTAGCCATCAAATCATCATTTACACTACTGTGGGCATTCTCAAAGCTATTTTTGTTTTACAGGAAACATGTTTTCTGGCATAGTACTAGTGTCAAATCAAAACGAGTTCCCTCATATAATTCACAGTTCAATTTGCTATGTAGTTTAATATACTTATGAGGAATTATGTGAGTGAAACAATCTAGAGTGCTGATTCTATATATGGGATTTAAAAGAACAACAGAGATGGTAAACGATCAGCAATTCAAAGACAGAGTCCCTAACCACCGAATTTCTGCAAAAGTAAAGACTTAAACACATCCAAAGAAGGGAAAAAATAATTTCAAAAACAACATACTAATTAATGAAAAGGTCAATGAATCCATGAAAAACCAACAATTTCAGAAAGAAACACCACTGGATAACAGAACATAATGTCCAATAGGCTTTACCATATGATCCAAATCAATCTGACAGTAATAACATAGACAAGCATACAAATTTTCACAACCTTTCCGCTTAAATTTTCAAGAAAGCTCTGATGATTCAAGAAATCAAACATCCAAACAAACACCAAAGCAATGCAAGAAGGAGGAGATGGGAGAGAGAGAGAAGAGAGAGAGAGAGAGAGTACCGATGGGACGGGGCTTTCGGTGACGGTGTCGGCGTCGTCGATGATTGTCATCGTTACTGACGCATTGGATGAGCTGGAGAGGGCGCGATCGCAGCGGAAGTGCTCGAAGCAGTCAGATCAGAGGAGGAGGGCGACGTGGCTGGAATCCATGGCCTGGAGGGAGATGCCGGACGTAGAGCAGAGAGAGGAGAGAGCGGGGGGAATTAGGGTTCCACACTCCACAAAACAAAAGAAACTCTCCTTTCTTTCTTTTTCGTTAAAAGAAGAAGGCGTGCGAAGGA
>QPKB01000001.1:42416599-42449682 GCA_003546025.1 Camphora micrantha
TCCTTTTCAACGGTCCCCAACAATAGGCAGCCCTTTTCATGTACCTGAATTAAGGGGGTACCCTAATTAAGGCAACCATGATGGCTTTCGCACTATTGTTTTTCAAAAGGCCGTGATTTTTTTTTCCTTTTCAACGGTCCCCAACAATAGGCAGCCTTTTCATGCACCCGAATTAAGGGGGTACCCTAATTAAGGCAACCATGATGGCTTTCGCACTATTGTTTTTCAAAAGGCCGTGATTTTTTTTTCCTTTTCAACGGTCCCCAACAATAGGCAGCCCTTTTCATGCACCCGAATTAAGGGGGTACCCTAATTAAGGCAACCATGATGGCTTTCGCACTATTGTTTTTCAAAAGGCCGTGATTTTTTTTCCTTTTCAACGGTCCCCAACAATAGGCAGCCCTTTTCATGCACCCGAATTAAGGGGGTACCCTAATTAAGGCAACCATGATGGCTTTCGCACTATTGTTTTTCAAAAGGCCGTGATTTTTTTTTTCCGTTTTCAACGGTCCCCAACAATAGGCAGCCCTTTTCATGCACCCGAATTAAGGGGGTACCCTAATTAAGGCAACCATGATGGCTTTCGCACTACTGTTTTTCAAAAGGCCGTTTTTTTTTCCTTTTCAACGGTCCCCAACAATAGGCAGCCCTTTTCATGCACCCGAATTAAGGGGGTACCCTAATTAAGGCAACCATGATGGCTTTCGCACAATTGTTGTTCAAAAGGCCGTGATTTTTTTTTTCCTTTTCAATGGTCCCCAACAATAGGCAGCCATTTCATGTACCCGAATTAAGGATGTACCCTAATTAAGGCAACCATGATGGCTTTCGCACTATTGTTTTTCAAAAGGCCGACAAATTTCAGCGACAAGCTTCTGTCTTTCTTCTTTTTTCTTCTCTCGAATTTTTTTTTCTTTTCAATGGTCCAACAATAGCAGCATTTTTCAAAGTACCCGAATTAAAGCAACCATGATGGCTTTCGCACTATTATTTTTCAAAAGGCCGTGAAATTTCAACGACAAAGTTTTCTCTTTCTTCTTGTTTCTTTTCTCTTGATTTTCTTTCCTTTTCAACGGTCCCCAACAATAGGCAGCCATTTTCTTGTACCCGACATAATTCACTAATTGTGTGAAAAAATCCACCCAGATGAACCAGGAAACCTATAAAACTAAGGTTTGGTTTTCCTTCATATATTCAATCAAGTCGTAAAAAGAATGGATGATTTCCATTTAAAGGTTTTGAAAATGTATACAAACTGTGTAATGTGAAAGGATCAAAATTTAGCACTTTTCAAAAAGATTTCCGCAAAGAAAACTCTTTTGTCTAAATTCTGAGAATTCTAAAACTCAAGCTATCTTCCGTTTATTGAAAATTCTATCAAAAATTCTCTTCAAAAAAATCTAAAAGCCAAAGATAAACAGCAAAAATTCTGAAAAGAAATTTGAAAAACTTCCTAAATATATAAAATAGGAAGTGTGCTTGTCCCCACCCCCCAACCTATGATAAACATCATCCTCATGTTATGCATGCAATGAAAAATAAAACATGAGAAATAAAAGTAGAGGAGGGTAAAGTGAAGACACCGGAGATTGTGAAGCTTTTTCGAACCTTGTCAATGGTTTAGACAAAACCACACAAACAAAAAAAGAAAAGAAATTACCCTACTAGCAACACAACTTCGAATCCACCCGGATTTCAGAAAAAATTTAGTTGTATGCCCATTATTACAAAGCTTTGCTGGCTATTTGCCATGCCCATAGCTGCCCAAACCGTGCAATTACCCGATTAAATTAAATAATTCAACTCGAATTGCAAAAAAAAAATTTCAAATGGTGATATTTGCATTAAGTAGAGAGATAAGGTACATCAAAGGGCCTAAAAGCTCAACATCAAAAAGAAAAAATTTCAAAGTACTATCGATCTGGCCTAAAAAAAAGATTCATACGTAAGAGTTTTCAGGTTAGGTCCTCTAAGTAACCACGAAATGAAGGGGATGGTTGGTCATTCAACCTCATTACATATGTTATGGTACTTAGGGCTAGTTTGACACTTTACTAATACAATGAAAGTCCAGTAAAGCCTCCATTTTCCAGACAAGATGTCACATCAAATGCACTTTATTCAAAACTCCCCCCATCTTTTTCATACAAAAGTCAAAAAAGCAACTACTTTCATCCCACTAAAATACAAAAAAACTCCACTTTTCCATACAAAAAGTCAAAACGATTCCATAACAACTACAAACAAAATACCATTATAACCCACTTATATTTTATTCTTTCTTCAAAATCAACTTTACTTCACTTGACTCAATAGTAGAGTTACCAAATGGCCCCCTAATCCTCTTCGTATCTAGTTTTTAGCATAATAACAGCAAAGAAAAATAAAAAATAACTTGAAAATAAAAACAATGCTCCATGAGAGAAACAATGATCCGTCACAAATAAATGTTCACACAAGAACGCGCTATAGCAAGCATAATTACTCCAATCAATCCTTATAGAACTGCCATTCCAGATATTAACTTAATAACCATAAAAGAATAAGGCATGCTACAATGAACAGCCAAAGAACAAAGGCAAGATCCATACAATCAAAGTGGATCTCGGATATTCAAACAATGAATACAATAGGAGCACATTAAATACTAGAATGTCAATACCCTGAGGGAGAACATCAAAATGAAGCCCAATAAACAATAACCACCAGGCGCCGAGGCAAAACATTTGGGAGCATGCATGGCAGTCGTTAAATGAGAGCGTGTTCTACTATGTGTATCATTTAAAATCAATGTGAACTATGTCTTTTTATTTTAGAATGTTTAAGCTAACAATGAAGATATCATCGCGTAGACCATATGGTATGAGGAGACACCTATTGTAGATTCCCTCCAACATCTAGTTTGTCATTCACTCATTCGTCAAGTATGTTACAGAGGGAAACAAAAGAAAAAAGAAAGAAAAAATCACATAGTTAAAGATAGTTCTTTGTATAATATTTAGCAAGAAATACATTAAAATCATTGAAGCTTACGCGCTGCACACTTGTATCACAATAGCAAGCACTACTTTCCGCTGATATAACAAAAGATATCCATTTAAGTATCTTTTCGCTTCTATTAGTATCTGAAATAAGAAAAGAAACAAAAGAAATTATGCTCACAAATCATAAAACTCAAAACAGGATAGAAATGAGATGGACGTATAATACAGAGCTGAATAAAGACAAGAAAAAAAAACACACTAAAGCTTCAATTTAAAAAAGGAGCCCAAAATATATGTTCACCAATATAAGATGAACTTTAGCCAATAATACATAAAACATGTAAACCAAATAACGGAACGCTTTTTAAAAGAATCCTGTTAAAAAATTTTATAGAATGTTCATGAACATAAAGATGTCACAGCAAACAACAAAGAAAATTAAGAAAATAGAACTGTGAAACCCAAAATACCGTCTAGGAGAACTGATGTAGCCGTAAACTCTATAGAAACAGCCCAGCACATACACAAATCCTAGGTTTATACTACTAGGATTAGTGTCTCCTAAAAATAAAAAACATATATAACAGCAGTAAGCAAGAAGACAAGGAAAAAAAAAGAGGAGCCTGCATGCACCGTTGGAAAATGCCAACCACTAGGCCGCAGTTTCTAGTTTAAGCTACCTATTTAAAAAGAAGATATGATGATCCTAACCCTGACGTTTTCCACCTATGACACTATGATGATCCTAAGTTCTAATTCTAACCACAAAGTTGTGAAATGCATGTTCTTCATTAGTTTTATTTCTATCAGAGAGAATTTTAGAGTATAACAACAAAAAAACATTAGAAAATAAAGACACTTGTTGTTTGAGTGCTACTATCCAATAGTCCATACGTATTACATGAAGTGCACTCACTTAACAACGCTAACAGGGGTAGAGGAAAGAGAAAAAAAATACAATGTGCTCTAATGTACATCACCCTTCCAATCCAAGTATCAAAGTTCTTTGAATTTGGTACTTAAGAGGCTTTCCTACACTTATGGTTTTTTTTTTTTTTTTTTTTTGAATGGTTACTTTCATTTATAAAACAAGACATAACAAGAGATGGACACGCATACTACTACACTTGTACTATCAGATTTTAGTATAAAAAAATGCATTTAATAAATTTAAGAGAAACCAACATCAGAATGTATTAAGTAAATTTATGTCAAAGACATCCAGTCTGAACCAAACTCAATAAAAATAATATAGCAAAGGCATTCAAGCTTCATTTGATAATATAGCTCAAAATTGAAACATTTGTTACTGCTGAGTACATGATCAAGTGTTCCAAAACTGTGCATGGACAGCATTTCATTTTCTGAAAAACTACGGTATCCAACAATTGAGTTAAACACTTGCAATGGAAAGATGTTGACAATTTTTTTTTCTTTTAAAGTATCTGACATTTATTGATAGGTCATGGGAGAAAACGTAATTTATCTTTTACATCAGATTTAATTAATTCTTGTATGCTTTTTCTATAGTCTAATGTGTTTTTTTTTTATATATACTTTTTGTATAGTTCTAATGCTTCTTTTTTTTGAAAAAAAAAAATATATGTGCTTCTAAACTTGTTTTATGCGTATATACATCCATCCCAAATCACAGTTCTCACAAAATCAAATTGCAAAGAAAACCATATTTTCATTTTTATAGCATTCAACACTAGTTTCTAGTAATTATCAATCTGAGTTTCCAAACAAAATTAGGACCTATTTCATAATAGCATCAATGTTCAACACTGGATTCTCATAATTATTCAATCTAAGTTTCCAAAAAACTTAGGACCTATAAACTATAAAGGCATCCAATGTCTAGGTGTTCAAATGTTCAATAAAACGCAAGTTACAAAGAGACCCAGCTTTTCATTTTATACTCAGCACTTGGCATACCAGTCGAGCACACTACACATTACTCAAACCAAGTAATCCAAACAAGGCAATCACACCAATAGCTCAATTGGTGAGGCACTCCCTTTCACATAAACAACCAGGAAACATCCCTGGCTGTAGCGCTGCTGGTGAGGATCTTGGGTGAGTGCGTGAGTACTAACCTTTAAAAGAAAATAAATAAATAAATAAAAGTATCCAAAAAAACTTAAGAGACAATAATGGAAGGCATCCACTCTTAATCAAGTTGAAAATGAAATCCAATAGAAAAAACATCCACATTCAACTTCATTATTTCACAGTATCAGCACATAATGTGGTAAGTTTTGTATTAATTGGAATCATAGAACTCATGGGAAGAACAATTCATAAGAACAAAGGGAACCAATGCGAACCCATCAGCCACAAAATTTCATGTTTAGTAAGTACATGTTCGAGTTTATAAGTCTTATCAGGTCAGATAAAGAAATAAACAATAACGAATTCATAAATTCAAAACTAGTTCAAAACCAAAAACCATTAAAACCACAGCCACTTGGGTGATTCCATTTCACCTAATTCACATGGAATCCAGGTGAGGCAGAGTAGCTTAGCATACACGGATTACTGCCGTTTCCTCTGAAACGTCAAAAAGCTTCACGCAGTCACCTCCAGAGGCAGGTAAAAGGGCCGTTGATGGGTCCGCAAACTTCATCTGATTCCAGCTATCTTATTTCCTTATAACACAAATTTCTGCCTAAAATGTGATAAGTCCTTTAAAAATGCACATTTTCATGGCTATTTTTAGTAAGTTCAGGACTTACCCAACAAAGATGAAAATAGCTACGCCCGCCGCTAAACCGCTACGAAGCGAGCGATACGTAGCGTAGCGGGGTAATTTGGCAAAATCACCAAAAAAAACTGAAAACATTCCATAAAATCCAGAAATTTGTAAAATGAAAGAAAAGTGGTTCTTTTGCAAAAATAGAAAAGGGGGCGTAGCAGTGCCTCATATATGAGGTCCTGTATCGCTGTATAAATAGAAAAATAACAGTAACGATTAGTTTTTTCACATGTATTAATGTTTCTTATTCATTCTAACTTAAAAAGTAATGGAAAGCTCATTAAAAAAAAAAAAAAAAACCTAACTAGAACATGAAATAAAAGCATAATTATTAAAAAAACTTAAGAGTTAGGGTCATTACTCATTAGTGAACATTGAACAATCAAATATCAATACTTCAACATTCAAGGTTCAAATTCAAATCAAGTGAATGAACTATGAAGCGATCAAACATTCAACACCAATTTAGAATGAGTAAATGACAGAGTAGAGACTAGAGAGTTAGTGAAGGAAATAGTTATGAAGAAGGAATGGATTTAATGGAAGCTTGGATCTTGTAGAGTTGTAGTTGTGTAACTCACTGACTTGTGTTTGATTATTTCCTTGTTTTGATGTTGTTGTGGTGGATCTTGTGCTCAAATCTTGATTTACAGCACTTTGGGAGGTTTTCACAGCCAAGAAGAATGAGTGAAAGAGGTGAAAAGAAAGGGAAAGTGCAAAAGGTGTCGGCTGGGGGTGTTTTTTAACACCCCCGCCGCCATGTAGCTTGGCGGAATGTATCGGCCGCTAGGCATGCGGCGCGATACGCGCTTTTTATGAAAAAAGCATGGCGGCCATTGCCGCCACGGCCGATATTTTCATCCCTACTTATCAAGCCAAGAGAGCCTCATTTAGTGGTCATATCATGATTTTATACATTTTTTTATCCATTATAGTGCATTCATGCATAATTTGCTCAAAAACCATCATTTTTACATCAAATCATGAAACCAGCCATTTTTTATTTTATTTTTGGAAAGATTTTCAAAATGTGTTTTTCTCATGAACTGAATTAATCATTAGTTTTTTTTTTTAATTAAATCATGCAAAATTATGTGCATTCTTGTCATCAATTCATGAGAGATGGGCCCGCAGTCATGCATTTTGTTAATTAAGGGTAAATTTGTCTTTTCACATGAAATTAACCTTTTGGCTCACAAGAAAAGATGAATTGGGTCCATAACATTAGGATTGAGGCTAAGAAAAGCAAATGAGAAGGAAGAAAAAAAAAAAAGAAACAAAAAATTAGAAAAATAGGCTTGAAAAGGGCATGTTCAAGAGGGGGTCCACTTTCTTGGCACAAAATTTCAAGGTAATCTTTGAAGTTATTTGAAGAAATATCAAGGATGCAAGAAAGGAAGCTTACAAGAAAAGATCTTTTTTTTGTGAGCAAAGAAATAATAAAATTATATACATGGAAAGCTTGGCATGTGCATGGACATCCATATCTACATTCAAATTTGTGCACTCAATGCTAGTTTTTCTCCTCTCCAAATATCTCTTAAAGTCAAAAGGAGGATTCCTTAAAAGAAAAAAAAAAAAAAAGCATGGCAAGACGCAAAATGAGAAGACAAGAACGTCATATCTTTTTTTATAGCACACCTAGCCACATTATGTGGGCCCCATCTCAATCAAGTGAAGATTTTGTTTCTCTAACTTGTCTATCCAAAGAAAATCCAAAGAAAGGAAAGAGGATGTTTTCAAAGAGAGTAAAAGGGAGACGAATGAGACAGCTGGCATGCAAGCCAACCAGCAACAATGACCTACGGTCATAGAAATTTTGGAGATCCCACCACTCCACAAATTGAAGACAAAGAAGAAAAAGAGTTTCACTCCTACATAAACAGCCCTATGGGGAAATCCCAAGGCATGCTTGAGAATTGCTTACCTCTCACTCTCGAGAATTGCATACCATCTCTCCCTTTCTTGCCCTTCCATCTTAACTCATCAAGGGGGTGCTTTCCAAAGGCCATACCACCAACCTTGTGGTAACAACTAGAAAGAGGGATTCTCACATCCTAGTATGTATTCTTATTTTTCAATGTCATATTCCTCATAAAGAATTTTCATGCTAGTAAATAAAGCTATTGCAGTGTTCTTTTAATTTGTGTTCTTGATTTTTGTAATCTCTGAATATTAGATTTGTGATCCATGCAGTAAGGGTTAGTTCTTACTTTTGGTTAAATATTTTTAATTGGCTTGGAATAATTCCTAACAACTCACCTTAGCATCGTCACAATATACTTGTTTTCTACGGATACATGGCATTTTTTGGAGGCAATACAAGGTGAAGTTGAAGAGAGTTGACCAAGAAAAAGTTTAAAAAATCCAAGTTTGAAATTTATTTATTAAAAAGCGAGGATTATCATTCTCAACTTGGATTGACAACCCAAGTTGAAGAATGGGACCCTAGGCTTGCACTTCTAATTTTTTTGGGCAAGAATTTAAAAGAGCAAGTCACCACCTTATTTATTTTTTTTTAACCACCTTTTGATTTATGCACACCATCTTTATTTTCTGCATTTTTTTTTAGTTTCTGCACTTTTATTTCTATTATTACATCAATATGTTAGGATTATGTTTATGCTGAAAGTGCATTAATTTTCATGCATATTTTGCATATTTCAAAACATGTGCAGTGGTCTAATTTATGTAAGTTCCGAAATCAGATTTTGAAGATTAACATGTGCTGAATGTGTTTGGTTGGGAAAAATAACCCATTATCAAATGAAATTTGAAACCGTTTAAAAGATAATAAAATTTTGTTCTCGGCTGTATGCAAATTCTCTTTAGGTTAAAGTGCAATTTAAAAATCAAAAAAGTCTGAGTTGCAAACCATTTTGGTTCAATTCAAGATTAATGAAGAAAACAGATTGAAAAGGAAATATATATATATATATATATATAGTGCCACATTGGGCTCGTTTTGGCAGAACTTACATACAGTGGGGGTGTGTTTTCTTTACGTAGCTGATGTGAAATTTGCGATTTCAGAAATTGAAAAGACATAATGATCTGTGCAGATTTACAGCTGAAATAGGATACAAATATGATTGGAACAAGTTCCATCATGGCCGAACCATGTTGGGAATTGAGTGATGAATTAAAGGATTGATCGAACTACCAGTTTTCTAGACTTGAATTATTACACAGGGAATGATGGCTTCAAGCCCGATTTTTGGAACCGTATGCACAATTCATGTATTTCATAGCATTTCAGATTTAATACTTTTATTCACTCGTTCTCTTTTGGAATTTCATGCAACTTAGGGTATTAAAGATTCAGCAGTAATTGCGGTTTAGATAGGTTTTGATCTAGCTATGTATTGGTAATAGGTGTCAAGCATTAGAAAAAAATAATAAAATAAAAACTTGCACTAGTTCATCATATTACATGCACGTCATGCATTGTGTCCCATTATTTTTGAAGAGTGCATCCTCATCATTCTTGCATTTTATTTAGTTTGGAAAATTAATTCTCAGATTTGCATTCATATTAGAAAGTGTATCATTTAGATTCTTAGCTTTAATCTAGTGTTTTAACTTCGAAAAGTTAATTGGTTTCTAATCTTAGGGAGTTTGATTTTAGATGGATGATTTGTTTTTCAATTTAGATTGATTTGATTTGATACTTTTTTTTAAGTTTGATTTTTTTTTTCATAACTTGTTTTTAGTTTCCAATTTAATTTTTAGATTTAATCTTAGTAAGTAATATTTTAGAATATTTTCTAATTGGATGTTCTAATGTGTTTTTTCTATTTTGGCAGCAACTTGATCTTTTTAGATTTAGGTATCTAGTTTTAGAACATTTTTTATTTCATTGGATTGTAATTAAATATTTTAATTAAAGTAGGAATGGTTGTAATTAGTTTTAATTAGGCTAGTTTTAGATTTTATTTAGAGCAGGTACAAGTTGGAAAGCTTATCTCAATAGGTCATGTGGATTAACCTGGTCTCACCAGTTTATTACTACATCGCGGCTCTACCACTTGGAGCTCACGATCAAAATGCAACCGACCAATATAACATATATATTATTTTATCTTTAACTAAACCAACAGATCATTTACTTGTGAAGGAAACGATGTAGAGAAAACAAAGAGAAAACTGTCGATAGTAACAAAAATCAAGTGAGCAGTTTTCTCCACCTTTTTCTTCTCATCCACAAACACCCAAATTTTACATACATATACCCAAGTAGAGTATCAAATTGCATTACCCACAACACAAAAATAAAAAAATAAAAATAAAAATAAAAATAAAATAAAATAAAGCAAAGAAGACAAAACACCTCAATCAACAAGATCTAAAAATTTTAGAGTTTGAATAGTCATCCTGCATGTCAAACATGCCCTAATAGACTCCCAAAGACAACATCAAAATCGCTCACTTTCAAAAGAAATAGATCCAATCTTGAGATTTCAGAAACTCGAAATGCTTAAAGGATAAAAACACCCAAATTTTAGGGAAAAGTACCAGAGAAAACTCAAAGCAAATTATTTCCAAACTGTATATCCCGGCCCAACTTGCATGAAGCGCGGGATAGATTTCATCAAAATCCACCCGTATACTATATTCAATAACAGCAATTCCATCAATCAAAAAAATGATACAAAGAAGGGTATGTGCCAACAATTAAATAGGAAAAACCGAAAAATGTTCTAAACAACAAAAAACCTATCTTTTATAACTCCTCTGCTACTTCATTTGAGCTTTTGAAAATGTGACGGTAAGAAATTCCCATCGTCATATGCACATCTAAAGTCTCTAGTGCCAACTCAACAATCCCCGTGACTCCACCTTCATTTGATCCCATCATGTTGCATATTCCTCGTCTCCTTCGATAATAAAGGGAAGCCTCAGCTGGCCTTTTCTTAATGAATTTTACCTTTCATGAAAAATACATAAAGCCTCTGCAGTTCATAGGTTGTCCCACACCTCTACTTGTTTTGGTTCTTCCGTTCCTAAGAACGTTACCATAACCTCCTTGTCATTTCATAATAACCCCACCTATACATTACCAGCCAAAGCCCAATTTTGCACAAGATGGCCTGTTGCAATATTCACCAAATATGTAGGGGATATAAAATCTTGATTCCAGGTGGCGAGCAACCAAGATAATAAAAAATAGTTGATTTTAAATTCTATTGGAGTTGCCCAAAAGTTGCCTTGTTTACCCCTTCCTAATGTTATTTTCACCCTTAGTTACCCTACCCCCTCCATCTTAGGATAAGCATCTCCAACGCTCATATTGTTTAACCCTTCCTAATTTTATATTCACCCTTTGTAACACCTCCATCTTAGGATATGCATTTCCAATGCAAATACTGTCATCTTAACATTTCTCTATTGCCCCAACATTCAGCTCCATATATAACAGTGCAGGTCCATCTATTGTCTTAATTAAATGTCCCTTTAACCACAATGGTAATAAATGATCACACAACATTATACCAACTTGTCTCCACTATGCCCACCCCGCACTAGCACTATTTATGATATCCTATGTAGGTAGTCCACTTCGTCTAAAAATGCTCTTGACAACAGAATCTACCACACTAGGGCACTAATTGATTTTCAATTTTAATCAAACCATCCTCCCTACCACCTCAAAAGAACAAACTTGCATCCCACCATTCTTAGTTCTGCAAATGCCATGCACGAAGGAACCTTTTTTTTCTATTGTAAGGTAACAATAGGAATTAATCAAGTCGAAATCGTAGAAGGGCTGCAAGTCCGCAACTCCAATCGATTGTTCTACAGTTTCTAACGAAGTTTAGTAGATTAGGGTATCCTTGAAAACCACAGAATCATAAGAGCAAAAAGGAAAACCACCACCGAAAAATCACAACACCAGTACAAACTGCAAGGATGGTCTCAACTGTACCAACTACCAAATATTCATGGCATATTGGCATGACACCCATTTCATTTTTAAAATGTCCATTGTGTAGCGACCTGTGATCTAAAATCTATGTTCATGAAAATGTTTGTGTGTTCAAGATTCATATATTCAAGAATATTGCAACTTTACTCATTGCAGACCACTGATCTCATGAATCGATAAAGACTAACGGTTTTCAGTTAACATTAATTTTGCCCTTTCATATTTTAGAAAATAAAGGTACTTAAGTTCCAAGAATGTACATATTAAGTCTATACAAATGGAAATGAAATTCTGCAGAAAACAATGACATCACAGAGAACAATTCTTTCAAATGGGAGAGGAAGACTACCTTAAAATTTGCCAAAAACAGCTGATATCGCTTAATGATCTCCTTCATGTTGGTCATAATTTTCTTGTCTGATGAAGAAAGAGCAGCAGTAACATCCTCAGGTGAATGCCCGCCAAAATTCACAATTTTGTATCTAAACTTATACGTACTTCGTTGCTTGAATTGGAATAGCTTAACCCCCAGTCGAAAAACACTGCAAAAGAACAAAAATTTGATTAAATATATGAACTTCCTTGGCTTGAAATGATTATTTTTTAACATGACTAATGATTTCAGTTAGCTCAATACAGATAAAATTATTGGCAGTGTCAGGATCATTGTAAAATAAGGATGTATGACATCAAATTATCAGCAGTTTCAGGATCATTGTAAAATAAAGATGTATGACAGCAAATTATCGGCAGTGCCAGTATCATTGTAAAATAAGGATGTATGACAGCAAATTATCAAAAGTGTTAGGATCAGACCGGCAGTCCTACTCCTGTATTCAACATCACACTACTGACCACAGTTGAAGAAAAATTAAATATCATTCCAGAAGATTTTCAAAAGGAAAGAAAGAAACGGAATCGGCAAACTTGCAATAAGAGGGCACGGGCTTAGGATCAAATGCACAAATGAGAAAAAATAGATCACCTGAAAATCTGATTCAAGTGAGGAGAAGCTGAAAAGAGGCCTAGGCGTGGACGAGAGATGGAGTTGTTGGGGAAGTTAAGGTTCTTGTGCACCTGCAATGGCAGTCTCTAGCTTGTGCTTGCACAACTGCTTGAGCTTGTGCTTCCTCTGAACGTAAAATTTCAATATGTGAATATGATTGCCTGAAAGTAGAATCCTATGAATGTAAACTTTCACCGGTTTCTAATAACAAAACTACAATAACACAACAATTCAAAATCTGTTGAAATCTGATCCAACTACCAAACATCAAAGACATCATAAAAAAATGTTTTTATCTCTCTAAATGAGTTCTATCTATATTAAATCTATAGTTATTGCACACATAATCAAATACTTAAACAGCCTCTAAGTATCATAAAACTATGTTTTTCTATCCCTGTCGTATCTATATGAACACACTGCACATACATAAGTGGCCAAGGCTGTCCTTTTTTTGCATATTTTTGTAGTCAAAAATTACCTTTTTTGATGTAGTGTCTAACCAGTCTTAGGGACTGCTACCATTTCTTTCTCTCTTTATTTCCCTCAGTTTGACCATCCATTAATAACATAATTGCTACATCTTCTCTCTCAACAAACTAAAGCATCCACTAACAATTGAAAAAAAAAAAACAATACATCTATCTGACTCTGAGCACTATAAAGTGTAAGCAAGAATGAGGATAGTAGTAGACTAAAAACAGCCTCAAGTTCATGTTCAAGTATAATGGGAGAAGTGCAACCGTTCCCAAGTATAATGTAGACTAAAATATTCCATTTTGCCTCAAGATCCGTTTGAGAGAGCTAAAGCATGATTTTGGGCTAAATTTGCAGATGAGAATGTAGAAATAGTTTAAAACAAGAACCGTGGTTGATGCATTTCGAGATAGCATTTCAGGATAATGTCAACATAGAATCTGCTTTTACACCTGCTCTTAAAGAAGCATTTATGGTTATGGTATGCCAGGTATTCAGTTTCAGGACTATTGTAAAGCTGTTCAGCTTATAGTTTCTTGGACCACCATCACAAAAGGGACCCAGTCTCGTACAAAGGGATCGACGGCTAAAAACCATCCAAAACTGAAAGGCCGTCGTTTTTTGTGTATTGTTTTAGTCGAAAATTGCCTTTTTTATTGTAAGTTCATACTATAAATCATGGTATAAAACTAAGACTTGTCCAACGTTTACCATCCATATAATTTCCTTTGCTTCAACCCGATCAATATAAAATACACTTAAAAATGAGCACAAAGGATTTAATATATGGAATCATAAAGCATGGAGAAGCAAATCAAATTCACTACCTTGAGATTTTCCAAACTACATGTGCAAAAACAGCCATTATTCTAGATTATTCAAAATCAATACAAATATAAGTTACATTTTCAACATGTATAAGACTATTAAATGGATAAATATTCTGAAGACTCAACCTTGGCCTTGGAACAAAGAGATGCAGAAGAATGAAGATTCTGAAGACAACCAAGCCCCAACAGATCCTCTGCATCTGTAGATATGTACAACAATTAAAATACATGAATTCTTTTATATTCATACGTTTTGTATATGATCTATCTACATGGCTACATAGATCCACCTGTATAAGACTACTGCTATAACTAAAGTCTAAACAGCTGTGTACATAACTAAAGTCTAAACAGTGGGGCGACAATAGCTTTTGATTATTTGAAAGAGAAGATTTTTTGGAAAAGGAATGGACTTGGATAATCATTACATGGGTTCAAGAGGATATGGTGTTGGATTTGGGTGTCAATTGGTTTGTGAAAGTGAATTTGCCAGGGTCCAGCGTCTTTTCAAATACATTGGAGATGGAGATCTTTGGAGATGGGTTGTTCCTGACGGTAAAGCTTTCAGCAATGGGTTGAAAGATTTCAATATTGAATACAGTGTTGACTTGAATCCAATCTTGTTTGAGCAGGTAAGGAGTTATATCAAAGAATATGCAAGTTCTCTGTTTTTACTAATATGAGTTCTGCATGTCGTATATATGCAATAATTCAAATTATTGTTTCAAACATTACATGAGTTATGTGGTGCGTAGTACTTTATCTGTTGGTCCCTATATCATTATTATGAGAGAGATATGGCAGTGTTTTTTTTTTTTTTTTTAATTAACGTTTATCTATTAAAACAGTGCAGTACAAAGAGACTTTACTGGCAAGATAAAGCAGATAAAAAGAATAAATGAAGTCAAAGCACAACTGCTAGAAAAGAGGACCTCCATGGCTACTTTCCTAGATCAATTTTCTCTTGTATCAATCATGCTTTCCAATGTACTGCTATAACTAAAGTCTAAATAATAAGCTCCAATAAAACAGCTGAAAGAAGAAAAGGAAGTATTAAATTTAAAACCCCAAGATTTCTCACCTCCTTTTATTTTCTGCATGGAAGCAAGAAAGAACGGCCTTCCGCCACGTCTTCTTCAACCACTGCAACACGAACAGCAGCAAGAAGACAATAAAAATAACTGCAAATAGAAGGGTACTCAATCCAACTCCCTCAATTCCATAAAGAAACTCAAAGACTACAAATTGGGCAAATTCTCTATGGTGATTTTCAATGAGAATAATTTGGCTATCTATAGAATCATTAACTAATAACATAAAAAATCATATCACAGTACCAACTCATCAATCTAATACAATCTTAATCCTACATTTCTAAATTTCATCATTCCATAATTCCCAAACCTATAAATGGACCTCACAACCACCACCATCACCGTCGTCACCGTTGCGACCGACCACATCGGAGTCTCTAACAAAGACCTCCCTTACCCCCATCTCTCTCTTCCTCCCTTTCTTTGAAAGTGCCCTAATTGCCAAGATATTATATTCCAAAAAAAAAGACACCCACAAAGGTTCTGATGAAGAATAAAGCAGTGAAGTTTCGATTATTTTTTTTCTTTTTGAAAGGAGAATAAGGCAGTGAAGCTTCATGGGTTCTCTGGAATGTTTTTTTATTGGGTTTTTGAAGGAACCCATTAAGAAAAACATTGTTATTCCTAAATGGGTTTGGCTTCTTCTCCTTGATTTCAATCATCTCCACACGTACACAAGGCATATCTAGGGAGGGGTTGTTTTGAAATTGAAACCCAAGTCTTCAGAATGGTTCTTTCTAGTAACCACTTGCTTATATCATCAAATACAATAAATGAAACACAGTCACACAATAAGTTTGCAGGAGAAGAATTTTCAAATGACTAGTTTGGGTCCTTAGAATTTGGTTGCCCTGCAACCTCATTATCAAATTCTGTTTACCAATATTTCATAATGGCAAAGAACAAAGTAATTGTCCTTATTGGTAAATCAGGCTATACAAACATGCACGTAGAAAGAAAGTTGCCTTGAATGCACTCCATTCTCAAAGATCAAAACTTGCCTTCAAACCTAAGAATTGGTAATTTTGAATGTCCTAAACTAGTGTGTCATGCAAGCAGGAAGCTCTTGTGATGTAAAATGCATTGACTAACAACAGAGCTTTATGTGGGACATCATATTAGTAAAAACATGGCCTAATTCTATATTTCCTTTTCTTTTTCTTTTCTTTTTTTTTTTTTTTTTTTTCAAATCCAGACCACCCATCTGGTTGGCGTACAATGATCAATAATCCACTAATCCGATGATCACGATTGTTTGAATGAGATCTTTGGTCTGTCCATTCACTAATGGCCCATCAAATGGGCAATCTATCAATCATATTTGCTCAACTAAATGAAAAATAATAAAATTGTTTGTTTTCTTTGTTCCAATGCCCAACTTAAATCAAAGTATAAATATTTCATCAACTGCGGAACAATGCTGATAGTAGTAGAATAATCCAATAGTGTAAAGAATTCGACATAAGCATCCCTGTTGATGTGCAATATTTTTCTCATTTCAAAGAACTGGTAGAACAGGTCACAGTGACTTGTTACAGATAACACGAATCCTAAAGATGGGTCACTTGAGCTCTCGAATTAGGCTCCAGGTGCCAAAACATGGTGGATTGCTCAGTTTTCCCACTACTTGCAACTACCTTTTACTAATGTTCATCAAAATTGGTTATAGTGAGTCCAATGCTATATAAAGAAGAATCTGCTCAAGATGTTATTGCAGAGAAAGCTTTTCTACTTTTTTTTTAGAAAAGAGGAAATTTAGAAGATGTGTACTTTTGATGACCCCTTGTCTGAAAAATAGAGGCTTTACATTATTTTTACTAACCTAGTAAATTGACTAAAGTCTTATGTTTGTTGTATTGTTGTAGTATCTTGATATCTTTTCGGTTCTAACTTTGATTTTTTTTTTCTTATCTTTTTCTTTATAATTTAGAAGAGACTCAAATTCAATGTCTCCAACTAGGTGAGCTTCAGCTGGTGCTAGTTGAAAGTTTCTGCGGAAATGTTGGGAGATAAGAGTAAGACACTAGATTTTCCCGCACCTTCTTCATTGCCATTTGGTGCAGCGAGAATTGGAGGGAAGAAGCTGCCTTTTTAGGCATATTTTCTGCAATAGATAGGATCCTAAAATCCTATTTTTCATGATCGGAAAGTAGCCCACAGCGCCGTGCCTGCTCACAAACACCCCCTTAGTATTGAAAAAAGAATCCCATGCACACGAGGTTTCCTTTGAACATGCGCTCCTATGGTTCCCACTTCCCACCATACTTTTCTAAAGTGTGCTCCCTGATAATTGTACCAATACTTTTGAAATCAACTACCAATGCAATCATTGTACATATTCACAAGTATACAACTAAATCAGAATTTTGTTTGAACGTGTGAATCTAATACCAACTCATCAAATTAATAAAATCTTAATCCTACATTTCTAAATTTCATCATTCCATATGTTCTCAAACCTATAAATGGACCTCTCAACCACAAAACAGCTCACCACCATCACCATCATCACCGTCGCGATCGACCGCGTAGGAGTCTCTGACAGACCTCCCTTCCCCCATCTCTCTCTTCCTCTCTTTCTTTGAAAATACCCCAATTGCCAAGATATTCTATTCCACTCCAGAGATGGAAACAACAAATACCCACAAAGGTTTGATGAAGATTAGGCAGTGAAGTTTCATGAGATCTGAAACCTATTTTACTAGGTTTCTGAAGGAACCTATTAAGAAAAATATTGTTATTCCTAAATGGGTTTGGCTTCTCCTCCTCGATTTCAATCATCTCCACATGTACGCAAGGCATATCTGGGTAGACGTTGTTTTGAAATTGAAATCCATGTCTTCAGAATGGTTATCTCCGGTAACCACTTGCTTATATCATCATATACAATAAATGACACAGTCACACAATAAGTGTGCAAGAGAAAATTTCTCAAATGACTAGTTTGGGTCCTTAGAATTTGGTCGCCCTGCAACCTCATTATCTAATTCTGTTTACCAATATTTCATAATGGCAAAGAACAAAGTAATTGTCCTTACTGGTAAATCAGGTTATACAAACATGCACATAGAAAGAAAGTCGCCTTGAATGCACTCCGCTCTCAAAGATCAAAACTTACTGGTAATTTTGAATGTCCTAAACCAGTGTCATGCAAGCAGGAAGCTTTTGTGATAGATAATGCAAAACACGGCCTATTTCTATATTTCATTTTTTTTTTTCGAATCCAGACCATCCATCTGGTTGGCCTACAATGATCAAGAATCCACTAATCCGATGATCAGGATTGTTTGAATGAGCTCTTTGGTATAACGATAACAATTAAGGAAAAAAGAAAAGGCCAATAATGCAATATTTATTGCTGTTGTCTTCTTTTTTTCTTTTTCTTTTTTGGGGGGTTTGGGCTTTTCCTTTTTTTTTGTTTTTACCTACACAAGGGACGCCACCACCATCCCCTTCCAGCATGTACAGTAGTAATAGTTAGTAGTTTCCTATTATGCAATGTTAATTATCTCCATGTACTGAGTTTACATCTATTACTGCACTCTAGTATCCAGTAGTCGAATAAGTATGCTAATATCACCATAGCCATCATATGTACAGTTATCTCCCTTATGTCTCAACCACCTCGTTCCAGCAAAAGACATTTTTCTTTTGAATGGTAAAACCACATGAATATACACGAAACCACCAAAACTTAAGTTTTTAAACCTTAAGTCAGGGCCTAAACTTTAATGGAATCCCTCCCTCCAGCACTAGCAGTTCTATGCACTATAATAACAAAAGTATGCTACTGTCTCAACAAAATCTCATTAGAATTAAGAGCTTTCACAAATATTCAGTTAACTATGCATCCCAATTACTTCAATTACAGTACTAAAGTGGAAACAAAGTAAATAATTTCACAAGACCAACACATTATCGATTCTATCAGCAACATCCACTACCTAGAAAGGCAAGTTAGGTCAAGTACTGGTTTCAAACAAAAGTAGACAAAATATCATTTAGTGAACTTTTATTGCCAGCCAATCCTCTTTATACCGGGCATGGGGCCTGGAACCAGCACATGTTGGGTTCAAATGTATGGTTAAGGAATTATCATAACTTCAACTATTCATAATGTAAATGATTCCCAAGATTTACATTCATCCATAAAAGCTAGAATAAAGTATAAAGCAAACAAATTATCTGGAGGCATAAAGAGAAAGAACAAGAAAGTTTGTACAGTTTTAATACAATTTAGTGGGCCGGCTCCACTCTACCGGGCCCCAAAAGTTTTTGACAAAGAAAATAATAGGTCTCGAACGAACTAGACGATTCAGATCACGAAGTGGAGCCCAAACAAGTTTGGAAAATTAGAAAGTGAGATTAATCTTTTTTTTTTCCTCAATTTTTTGCATATTTGTCACAGTGCGTGAGGATCTAAGGCATGGGACTTCACATTTGAGCTTTACTTTTGTATTGGAGATTACTAAATAAAAAATAGATTAGATCACGAAAATAATAAATAGATTAGATCACAAAAGGGCCTGCACAGTGCAGAAAATTAGATGAATGTGATTTAAGGTTTTTTTTTCCTTCATGTTTTTTCACATATTTTTTTCAAGATTTATGAGGATTTAAGATACGAAAGTAAATGTTTTGAGATTTATTAGTTTAATAGTAGAATGGTTTGAATTACCAATTTGGACACACAGGATTTGAAAAAAAAAAAAAAAGGAAGAAAGCAAGGGATGAGTTTTGATACCCACAACCCTTTCCCAAGAAATGAAATACCAGTGTGGGAGGTGTGATAGGTGCGAAAATTTTAGGTTGAAAATAGCCCCATTTATACTGATTTTCACATCCCATTTACATATTTGGCGCGAGCAAACGTATACATGCCTAAATATCACATACATATGTAAATGATCTCATGCGAACGAGCCCCCATGATATACAACTCTCCAGTATGAAATATTTGTCATTATGCCTCCAACAATTGAGGACTTGATTTTAGCTGATTTTTAGGATCAAACCATCGAGGAAGGGCATAAACAACAACAACAACATAAACGAAATCACCTAAACAAGAACATATAATTTCAACAAAATCGATCATTTAAATGTTAAGAAAGAATTACCAGAAACTTTGAGAGATGCCCAACAGATGCAACGAGAGAGCTGATCTGGTACGTCTAATTTTAACCGTAACCATAACCAATGCGATCTCGATCTGGTGGTGTGCAGCATTGTAGAAATGGGACATTATCCTATCAAATGGGATGTTATCCAAATCTCCGGCCAGGGATCTTCGCCTCTGTGCATTGCATGAATTATCCTTTCAAATCAAATAAGAGATTATCAAACTGCCCCTATACAAATCTTCACTTCTGATCCGTCACTCCACCACTTTCACTAAAAGAAGAAAAAAGAAAAAAAAAACAATGCTAAGAAACCGTAGGAATTCAATACCAACAAATACGAACTAGCCCTAATTGTTCATCAAAACCTCCAATCCACAAATCCTCAGATCCGGGCAATACAACTCCATAGGTTTCACAAGTTCTCACACTCCTTGAAAAAACAACAAAACATACAAATTTTCACAACTTTCCGCTTAAATTCCAAGAAAGCTCTGATGATTCAAGAAATCAAACATCAAAACAAAACACAAAGCAATGCAAGAGATGGATGAGAGAGAGAGAGAGAGAGAGAGAGAGAGAGAGAGAGAGTACGGACGGGGGCTTTCCAAAGTACAAGAGGTGATATGGAAAGGGGTAAAAAGCAATAGCAAATACACTTGTACATGGACACTTTCCAAACCAATGCCATATTTAAAATACAAATACTGAAGCAGTTTTCACTTTCTAGTAAAATTTGCATGTTTCTTGCAAATAATTTTTTCACTTGATAGGATTTAAATTTAGCCATCAAATCATCATTTACACTACTGTGGCATTCTCAAGCTATTTTTGTTTTACAGGAAACATGTTTCTGGCATAGTACTAGTGTCAAATCAAAACGAGTTCCCTCATATAATTCACAGTTCAATTTGCTATGTAGTTTAATATACTTATGAGGAATTATGTGAGTGAAACAATCTAGAGTGCTAATTCTATATATGGGATTTAAAAGAACAACAGAGATGGTAAACGATCAGCAATTCAAAGACAGAGTCCCTAACCACCGAATTTCTGCAAAGTAAAGACTTAAACACATCCAAAGAAGGGAAAAAATAATTCAAAACAACATACTAATTAATGAAAAGGTCAATGAATCCATGAAAAACCAACAATTTCAGAAAGAAAACACCACTGGATAACAGAACATATGTCCAATAGGCTTTACCATATGATCCAAATCAAATCTGACAGTAATAACATAGACAAAGCATACAAATTTTCACAACTTTCCGCTTAAATTTCAAGAAAGCTCTGATGATTCAAGAAATCAAACATCCAAACAAAACACAAAGCAATGCAAGAAGGAGGAGATGGAGAGAGAGAGAGAGAGAGAGAGAGAGAGTACCGATGGGACGGGGGCTTTCGGTGACGGTGTCGGCGTCGTCGATGATGTCATCGTTACTGACGCATTGGATGAGCTGGAGAGGGCGCGATCGCAGCGGAAGTGCTCGAAGCAGTCAGATCAGAGGAGGAGGGCGACGTGGCTGGAATCCATGGCCTGGAGGGAGATGCCGGACGTAGAGCAGAGAGAGGAGAGAGCGGGGGGGAATTAGGGTTCCACACTCCACAAACAAAAGAAACTCTCCTTTCTTTCTTTTTCGTTACAAAGAAGAAGGCGTGCGAAGGAAACAACGGTCCATTAAATCCATCATTTATATACTTTAAAAAAAATGAATTCGGCATTATTTTTTTTAATTTTCTAAAAATCAGCGATCTCCTGTCTTTCCCTAATTTTAAACCAAATCGATCAACTGGATGGATCTCTGCATGTCTTGAGGCCCGCCTTTATTAATTAATAATTGGTCCTTCAAGTAAATGATCTACATCCGTGTTTTTAACTTGGTCAAATTTTGATCCAATCAGAGTTAGAAAGAATGTCATATATATATATATATATATATATATAAATTCTAAATGGACCCTGATTGAGTGCGACTTTTTATAAGACCCATTACTTGGGTTGGGGGTAAGGGGGGCATGTGCCGAGGGATTGACAGGCCCTTGAAAAATAAAAGAATCTATGCATTTAATATATCCAAGTTTGGGTCAGGACCAAGTTCAATAAGAGTTGGGACTAACTTCTATACCCCTTTTAGACCTAAAACACGGCTGAACAGTGGCATTGTTGTTCAGATTTGAAAGTCCCATCAGACATGAACCAAAAAAATAAAAAAATTCGCCACCGAGCGATTAACCAAGAAATGAGCGATTGGTGATCTCTCTAGCCCCCTTAGACATTTTGGGGCCAACCTTCCTCTCTATCATGCATCGAAAGCTAAAATGAAAGGATATGGAGATGCGAAAACAGAGATAAAGATGCGAAGGTGAGTTGAGGAAGAAGTTCTCAAGATGAAGATGTGAATAGAGAGATGGAGATGTGAAGGTGAGTTGAGGAAAAAGCTCTTGTTGCAGAAATGGGATGGAAAGAGATATGGGAGGGAAGGTCTGTATAGAGAAATTAAATGAGCCCTGAAAGTATTCATCATGTCCATTTTTGTAAATTCACAGATGGGTATGCTTGACTTAAAAAAATTGAATGTTTGAGGAGGAATAAGGGATATGGCAATAACAATTTCCATAAGTTATCTGGTGCACAAATTGCACACCGGGGGGTGGGATCCATCTGATGGTCCATCCGACTAGCCCACACACACCCACTGAATTCCACATGGCCCCTCGAGTCTTGCACCCATTCGAATGGACTCAACCGTTGCTCCCCACTTATCATGGGACTTGGAGATGGAAAGAGACTTCTCAGATGAACCCACATATCAAATTTGGGGTCAATCACATGCTTCTAACTCCTTCATTCGTGGCCCGCACATTTAACGACTTTATATTAAAGAAAAAGTCTGACCTTCAATCTAACGGTCCAATCCATTTGGATAGGTGGAAACTTGATGGATCTAGTGTACTTGAGGAGGTCCCGTATATGTAGATGATTCAAATGTATCATAAAGTCGGCCCTACTATGTTGGATGCGCATGAATATCTCCTATATATATACACCCATGTGCTAATTACGTCAACCAAAAGCTCAGCACCATTAACCATAAAACAGAGACAAAAATAGCCTATTGTGAGCCTAAAGGTTGGTATGGGACATAAAGTACCCACACTAAATTTTAATTTGAAGATCCAACCCCGATCTCGGGTTCCAACCCAATAGCACACCTAGGACTCAAGGGCAAATTGCATCTGGAATAATTTATTTACAATTTCATCATAGTTAATTTACTCATATATTGATGCCTTTGTGGTCGGATCTATATATATGTTCTCGAGTGGGACCCATGGGCTTCAATTCAGACCAAAATCTTATTAGACTTGAATTGGACCCTAACCTAAAATGGTCCAACTCTTAAATCACCACAGTCCAGTTTTTCAATTGGCCGGGTATTGTGCCTCCAATCTCATTTCTTATTAGGTTTGATTTGTATCTGCCGCAGCAGAAATATTGAAGGACGTCGTCTGCTGACTGTGGGTAATACAGCTACAATTTTATTTTATTTTTAAGTTGGGGAAGGAGATGTATTGTAGGTAGTGGTAAAGCCAGGATTTTCTTTCAGGAGGGGCAAGTAATAGTTGGCTAACATTGGTATAATAAAGAATTTTTTTTAAAATAAGCGGTCGATAATGTTTTTTAGATTTGTTGTTTTTAACTTATCATTTAAAAAAATTCTTTTGCAGGATTTTATACTTATATCTAAAAAAATCATAGATTTAAAAACAGTCCAATATTTAAAAATATAATTATTCAAAACTTTGAGGACAATTAAAATATAAAAAATAATAGGACTATCATAATGAATACAAACTGCTCAAAATCATCCTTTACTCCTTGTTTTAGGAGTGAGAGTTGTATCTCACTCTAATCAAAGTAGGACCTATATTGAATTGATGAAGTATAAACAAATCTATATATAATTAATTTATAGAAATATGTAGTTAATTGGTTGCTTGTGATCATTTAATGGGCCATTAACCCAATGCTATCAAAAGGTAAACAATCAACTATTCATACTACTTAGAATAAATGTCCTATTCTTAAGGGGACTTCCCCAAAATTTTATTCTAATAAAAGTTGGTCCCACAATAAGATTGAGCGTATCATATTTTTAAATGTAAATACATTGGCACCAATTCTTATTTTAATCCAAACGAGACCCAATAAGCCAAAATCCAGCTAGTTTTAAAGAAAGGATTATCTCAAAGTGTCCATAGAGAAACCACTCCATTGGAGAGAAAAACTTTCTTTAAAACATGGAGATATTTACTTGCTTTTTTGTAAGCAAGCAAAGGACAAAAGTACCTTCAAACATTTTTTCAAATTCTTCCTTTTATAAAGCAACAAGATAATGAAGAGGGCAAAATTATAAAAAAACCAATAGGCCTCCAAACTTTGCTCGTGTATTTTAGAGAAATAACGAAATCCAGGAGGGGCAATTGTCCCTTCTGGACCCCCTCTCCCATTGCCACTGATTGTAAGCAATCTTGTCCTCCCGATGTCATTAACAATGCGTGCATAGTCTGCCCCTAGTCACTAGGTTTGTACCAAAACCTTCTTTCTTTCTTTTCCTTTTCTGTTATATTTTTATCCCTTATCTTCTTTTTACCGTGTGAAGGGAATTAAAGAGAGGAGGAGAGCATATATTCTGTAGAAGAATTCTATAATTCCATGCATGATTATTAATTTTCTCCTAAACTTCAAAATTTTCAAAATCATGAATTTTCGCCGAAACATTTCCATGGGAAAACTCAATACCAAGCATTGGATTAGCTCATGCTTCGGACATGATAAAATTATTTTCCCTTTTTTTAGTTTTTTTTAGAGGAGAAAAAATCATTCTTCACTTAACTAAAGCTTCTAGACTATAACGGGAGAAATGATTTTCTCCATAACTAATAGAAAAAAAAATGAATTTCCAACCTAGTTTTCTCCATTCAATTCTGGACACAATGAGAAATCGCTAGTGCCGAAAAATAATGAATCTCCAACAGCGCACCGATAAATTCCTCCACCCAGTATGTATTCTACATTTTACATTTTGTTTAGGTTTTCACAAAATTATATTAACATAAATTTCACTTTGCAGGAAGTGTAGTCTAGTCTACTATGATGTGGGTTGTTTCCAGACAAAGTTGTGAATAAAGTCTTCGTGGTCCTATTCTATGTACTTTGGTCAATCCTGCCTTTTACAATTGCATGTGTGTAGTTGCTGCTTTCAGTTGCCTCGTGTAATAGTTCTAAGAGTTTTAAGTGTGCCTTTACAGTTTGAGTGGTGTGTTGTGCTATGATGGTTGTCGTTATTGTACTTGGTCTTGCATGTTAATAAACATTTACTTTGTGATTTACCTTTTGATGAAAATAAATAAGTAAATAAATAAAGAAGTGTTTACTCAAGTTTTTCTTCTCCTTTTATTAGGATTTCAGGGAAGTCAGGGCATAAGAACTAATCTAATTGGATTCAAGGCCGTTTCTGGTTGACAAACAACGTATTTTGTGCAATCAATAGTATGTATTTCGATAAAACAACAAACTGAATGATTCTAGTGCATTTTGTCGTATTCTAGACTAGTCTTTTGCATTGAAATGCATTCGTGCAATTCTATGTTGAAATACGCGTTTTAAGATTTTCTGAGATGCTTTTCAATTTAAAATGGGTTTCACAGGCGATAATACGGTTAGAAACCCATTACATGGGATTAAGAGTAGTTTAATACTGAAACCTGTGCTTCGGGCCGGTAGTAAGGGATTCTAGACAGCTTTGGAAAAATGTTGTCTCTGAATTGCATTTAACGCAATTCAAGGTTGACATATGCGCTCTTGAAAATTATCGGAAATTTTTTTTTCGATCTAAATAGAAACTTGGGTAAATTCGGGCATAAGAAACAATCCCATAGGATTCTGAGCCGTTTCTAACTGAAAACTGTATTTCGTGAAATCAATAGCCAATATTTAGATAAAAATGTGTGTCGGGTGATTCTAGGGCATTTTTGGGCATTATGGTTTAGTCTTTTGCTTTGAAATGTATTTAATACGACTCTGGGCTTAAATATGCATTTTAGGATATTCTGAGATACGTTCTGATTCAAAATTCACGCGATTCTATGATTAGGAATTCTCTGGTTGCAGAACACGAGGAACAAGATTCCGAGATGGGTAGGAGACAAGGAGGTTGATTTTTGTTTTGAAAAATGGAAATGGAGGTGAAATTGGATGGTTTGGGGTGGGACATGCATTGCCTAGGATTTTTGTTAATGAGCTGTTTGTTTAGGAGAATTGGGTCTCAGTTGTGATGTTTGGTTTGGAAGCATAGATGGGTATGTAAGAGATGACATGAATAGAAGTGAAGAAGAGTTGAATACTTGGCTCGAATCACAAAACATGAACTGGGTTTTGTGTGGCTAATTGATTGAAAAGATGAAGGTCTGTCCTTGTCGTGTAACTAGCACGACTATGAAGGGGGCTAAGGTGAGGTGGGCACACAAGTCTGGTTTGGTCCTACGTTTTATACAGGCTGCTTGGTCCTAGTGGTGAAATCTTTGTAGAGATGATGTTGTAGATTGAAAGAACAAAATGTGGGTATAGCATACATTGATTGAAATAAAATAATAGAAACACAAAAGAAAGGCCATGTCAAGGAGAAATCAAGGATGGGAAGAAGACAATGAATTCATTTGGTAGGTGAGATGGTTAGTGGATATGTGTTTTGGGTTTAATGGAGAGACTAGTTCGTGTTTGGTTTGGATGGAAATGGGTTGTCCAAGAAGAGGGTTTCCTAGGTGCTATGTGTGGGTTGAATTGGATTGGTTTCTGTGACATAGAAGAAGAAGGAGAGAAAACAAATATGGCAATTTAGTGAAGAAGAGTTGTATTTATAGGCATGGGTATGGGCTCGGCTTGTGTATTAGTTTGGGGTTTTGCAGATTGTGAAAAGAGAAAATATAAAATGGGTTATGCATTGAGAAGAGTAATGGCAGGGTCTGTTTGGTTGGGTGGATTCGTGAGGTAGAGATGAAGATGGAAACAAGATTTAGTTGGCAGCACATCATATCATGGAAAACAAAGAATTAAATAAAATAAAGGATAACACAACATCAAAAGTAAAAGAAAATGAAGGGAGAGAAACAGTGATACATGCAGTACTAGCAGAAATTATAAATAAGAAATAAACAGAAGGAAACAACAGAGAAATAGGGGTGACGAGTTATTAGGAGAATCTTGGGCGGGGGGCGAGAGGTGGTGCCGGAAAAAATTGGGTTGTGCAAGTAAGATCCCTCTCAATAAGAAAGAGATGAAGTACTAGTGGGAGGAAAGATCATGAAGGTGGAGACAGTGCTCTAACTGACAATATCCACAACTTGAGATCTTAATTTAACTGGGTCTAATTTCTATAATGAAACCAAGTAAACTGAGATTTAATCTCCATCAGTAATGTTGGGTCCCACCCAAAATATGATGAAGTTACACAAATAACTAATTTAATTCAATGAATGGGTGAGATCCAAGCATAATCCAATTTGTGATCAAAATTACATGACAACAACAACAATAATAATAACAATAATCATAATAAAGACCTAGGGATTGGGTCCTTAAAAATCATTCTTTGGAGGGGGTGGGGGGACAAAAGACCACGTGTTAGGCAAAATGGGTAAAATGACCCATGATATGTTGCAAGTTGGCTGTGTAACTTATCTAATAAAATAATTGCAAACCCGTTTAATAAATAACTTGAACTGACCCATTAAAAAACTAAAGATGGTGCATGATTTAGTTTTATAAATTGTAACAAACTAAAGATTGTAACAATCTAATACATACATTATTGTATTATATTAATTAGTGACAAGATGTTCACAAAATGTGTATTTTACCACCATGTTCATATCATATTAGAAATATCATAAATTTACTGTGGTTAGAGAAAATCACATTTATACATGATTTATCGATGGTAACACATCACAAAATAAAATACATACAATTTCATTTTTTTCTTAGATCGCAAATATATAGTTAAAGATTTTCCAAGTAGTGAGATAATAAATAAGTTCAAAAGATATTGGAGAATTATTGAGATGTTGTAAAAGAAATTGAAAAAAAAAAAGTTTTCTTATTATGCTTTAAAGTTGGTTGGGAGTAAAAAAAAGAAAAAAAAAAAGAGGTCAAGTTAGTATTTTAGAGTTATCTAAATTCATTATCTTTGAAAAAAATTCTAGGGGCTCTTCTTCTAAATTCAAATCCTGACAATACTCTGTAATTTTATTTTATTTTTGGATGTGGTAAATGTTTGCTATGATTAATTATTTGGATTGAAAAATGGATTTTTAGGCATCCCCACCAATGAAGTGTTGTACTATAAGGAATAATTGGAAATTCAAGATTGTCACTGGATTGATCTTCATTTGGCATTCCTTATTAACAATCTTTCATATCATATAGACTGTCATATCAAATTTTTTCTTTTTTTATACTTATTGTTTCATATTCTACATATTTTAGAAGTTCTCTTTTATATTGTACAGTTCCTTTTGAGCAATATATCGGCATACTTTAAAAAAAAAAAAAAAACCCTTCTACTTACTACTTAGTCAATCTTTTATGAATCAATTTTGCATCCGCATAGAATCTAATATCCATTGTGTCTAATATCACTAAAATCTGGTTTTGTTTTTATACTGTGATGGCTGTGGAATCATGATACAACCAAATTCACATTTTTGCATTATTTTTCCTGGCAGTTACTCTCCCGCAATTAAGGTTGAGTACAAATGTGGCCAAATTGTTCTGAAAAAAAAAAAAAAAAAGAGGAGTGGCCAAATTCCCCAGCAGTTTGATTGCAACAAATTGGATGACTATCCTTCTGCAATGCAATTTGGAACATATTCTGCTGCCTTGTTTTATTATTATCAAATCAATATTATAGTCAATTTTGATGCTGCTTTGTGTCAGAGATGTCTGAAAACAACAACTAATTTGTACAATTTTTTATTTCCTTGTCCCTTGAAGAGCATTGACAAAAACGGTTATCCATGATAATAAAAGATTGAAATTGACCATTGATTGGAGTGCTTCTAAGTAACCCTTATGTTTCTTTCCCAATTCCATTTAAAATTGACAAATGCCATGTGTTTTGTAGAAATAAGAGAAGAAGGCCTGCTTCTAGTGGAGAGAATTTAGAGACAGTAGCTTTAGGTATGCTATCATCACATCTTTATCAATTGAATTGTCAATCCAAATTGCAGGTTTTTATTTCCCAGTTAGAAGATATTTTTATTTGTTTATTGACGTTTCTACCATGTAGTTACAATGCAAGCTAAGCATCACATATTTATCAATTGAATTGTCAATCCAATTTTTTTTCTTCAGTTAGAAGATATATTTATTTGTTTATTGACATTTTTACTATATAGTTACAATACAAAGTAAGAAAAGTATCCACCATAACTACTACACCCTAAACTATGATCCAGGGGATGACCATTCCTTCTTCAGGCTGGATTCTTTCTACAAATTTCAAATTGTGGTTCCCCTGTGGCTTATAGGGTCACACATTTGATTGTTCCTTGGACCACATATCTAGTGGGTTAAATATAATGATAGAAACGATTGTTTTTTGTCAGACTCTGCATTGGATGGTATCAAAATGTGAAACCATTAGGTGGTATGCCATTCTTTTCCTATTGTGATAGAAAAGGTAGAAATTCACTACCATTGGGCACAGAAGGATGCATTCCTTCTGCTACATATAAATGAGCTGCTACTTAGCATTTATAGAACTTCTAGCAAACAAGTCCCAAGCCTAGCTGAACCCAAGACAGGCCACTTCGACCCAAGACCCGGCCTAGTTCTGGTATAGTGGTACCAAGCCAACCAAACATAGCGAAGTTGCTCATCCAAATAGAGTCGAATGATCAGCAAGGTATTGAATTCTAGTGCCAATCTTCATGCCATTAGGATTGGGATGAGTAGTTGCCACCTATGATGCCCATATATGGCATGGAAACGGCAGGGGACACGCCATGGACATGGTAGGACACGAATTTTATACATAAAAAGTGAAGTATCAGATACAATACAACACGATACATTTTTCCCATTTTGAAGTATCCATGCGTCATAGGCTGCCACCCCTACCAGACTAATATAAGTGTGCCAGGTTTAAAAAATCAGTCTCCAGCTCGGCTGAACCCAAGACAGGCCACTTCGACCCAAGACCTAGCCTATTCTCTACTACCAAGCCAACCAAGCAAAGCCCAATTGATCATCGAAATAGAGTCGGATGAGCAACAAGGTTTTAAATTCCAGGGCGGATCTTCATACCAATCAGGACTAGGATGTGTAGATGCCACCCCTACCGAACCGATACAGGTGTGCCAGGTTTAAAAATCACATTTTTTCAAAAAAATAAAAAATAAAAAAAAAAACCCTAAGGCTAGTGCGATGTTTTATCAGTTTTTGTAGCTATTGAAAGATCATCTAGCACATAAGCACCAAATTCCCATTACATAATAACTATTTTTTTTTTTTTTTTTTTTATAATCTAACATTCATAATAACATTAAAATAAACTGAAAAACTATAATATTAGCCAAGAGTGGGGGCTTGGAGCCATGAAGGCAACCAATTCTTCATCAATACGACATAAGAGTTTCAAGTCGACTTGAACCTATCTTTATCATCATTACCGCAATCTTTTTCCATATTGGATAATTATGGGAACTCAATGGATAGGCTACTAAAGTTATCAAACAACTTCATTTCCATCATTATATTGACAACTTCGTAAGCATTGATCATCAACCCCGTATTTTTAACCACCATAATAATATTGCCTATAGGCCCTGTTATCCATATTGATAAGCACAAGAATTTGTTTTGGTTATCATATTGGTAATTGCTCCTTTAGTCAAACTTTCATGTTCTTTATATTGGCCCAAAGTTGTATGGAAACCTTTTATCTTTTGTTCCTTCCAGAAATCGGCTTATGCAAGTTGCCCTTCCCCTTTGTTCAAATGAACCTAGTTGTTATTTTTATTTCAGCGTATCGTCACTGGATTTAAACTCATAGTTCCTGCTTTTCTTTTATCTGGCTTAACCTCAAAGATCTGTCTCTGGAGAGTCCTAAGAATTACTTGGGTTTTCATATTCTCAAGACCAAGTTTTGGTCCAGAGTAGAACCTTAGTTGATATATGAAAAACTGGTTGACTAAATACATGTTTGGATTTCTCCACTTCCACTAAGATTCGTGCAGCCTAATAAACAAGCGCCTAAAAATAGATATTTGGGAATTTGATAACGAGAGGGAGATTTGCTGTTTGGATCTATTGACCAAGCGGCTCTAGATGGGTTTTGTACTTGGGACTTGTTGATCAATTTTGAACCGATGTTCCCTCTGAAACTAGATTTTCTTCTATTGTGTCCAATTGTTTAACTGATAGAAACCGTAGAAGTGTAGAATTTTCTAATTTATTGTGAGTTTTGTGTTAGTGGGTTGCACAAGTCTGGTTTGGGTTTTTATCAATTCTTGCTTTGGTTGATATTTCTGTCCAAGTTATCAAGGTGAGCAGTTCCATTTTTCCAGACTGCATCAAGTGTTGGTGGCAATAGCTTTACTATTGGCTGATCCATGCACTATTGTACTGCAGAACCTCACATGCAATTTTGATATGTATTTATATTGAACTATGTGACCAAACCTTGATTTTTGTGGTGATGTATAATTGTTTGCTGTAGTAAATCAACTTATTTATGATATTGGCATGGTTTATGGATTTCTTCCCCCTGTTTACTGATCTTTATAACCTAAGGATAATGTGTAGCTACAATTATTTTAAGACTTAGACCAATCAAAATATACATATATATATATATAAGTATATGGGGAACTTATTCTTGTAAAGATCAATTTACTCAGGGTATCGGAATGTATGGTTTGGGAAACTGGATAGAGGTTACAGAGCATGTTGGTACCAAGAGCAAGCAGCAATGCATTGAGCACTATAAAAGTGCTTACTTTAAACTCCCCTTGCTATTCTCTTCCAGTAATACATTCTTATGCTTCTGATCTGTTTTGATTTATTTTTTGGCTAGTGAGTCTTTCTCAACTGTACAATTATAGGTACCAATTACTAAGCTTTAAAAAAAAAAAAAAAATCTTTAACCCGTTTGTGTGTTTTACTATATGTCTCATGGTTGTTGGGAAGAATAGAAGGAGCTTCCTGTTATGGCTGAAGTGCAGGGTGAAGGCGAAAAAGGTATGTCGTCAAGTTAATAATTATTACATTTTGAAGTTTAACTTCTTTTGATTTTGATGTAATAGTGAGAAATGGTTTTTGAAGTTAAACTTATTTTGATTTTGATGTAATAGTGAGAAATGGTTTGAATTAGAGAGTA
This sequence comes from Camphora micrantha, assembly GCA_003546025.1. Taxonomy (NCBI): domain Eukaryota; kingdom Viridiplantae; phylum Streptophyta; class Magnoliopsida; order Laurales; family Lauraceae; genus Camphora; species Camphora micrantha. The sequence continues at coordinate 42,449,241 of QPKB01000001.1, forward strand.
AATGGTAAAAGTTGTAATGTAATAGAAAGTGGGAAAGTAGTGTTAGAATCACACGATCACTGAGAGGGGGAGGGGGGGGGTGAATCAGTGATGTCTCAATACTTTTTAATTAAATATAAATGAGTCCAAATAATCAAAGCAGTAAAAACAATAAGCAAGCAACCACATGAACACAAGGTTTTAACGTGGTTCACCCAAAGGCTACGTCCACTGTGCAACGACTACCCGGACACCAATCCGAGGCTAGTCTTACTGATTAGTTCTGAAGCTTCAACTTCAGGAGCACCCACCCCTGATTCAGATAGCACCCACTATCTAGGAAGCAACAGCTCCCTTTACAATTCGTCTGCACCAACAGACGGGATCACCAATCCCAACACCAAGCACCCACTTGATGTTTTACAATGTTTTAGAGAAGAACCCTTTACAGAAATTCATTTCT
>QPKB01000001.1:42450682-42796664 GCA_003546025.1 Camphora micrantha
GACTATTTCGTCAAACATGTCCTTTGATTCTCCCTTCTTCCTTCTTCCCCACTCTCTGCCAATGCTTCTCTTCTTCATTCATCCCTTGCTTCTCTTCTTCTTTCTTCCCTGCTCTCTACTATTGCATCATTTTTTTCCCTTGCTGCGACTTTTACAAAATCTGGCTCTCTACCACTCCATTCGCCCACCAAAGAGTCAAAGCTGCGAAACTGTGGAGAAAGTGACCAAGGGAAGGAATGAAGAGGTTGTCGCCGGAGAATACACCATCAATCTCCACTAACACTTCCATGGATGGTAGCCACACCTCTCAGCTCTTTCAGGGGTGTCTATTTTTGTCTCTTTTTAGTAAAAAAAACCATATTTTACGCATAGTAGAGAATATTTGCAGCTTCTTATTTAACCTTCGATGATACTGTGCAGGGACCTTGGAAATTCTAACCTGTGAGTTAGATTATAATTTTTTGTGCTTACAATTTTCATATTTTATAGAAGTACATTTGAGCATTCGAGCACATTAAATGTTTTTTCCTAATACGAAAATTGATAGTTTTCAATTAGAACAGCAACATGTTTGCAATTTGCATTTTGCATTTTGCTTACCCTGGATTGAATGGGTAAGAATAAGATGACGATGATCATGGTGAACTCAATCCACTGTTTCATAAATTTGGTGACTTGGTCTCACCCCAAAATGGTTGGCTCTACCACATTTTCACATCTAATGGGCATTTGCTTTTATGGTAGTTTTGCCACAACTGCTTTGATGGTTCCCAGTTAGTCACCAATTGTTTGTAAAAATGCCTCAGTGGGTATCTTTATGGATTCTCCCTCATGGGTTGAGGATTTGATGTGAAATGAGTTTCCATTTATTTTTCTATAATGTGAAGAAACCAAAAGTCATTGAAGATATGAAGATTATTTTGACTTTAGATCATATTATTAGAGACAACATCCCCCCCAATATGATTTTTGTAATTAATATCACTCTTTTCTAAAAGGCCCAGTGGGTAGTATAGACTAATTGCAAGTCTATTTTCGATCATTGAATGTCTTTACAATTTCTTCCTTAAATAAAAATATTAAATGAAAATCGAACATAGCAGCCTAGTTGAGGTATGATGGAATTACCATGATAGCATTGAAATACTTTTTTGCAGAAATAGAATATTTAATTTTAGTAAATTTTTTCAGTAACATCTGGAGAATAACCTTTAGATTTGATTATTTTTTATTTTTTCACTCTCTTTATTTGTTTGTTTGTTAATTTTTTCCAATCCTCCTTAACTTGTATGGCCAAGATCATTAGTTGCATGCCTATCAATGGTTGAAAGTCTCAAAGTTTGAGATTGTTATTAAAATATGAGCTATGGACCCCACTTGTACAGAGTGGTTGCATCGAATTCTGCATTAAGTTTGATGCTTAAATCCCTTTAGTTCTTCACTTGTCAAAATCTTTTTTCAACTACTTTTGTCAACCCATTACAAAGATTTCATTTCCCATTAAGTTCAGTTATTGATGGAAGTAGTTACAATTTTTGGCTAGATCTAATGTAATTTGATAGTTTAATGTAATTTCGAATTTTGTATTGACCCCAAATGATATTAATCCAAAATGATTATTGATTTTTGGATTTAATAGTGCTTGTCCCAGTTGCATTCTAACCATTGACTTGTTTCATTAAACAATCCCCCTTGATGCCTACCAATCAGTGTGGTTCCTGTTACTCAGATCTGGGTGTTTATTGTGTGCATACATATGATCATCATCACCCAACTTATCTGAGAATATATTTGGTCCACACCTTATTGATTCAATTATAAATACACCCATGTATTTTGACTGATGCACCCATCATGTCTTTCTGATTTTGTACTGTAATGCTCCACCTTTTTTTACTATTGTGAAAGCCTAAAATTATGTGTGGGGTACTTGATTGATTGGTGCTAACAAAAGAAGATGACAAGTACCATTGACCTCTTGCCTTTCTTTTTGCATTAAGCACAATTTAGTATATTTTCATTTTCAATTCCTATCATATTTGACCTCTTTTTTTTTTTTTAGGTGATGGGAGGCTAAAGTCTAAGAGCTTCAGGGATGAAGGCATGGGTCTAGTTCCATCAAAGTGGAAAGGAATTTGTCAGAATAACACTGAAGCTAGAGTTAGTTGCTATATGTCTTTTTGTAAAACCGGCTAACATCACATTTGAATGGTTCTTTTGTTCATAGCTGTTATTCTTAGTCCTATTGACGGTGAGCTTATGAAATGTCATACAAAGGGATTGTAATGTTCTTGAATTCCTCTGTTCTCCTTTCTTTTTGTTTTTTCTTTTGACCTTTTTATTTGGTATTCTTAATCCTGTTGACAGTGAGGTTATGAAATGTCATATAAAGGGATTGTAATGTTCTTGAATTTCTCTATTCTCCTTTCTTTTTCTGTTTTCTTTTGACCTTTTTATTTGGCGGCACAAAGTCCGAAACCATTGTTGTACTTTATAATTTGTAAATAATAGCATTTTTACCCAATTATTCAGAAGAATGCACATCTTCTTGTCTGTTATCTATATATTTTCTGGAAGCTATGCATACATTCACATCCTAAATAGGTGGCCCACATGATCTTTCTCATTTCTATTGTCCTCATGTCACTGGTAATAAAAGTTTTTGATTTTCAGGTAACAATATCGTTACCATTTTTTATAGCTTCCAAAGCTCATTTTTTGTGTCTAACATCCAATACGTAATGTCTTTCTATTGAGATGCATAAACATTGAGAGGAACCTTCATGATGAGAGTCCGAAAGTGCAGCGGGCGATATACTCCATCGAAGGCATTTTCCAAAGGTGCCTAGGGTTCAAACTCTGAGTCCGAGAGTTTGAACTTTCGTGTTCTAAGTCTTCAAAGCCATTTTCCAGAGAGCTGAAGAGTTCGAACTCTCATGACGAGAGTTCGAACTTTGACTACTAGATTGACTGAAGAGTTGGAACGCTTCATTACTGAGTTCGAACATTCATGACATTTGGTTTCCTTCTAAAGTGGGCATCTGGTCCATCGGACGTCTAAAGTATAATGCTACCATCTGAGCAACAATGAAAAAGGCTCACAAATTTCATCATGAATATTGATTTAGGAAAATCTTGATAACGAAATCGTTACGGTCCTCTAGTGTTTTTTCTTCCATTTTTGTTATCCAGCAACGAGATTGGTGCTGACCATATATTGAGATACATAAACAATGAAAAAGGCTTACAGATTTCATCTAAATACTAATTTAGAAAAAAAATTATAACGAAACCGTCACGGTCCTCTAGTGTTTTTTCTTCCATTTTTGTTGTATAGTTTTGGTGGACTGCTTGGTTGTGTCATTACCAATGCATAATGGGAGAGCACTGTGGAATTCAAAAGCGTATCAAAGAAAATGATGAATACCGATGACTTCCCAAGTTTTGATTTGGGGATTTAGATATGACTAAGCATTGGAGGTGATATCATTGCCTTTTGATCTGTAATGGTTTGGTTTATAATTCTGGTAGTAGGTGTTGAAGAAACCAAAACAACTCCTTTTAGAAACCATCACTTCGTGTAGTGTATTCTGTACATATAATAGTCTCTTTAGATATTTCTTTGATTGCTAGATTAGCCATGAGAAAAGTTTTGCTCAAAAGAAAGCTTGTAAAAGAGATTTTGGATATTATGTTCTTCATATCAATTAGTTTGTGTTTTAAATTCTTAGGCATAACACATGAATAGCCTTTAGCAATCTAAATTATAATAACGTCTTGACTCTTAGCATTAGGTGTGATGCAATAGATTAGATATAATGCGCCTTTATTTCTTGTTTAGCTTTTTAATATGTGCCACAGTCGTTATCTATTCTTTCACGTTGCAAAATCAATGGGACAAAAGGTTTTCGCTGATTGGATGGGTCCTAATGGTAGCTTTACCAAGATAGGGGTTACGTGAGTTTTTCTCATTGTTTATATATCCCATCATAAATTCATTTCCATTTGGCCATTGGACACAAAAATAAAAAAAATAGAACAAGAACCTACAAATAATGGTAATGATTTCGTTATCAAAAAAATTTTAAAATAAGATTCTAGGTGAAATTCGTTAGTCTTTCTCCTTGTTTATGCTTCTCAATATAAAGTCATTGCCATTTGGTTGTTTGATACAAAAAATGGATGAGAAACCTATAAATAATGGTAACGATATTGTTATAAAAAAATTTTGAAAATACAATTCTGGGTGAAATTCATTAGTCTTTCTCATTATTTATATCTCTCATTATAAAGTCATTGCCATTTGGCCGTTGGACACACAAAATGGACCAATAACCTATAAATAATGGTAACGACTTCGTTATAAAAAAATTCTGAAAATAAAATTCTGGATGAGATTTGTTAGTCTTTCTCCTTGTTTATGGTTCTCAATATAAAGTCATTGTCATTTGGTTGTTTGACACAAAAGATGGACGAAGAATCTATAAATAATGGGAACGATATCGTTATCATAAAACATTAAAAATAAAATTATGAGCGAAGTCTGTAAGTCTTTCTCGTTGTTTATGCACCTCTTTTAAAAGTTATTGCCATTTGGAGAAATACCCATGGATTTTACAACGATAAAGACCCACGGATTTCACAAAGAAGTCTTTCCCAATTATTTTTATAACGATATCACTATCATTATTTATAGGTTCTTGGTCCAATTTTTTGGTCCAACAACCAATTGACAATGACTTAATATTGAGGGACATAAACATTAAGAAAGACCCACGAAATTTGCCCACATTTATTTTTATCGAAATTTTCTGAGAACAATATTGTTACCGATATTTATAGGATATCCGTCGGTTTTTTGTGATAGACAACTAAATTACAATGCCTTTATACTGAGAAGCATAAACAAGGACACAACCAAATGGTATTATTCCCCTTCAAATTACTCTCTCCATCCTAACTACATCTAAGGTACATTTAGTTTTTTCAAGTAAGAGATGGAGCTTTCACTCATAGTCCTTTAAATTAACAAAGAACTGAGATTTTCCATATCAACATGATACGAAACTTCGGACATATTTCATAAATACACATAGAAAATTGATCCTGCCCTCATTGTGGGAAGATGGAGCATTATTTAAAGGCTCTTCGGCTATTTTTTTGTTGCCAAACAACAAAGGGCAATTCCTTTATATTGAGAAGCATAAGCAAGGAGAAAGGCTAACAAATTTTACCTAAAATGTTAAATTCCAAATTTTTGAGATAACAATATCGTTATCATTATTTATAGGTTCTTGGTGCACTTTTTCCCCCAACTCTCAAATGGCAATGACTTTATATTGAGATACATAAACAACATTAAAGACTCACGGATTTTACCTGGGATTGTATTTTCAAAATCTTCTGATAAAGATATTGTTTCCATTATTTACACCTTCTTTGTCCTCAGGTATCAAACAAGCAATTAGCAATGAATTTGTATTAAGATACATAAACACTGAAGTGCCAGCATATCAAACACTATTGTGCAAGTATATGGCAATTACTTCATCGACTCTTTTGAGATTTTGCCTTCAAACACTTATAAGCCAGAAGCTATTTACCGACTGTAGAAATAATTTTTTAAAAAAGGGTTCTCTACATAAGAAAGCTACTCCTAAAGCCTATCCTACACTTACAAAGAGTTCCATTCCTAAAGTCCCCCTTTCCAGCAATTAATACTATCTCTTGATTAAGAAAGATAGGAAGGTGGTCAACTACGTCATCAATATGCAAGTCTTCCACCAAGCTTACTTGATTGGTTAAAAGAGAAACCAACTCAATCTGCTTTAGGAACTGAAAACTAGCAATAAGTGCAAGGGCCTGAATCTTCACACGGTGAACATAGTAACGAACCAAAATCTTCAATATTAACATGATGCGAAAGTGGAGACAGATTTCATAAATACACAGAGAAAACCGATCCTACCCTAATGGTGTGTTCATACAGTTGCCAGCCAAGATAATTTCTTCTTAAGTTGCGAACTTTGAAGAAAGATTGCTTGGAAGGGGATTCCAAAAACTCTAGGCAGTTCTGAAAACCACATGGGAAGAGAAAAATGACCATGGATACTTTCTCACTCTGCATAACTAAGGGCCTAGTTCCCAATAAAATGACCATCGAAGATGATTTTAGTTGCAACGAATGCAATCCCCAATGCTCCTACAGATCAAAAAGGTCACACCAGAACCATGTCAGAAAAAAAATCTTACATGAAAAGAATAAGATGGTATTCTTGTCTAAAAGGGTAAGCATAAGATGGCATTCTCGTCTAAAAGGGTGTTGCTTTCCCCACTTTTGAATTCAATATTACAAATGTTGGCACAAGAAATTGAATATTCATTCAGTTCTCTAAAAAAACTACTACACTTGATGTAAGTTATAGTTCAGCCAAAATACAACCTAAAGAAATAACAATGTATGCTATCAAATATAGATTTCAAAACAACTATAACTAACAAATAAAAATGAAACTATGCAGTTTGGGAAATAGGTAGCAACCTGTCCACATATTAGGTTCTTAGAGTAAGTATTTCGTGAAGGAATTCTCAAAACCTCACAGAGGATGTTGTGAGTTTAATATGGAATATGATTACATCAATACAAAAATAAGAGGAAGTACATCATCATCATCATCATCAATTTTATACCCTTTCCTGAAGTCATCCTTACCATAAAGCACTCATTTAAGTGAAGCCATATAAATTGCTCATAAACCCATCAATTCAAATGATACAGATTTTAATTACATGCAATCCATAATTAAACAATCTTTAAATTGTATTCATAAGAGGAGAAGTACATGTCACTTAATAAGTTACATGTCACTTTAATAAGCAATTGATCAATTAAAATCCATCATCTATATTGAGAACAAAATAAAAGTAAAATAAAAAAGAACAAAGAGGGAGTTGCACACATGAACAGAAAGCAGGCAGTTGGACCACTTTTAGGTATGTTTGGATCTTTCACCTCCTTTTCTTTCCTACCCTTCTTTGTGTTCGGCTCAGATAATGCCGCCTTCTTTCTAACATTTAGAAATCAAACAAATGAGCAAAAGAGGGGAGACATAATTATGGGATTAAAACCTTAAAAAAGGACTCCAAGAAAATTAGATTGTGAAGAAATGTAACTTTGTGCATGTGTTTTGAGTTTTGTAACCGTTTCAACTATATGAGACTGTTATTGAGACAGAACAAAGCAGTGAAAGGAGCAAAAACACTAAAAGTCATATAACACTAGCATTAAAGAAGTTATAAATGGAATAGAAGGAAAAGCTTGCGATACCGAAGTTCATCTTAATAAAGGAATTGAGACTGCAATTGTGCATGTTGATGAGCCCCACAAGAATGTCCTTATTACAAGCTTCACTGCTATAGAGATGGAAAAAACTACTCTATTACCCCCAAAATCATAAGATATTGAAGTCACTCCCAAAAACACCAAAGAGTTTAATAAGGAAATTGTAGGTCTCCTATAATCACAAGATATGTAATCAACTCCAAAAACTAGGTTACTTGACTAAGAAAAGATGGGACTTGCTTCATTTGTACCATAATGATTCATTGTAAATCCAAATGAAATTTTCTGTATAAATTTAAAACTTATGTTTTTTGTTTTTCTCTACAAAAAAAAAAAAAAAAAAGTAGTGGAGATACCATATCCAGCACAATGTAGTTGTGGTTTCTAATGCAGCACCAACACTCATTGGAGTTACACCCATTTCATAACATTTAATCGCCAATCGATATAAGGGATGTATAACCACAACCTATAACCAAATTCCAAATGTTAAAAACACTATACATAAAAAGAAAAACAAAGAACTTTACAAAAAATATGAAGAATAGATATGTTAATTTTGTTTCTCCATTCCAATCTATCGATTACCTTTAAAAAATTCATATAAACAAAAAAAAAAAAAAGACAATTCTCAATACAAAAACAAAGGATGACAAAGAGCTAGAATATTTACTTTTTATCATATAATAATAGAAAATGAAATGAAATATTTAAGAAATAGTTAAACAAATTACCTTGTAGGATCCCAAGATGGCCCGGGAAATAATGGTAATGTTCTCTTCACTCCTTTTAATGAACGTGTGATCTCATTGGCACCTCTTATATCCAGACCTCAACATAGCTTGGCTGAATCTGTTGAACCAAGCTCAAGGAGATTGCTTTAGTCCATAAAGTGCCTTTTTGAGTCTATACACTTTATCTCATTGACCTGAGGCACAAAACCAGGAGGCAACTTCATGTAAACTTCTTCTTGCATATTACCATGCAAGAATGCATTTTTTACATCTAATTGATACATGGGCCACTAAGTTGAAGTGGGAGATGCAGGAAAAATATGTATTGTGAATTTTTTATACGTTCAAAGTAATATAAGAAAACAAGTTGGTACCAAAATCTTACGAAAAAAATATATACAAGAATATAGAGACTTTCCTTTAAAAGATAGCAAGCCGGTACCAAATTTTTCAAAAATATAAATAAAATACAAGTAGTAATATTTTTGTGGTCATTCCATTAAGATATACAATGACAATAAACAAGAAAGAAAGATCGAATGATAGCTTTCTTGGTTGAGCAGTTCTTTCTTGGAAGGAGGTGGAGCCCTCATCTTGCAAGACTTGTTGAGGGCACAGATTGGGTGATTGACATTCTGTTTGGAACTGAGTATGGGAATTGAAGCATATGGTCATGGGCTTAGAATGGTTGGTATTGGAGTGATCAATTGGTCAGCCAAGTTATTAGTTCATATTATATGGTAACTAGCGTGCAGTAGGTGTGGTTCATTAGTACTTCAATGTGTAGAGACCATGAAAACAGTTAATAAAATTAAATATTCTATTTCTGCGAAAAAGTATTTCAATGCTATCATGGTAATTCCATCATATCTCACCTGGCTAATATGTTCGATTTATCGTGAAATATTTTCATTTAAGGAATAAACTGTAAAAACATGCAATGATTGAAAATAGACTTGCAGTTAGCCTACGCAACCCATTGGGCCTTTTAGATAAGAGTGAAATTAATTACAAAAATTATAATTAATGGATGTTGTCTTTAATAATATGATCTCAAGTCACAATAATCTTCATATCTTCAATGGATTTTGGATTCCTCTCATTCTAGAAAAAAATAAATTAAAACTCATTTCACATCAAATCATCACCCATGAGGGATAGTCCATAAAGATACCTGCTGAGGCATTTTTACTAACAATTGGTCACTAACATGAAACCATCAAAGTAGTTGTAGTAAAACTACCATAAAAGGAAATGCCCATAAAAAAAAAAAAAAAAAACTCGTTAGAACTCTCATTTGGTAGATGTTATAATGTGGTAGAGCCCATCATCTATCTAGGACCATCCATCAAGAGCCACAGAACCATCAGACAGTCATAACTATTTCTATTATTTTTTATCCCTCATTTACATAACCACTATAGACGTTTAAAGTGGGGACCTTAAAGTGGCCTCATCTGTCTGGCCCTCTGCAAGGCTGATGAACATAGCCCGGTCTTCGCTTAGTCAACTCAAGTGGAGTCTTTCTAGACCCACAATATAAGTTCCACATTATTAACATATGATGTGATTTCTAACCATGAAATTTCAGCCTTGGAAAGAGTTCTGGTTCTTGAGATTTATTTTTAAGTTTCTTTATATTGTGTAATTAGGAATAGAGGGTTATCATGTTAAAATTTTGAGTCAAATTAAAATGGGGTCTATTGTTCAAATCAGAAGTTAAATAGGAGATTTTAAGATCAGTCAGTTAGCTGTAAGGAGGGATTCCAATCTTGTTCTTGAATAAAAATTCTGAGAGTTTGTTTTGGCACATACATGATAGCCTCTAGATCCCTACAAAGCCTCTACAATAGCAGAGGGATCTAGTTTTCTAGTTGGTGGCAACTTAAAAAATTCTTTGCATTGCTTAACTTATGAATTTTGTGAACCTTGCTGGAGGGAAGGAGCAATTATTCAATGCTGATGATTGCTATAATCATAGCGAATCCATCATTACTACAGAAGAACATTTACAATTCCATTGTCCATGGGAAGTTGGTATGTCTGGTTTGAATCAAGGAACGGAATCCGGTTCTACAGGGTAGCGTTCGCCCGACTAAAAGAAACGAAAGCCTTGCTAGCTAGACGACGGCATTCCAAGAAGCAACTTCCTATGGGCTATTGATGAATCACTCGAAAGGAATTTAACCGCTCCGTGGGGAATTCCCTTTGTTCTTTCAGGTCGAGTGTAGTGAAGGTACCCGTAACCCGGAACTGCCCGTAAGGAAAGGACTCAAAACCAAAAGGAAGGATAGATACGAAAGGGTAATTTGATTTGGAGGTCTGCAGGTTATACAGAGTGTTGTCATTTCTTTCAATCTCTTTTTAAAGTTGATTTGTAGGCAATTTAGGGGCTCCCTAAGAGCTTGAGGTTCAAGTACATTGCTCACATCAAAGGTTAATTTTCATTTTTTGATATTGGGAGTATAACTTTACTAAGCAGAAGAACTACATAAACACATAACAGAAGGAACATATTAATCACTAGGAACATGCATCAACTTCTAGTTGGGATAGTTCTATTTATCTAGATCCCTCCATTCGGAAAAATAGCACATTATATTTCATTTATAACAGACTAAGAGCATTGTTTTCAATGACTCAACCTTTATATGCAACCCATTCCATCAGTAGAAAGTAAATAGCTCTCTACAATAACAAGATTAAACAAAAAAAAAGGAAGGTCTTCAATCCATAACAAATCCCCTTCTTCTGCTTCATTGGAATGAAACAAGTCACAATGAGCTTCATATCTTCAATGGCTTTTAGTTTCTTCTCATTCTAGGGGAGAAAAACTAAAACTCATTTCACAACAAATCGTCAAACACCATGAGGGAGAATGAACAACAATACCCACTGAGACATTTCTACAAACAATTGGTGACTAACATGAAACCATCAAAATAGTTGTAGAAAAAGTACCATCAAAGCAAACTCCCATTAAAAACAAAAAAACTCATTAGAAATGTCATTTTGCAGACGTGATCATATGGTAGGGTCCATCGTCTGTCTAGGACCATCCATCAAGAGCCACAAAAACCATCAGACGGTCATAACTATTTCTATACTTTTTCCCCTCATTCACATAACCAGTGTAGGGGATTAAAGGAAATTTTCAAGGTAATGATTCTTACTTACCTTGTGTAATATTTCACGATTTTGGGCTGTAGAAAAAGCCTTAACTATGTCATTCGGTGGAAGGTCGCCGCCGATGATGTCGCTCGACGAAGAAGATGGAAAAGCCCTGTCGTTCAGGGGAAGATCGTTTGGGAAGAAAAAGAGAAAACCGTCGTCCGAGAAAGCTAGTCGTCGTCGTCGTCGCTTTCCCTAACGACGTTGCACTATGAGATGCGGTTTGATGTGGAGGGGCACGGGAGGAGGAAGAGAGGTTTTCCCCTAACAATATCGCACTCACCAAAAAAAAAAAAGGTAACGGGGGTAAATTTGTCTTTTTAATGTGTACGAACACCAAATTGGGTGTTTTGATTTATTTGTGATTAAATTCGGTTAATACAGGTTTAACAACAATTATTTGGTAAAACCCCCTACTATAATGAATTCGGCATTATTTTTTTTAATTTTCTAAAAATCAGCGATCTCCTGTCTTTCCCTAATTTTAAACCAAATCGATCAACTGGATGGATCTCTGCATGTCTTGAGGCCCGCCTTTATTAATTAATAATTGGTCCTTCAAGTAAATGATCTACATCCGTGTTTTTAACTTGGTCAAATTTTGATCCAATCCGAGTTAGAAAGAATGTCATATATTTATATATATATATATGTAAATTCTAAATGGACCCTGATTGAGTGCGACTTTTTCTAAAACCCATTACTTGGGTTGGGGGTAAGGGGGGCATGTGCCGAGGGATTGACAGGCCCCTGAAAAATAAAAGAATCTATGCATTTAATATATCCAAGTTTGGGTCAGGACCAAGTTCAATAAGAGTTGGGACTAACTTCTATACCCCTTTTAGACCTAAAACACGGCTGAACAATGGCATTGTTGTTCAGATTTGAAAGTCCCATCAGACATGAACCAAAAAAATAAAAAAATTCGCCACCGAGCGATTAACTAAGAAATGAGCGATTGGTGATCTCTCTAGCCCCCTTAGACATTTTGGGGCCAACCTTCCTCTCTATCATGCATCGAAAGCTAAAATGAAAGGATATGGAGATGTGAAAACAGAGATAAAGATGCGAAGGTGAGTTGAGGAAGAAGTTCTCAAGATGAAGATGTGAATAGGGAGATGGAGATGTGAAGGTGAGTTGAGGAAAAAGCTCTTGTTGCAGAAATGGGAGGGAAAGAGATATGGGAGGGAAGGTCTGTACAGGGAAATTAAATGAGCCCTGAAAGTATTCCTCATGTCCATTTTTGTAAATTCACAGATGGGTATGCTTGACTTAAAAAAATTGAATGTTTGAGGAGGAATAAGGGATATAGCAATAACAATTTCCATAAGTTATCTGGTGCACAAATTGCACACCGGGGGATGGGATCCATCTGATGGTCCATCCAACTAGCCCACACACACCCACTGAATTCCACATGGCCCCTCGGGTCTTGCACCCATTTGAATGGACTCAACCGTTGCTCCCCACTTATCATGGGACTTGGAGATGGAAAGAGACTTCTTGGATGAGCCCACATATCAAATTTGGGGTCAATTACATGCTTCTAACTCCTTCATTCGTGGCCAGCACATTTAACGACTTTATATTAAGGAAAAAGTTTGACCTTCAATCTAACAGTCCAATCCATTTGGATAGGTGGAAACTTGATGGATCTAGTGTACTTGAGGAGGTCCCGTATATGTAGATGATTCAAATGTATCATAAAGTCGGCCCTACTATGTTGGATGCGCATGAATATCTCCCATATATATACACCCATGTGCTAATTACGTCAACCAAAAGCTTAACACCATTAACCATAAAACAGAGACAAAAATAGCCTATTGTGAGCCTAAAGGTTGGTATCCCACACTAAATTTTAATTTGAAGATCCAACCCCGATCTCGGGTTCCAACCCAATAGCACACTTAGGACTCGAGGGCAAATTGCATATGGAATAATTTATTTACAATTTCATCATAGTTAATTTACTCATATATTGATGCCTTTGTGGTCGGATCTATATATATGTTCTCGAGTGGAACCCATGGGCTTCAATTCAGACCAAAATCTTATTAGACTTGAATTGGACCCTAACCTAAAATGGTCCAACTCTTAGATCACCACAGTCCAGTTTTTCAATTGGCCGGGTATTGTGCCTCCAATCTCATTTCTTATTAGGTTTGATTTGTATCTGCCGCAGCAGAAATATTGAAGGACGTCGTCTGCTGACTGTGGGTAATACAGCTACAATTTTATTTTATTTTAAAGTTGGGGAAGGAGATGTATTGTAGGTAGTGGTAAAGCCAGGATTTTCTTTCAGGAGGGGCAAGTAATAGTTGGCTAACATTGGTATAATAAAGAATTTTTTTTTAAATAAGCGGTCGATAATGTTTTTTAGATTTGTTGTTTTTAACTTATCATTTAAAAAAAAATTCTTTTGCAGGATTTTATACTTATATATAAAAAAATCATAGATTTAAAAACAGTCCAATATTTAAAAATATAATTATTCAAAACTTTGAGGACAATTAAAATATAAAAAATAATAGGACTATCATAATGAATACAAACTGGTCAAAATCATCCTTTACTGCTTGTTTTAGGAGTGAGAGTTGTATCTCACTCTAATCAAAGTAGGACCTATATTGAATTGATGAAGTATAAACAAATCTATATATAATTAATTTATAGAAATATGTAGTTAATTGGTTGCTCGTGATCATTTAATGGGCCATTAACCCAATGCTATCAAAAGGTAAACAATCAACTATTCATACTACTTAGAATAAATGTCATATTCTTAAGGGGACTTCCCCAAAATTTTATTCTAATAAAAGTTGTTCCCACCATAAGATTGAGCGTATCATATTTTTAAATGTAAATACATTGGCACCAACTCTTATTTTAATCCAAACGAGACCCAATAAGCCAAAATCCAGCTAGTTTTAAAGAAAGGATTATCTCAAAGTGTCCACAGAGAGAAACCACTCCATTGGAGAGAAAAACTTTCTTTAAAACATGGAGATATTTACTTGCTTTTTTGTAAGCAAGCAAAGACAAAAGTAGCTTCAAACATTTTTTTAAAATTCTTCCTTTTATAAAGCAACAAGATAATGAAGAGGGCGAAATTATAAAAAAACCAATAGGCCTCCAAACTTTGCTCGTATATTCTAGAGAAATAACGAAATCCAGGAGGGACAATTGTCCCTTCTAGACCCCCTCTCCCACTGCCACTGATTGTAAGCAATCTTGTCCTCCCGATGTCATTAACAATGCGTGCATAGTCTGCCCCTAGTCACTAGGTTTGTACCAAAACCTTCTTTCTTTCTTTTCCATTTCTGTTATATTTTTATCCCTTATCTTCTTTTTACCAGTGTGAAGGGAATTAAAGAGAGGAGGAGAGCATATATTCTGTAGAAGAATTCTATAATTCCATGCATGATTATTAATTTTCTCCTAAACTTCAAAATTTTCAAAATCATGAATTTTCGCCGAAACATTTCCGTGGGAAAACTCAATACCAAGCATTGGATTAGCTCATGCTTCGGACATGATAAAATTATTTTCCCTTTTTTAGTTTTTTTTAGAGGAGAAAAAATCATTCTTCACTTAACTAAAGCTTCTAGACTGTAGCGGAGAGAAATGATTTTCTCCATAACTAATAGAAAAAAAATGGATTTCCAACATAGTTTTTCTCCATTCAATTCTAGACACAATGAGAAATCGCTAGTGCCGAAAAATAATGAATTTCCAACAGCGCACCGATAAATTCCTCCACCCAGTATGTATTCTACATTTTACATTTTATTTAGGTTTACACAAAATTATATTAACATAAATTTCACTTCGCAGGAAGTGTAGTCTAGTCTACTATGATGTGGGTTGTTTCCAGACAAAGTTGTGAATAAAGTCTTCGTGGTCCTATTCTATGTACTTTGGCCAATCCTGCCTTTTACAATTGCATGTGTGTAGTTGTTGCTTTCAGTTGCCTCGTGTAATAGTTCTGAGAGTTTTAAGTGTGCCTTTACAGTTTGAGTGGTGTGTTGTGCTATGATGGTTGTCGTTATTGTACTTGGTCTTGCATGTTAATAAACATTTACTTTGTGATTTACCTTTTGATGAAAATAAATAAGTAAATAAATAAAGAAGTGTTTACTCAAGTTTTTCTTCTCCTTTTATTAGGATTTCAGGGAAGTCAGGGCATAAGAACTAATCTAATTGGATTCAAGGCCGTTTCTGGCTGACAAACAACGTATTTTGTGCAATCAATAGTATGTATTTCGATAAAACAACAAACTGAATGATTCTAGTGCATTTTGTCGTATTCTAGACTAGTCTTTTGCATTGAAATGCATTCGTGCAATTCTATGTTGAAATACGCGTTTTAAGATTTTCTGAGATGCTTTTCAATTTAAAATGGGTTTCACAGGCGATAATACGGTTAGAAACCCATTACATGGGATTAAGAGTAGTTTTAATACTGAAACCTGTGCTTCGGGCCGGTAGTAAGGGATTCTAGACAGCTTTGGAAAAATGTTGTCTCTGAATTGCATTTAACGCAATTCAAGGTTGACATATGCGCTCTTGAAAATTATCGGAAATTTTTTTTTCGATCTAAATAGAAACTTAGGTAAATTCGGGCATAAGAAACAATCCCATAGGATTCTGAGCGTTTCTAACTGAAAACTGTATTTCGTGAAATCAATAGCCAATATTTAGATAAAAATGTGTGTCGGGTGATTCTAGGGCATTTTTGGGCATTATGGTTTAGTCTTTTGCTTTGAAATGTATTTAATACGACTCTGGGCTTAAATATGCATTTTAGGATATTCTGAGATACGTTCTGATTCAAAATTCACGCGATTCTATGATTAGGAATTCTCTGGTTGCAGAACACGAGGAACAAGATTCCGAGATGGGTAGGAGACAAGGAGGTTGATTTTTAGTTTTGAAAAATGGAAATGGAGGTGAAATTGGATGGTTTGGGGTGGGACATGCATTGCCTAGGATTTTTGTTAATGAGCTGTTTGTTTAGGAGAATTGGGTCTCAGTTGTGATGTTTGGTTTGGAAGCATAGATGGGTATGTAAGAGATGACATGAATAGAAGTGAAGAAGAGTTGAATACTTGGCTCGAATCACAAAACATGAACTGGGTTTTGTGTGGCTAATTGATTGAAAAGATGAAGGTCTGTCCTTGTCGTGTAACTAGCACGACTATGAAGGGGGCTAAGGTGAGGTGGGCACACAAGTCTGGTTTGGTCCTACGTTTTATACAGGCTGCTTGGTCCTAGTGGTGAAATCTTTGTAGAGATGATGTTGTAGATTGAAAGAACAAAATGTGGGTATAGCATACATTGATTGAAATAAAATAATAGAAACACAAAAGAAAGGCCATGTCAAGGAGAAATCAAGGATGGGAAGAAGACAATGAATTCATTTGGTAGGTGAGATGGTTAGTGGATATGTGTTTTGGGTTTAATGGAGAGACTAGTTCGTGTTTGGTTTGGATGGAAATGGGTTGTCCAAGAAGAGGGTTTCCTAGGTGCTATGTGTGGGTTGAATTGGATTGGTT
This sequence comes from Camphora micrantha, assembly GCA_003546025.1. NCBI lineage: Eukaryota > Viridiplantae > Streptophyta > Magnoliopsida > Laurales > Lauraceae > Camphora > Camphora micrantha. The sequence continues at coordinate 42,467,488 of QPKB01000001.1, forward strand.
TCTGTGACATAGAAGAAGAAGGAGAGAAAACAAATATGGCAATTTAGTGAAGAAGAGTTGTATTTATAGGCATGGGTATGGGCTCGGCTTGTGTATTAGTTTGGGGTTTTGCAGATTGTGAAAAGAGAAAATATAAAATGGGTTATGCATTGAGAAGAGTAATGGCAGGGTCTGTTTGGTTGGGTGGATTCGTGAGGTAGAGATGAAGATGGAAACAAGATTTAGTTGGCAGCACATCATATCATGGAAAACAAAGAATTAAATAAAATAAAGGATAACACAACATCAAAAGTAAAAGAAAATGAAGGGAGAGAAACAGTGATACATGCAGTACTAGCAGAAATTATAAATAAGAAATAAACAGAAGGAAACAACAGAGAAATAGGGGTGACGAGTTATTAGGAGAATCTTGGGCGGGGGGCGAGAGGTGGTGCCGGAAAAAATTGGGTTGTGCAAGTAAGATCCCTCTCAATAAGAAAGAGATGAAGTACTAGTGGGAGGAAAGATCATGAAGGTGGAGACAGTGCTCTAACTGACAATATCCACAACTTGAGATCTTAATTTAACTGGGTCTAATTTCTATAATGAAACCAAGTAAACTGAGATTTAATCTCCATCAGTAATGTTGGGTCCCACCCAAAATATGATGAAGTTACACAAATAACTAATTTAATTCAATGAATGGGTGAGATCCAAGCATAATCCAATTTGTGATCAAAATTACATGACAACAACAACAATAATAATAACAATAATCATAATAAAGACCTAGGGATTGGGTCCTTAAAAATCATTCTTTGGAGGGGGGTGGGGGGACAAAAGACCACGTGTTAGGCAAAATGGGTAAAATGACCCATGATATGTTGCAAGTTGGCTGTGTAACTTATCTAATAAAATAATTGCAAACCCGTTTAATAAATAACTTGAACTGACCCATTAAAAAACTAAAGATGGTGCATGATTTAGTTTTATAAATTGTAACAAACTAAAGATTGTAACAATCTAATACATACATTATTGTATTATATTAATTAGTGACAAGATGTTCACAAAATGTGTATTTTACCACCATGTTCATATCATATTAGAAATATCATAAATTTACTGTGGTTAGAGAAAATCACATTTATACATGATTTATCGATGGTAACACATCACAAAATAAAATACATACAATTTCATTTTTTTCTTAGATCGCAAATATATAGTTAAAGATTTTCCAAGTAGTGAGATAATAAATAAGTTCAAAAGATATTGGAGAATTATTGAGATGTTGTAAAAGAAATTGAAAAAAAAAAGTTTTCTTATTATGCTTTAAAGTTGGTTGGGAGTAAAAAAAAGAAAAAAAAAAAAAGAGGTCAAGTTAGTATTTTAGAGTTATCTAAATTCATTATCTTTGAAAAAAATTCTAGGGGCTCTTCTTCTAAATTCAAATCCTGACAATACTCTGTAATTTTATTTTATTTTTGGATGTGGTAAATGTTTGCTATGATTAATTATTTGGATTGAAAAATGGATTTTTAGGCATCCCCACCAATGAAGTGTTGTACTATAAGGAATAATTGGAAATTCAAGATTGTCACTGGATTGATCTTCATTTGGCATTCCTTATTAACAATCTTTCATATCATATAGACTGTCATATCAAATTTTTTCTTTTTTTATACTTATTGTTTCATATTCTACATATTTTAGAAGTTCTCTTTTATATTGTACAGTTCCTTTTGAGCAATATATCGGCATACTTTAAAAAAAAAAAAAAAAAAACCCTTCTACTTACTACTTAGTCAATCTTTTATGAATCAATTTTGCATCCGCATAGAATCTAATATCCATTGTGTCTAATATCACTAAAATCTGGTTTTGTTTTTATACTGTGATGGCTGTGGAATCATGATACAACCAAATTCACATTTTTGCATTATTTTTCCTGGCAGTTACTCTCCCGCAATTAAGGTTGAGTACAAATGTGGCCAAATTGTTCTAAAAAAAAAAAAAAAAGAGGAGTGGCCAAATTCCCCAGCAGTTTGATTGCAACAAATTGGATGACTATCCTTCTGCAATGCAATTTGGAACATATTCTGCTGCCTTGTTTTATTATTATCAAATCAATATTATAGTCAATTTTGATGCTGCTTTGTGTCAGAGATGTCTGAAAACAACAACTAATTTGTACAATTTTTTATTTCCTTGTCCCTTGAAGAGCATTGACAAAAACGGTTATCCATGATAATAAAAGATTGAAATTGACCATTGATTGGAGTGCTTCTAAGTACACCCTTATGTTTCTTTCCCATTCCATTTAAAATTGACAAATGCCATGTGTTTTGTAGAAATAAGAGAAGAAGGCCTGCTTCTAGTGGAGAGAATTTAGAGACAGTAGCTTTAGGTATGCTATCATCACATCTTTATCAATTGAATTGTCAATCCAATTGCAGGTTTTTATTTCCCAGTTAGAAGATATTTTTATTTGTTTATTGACGTTTCTACCATGTAGTTACAATGCAAGCTAAGCATCACATATTTATCAATTGAATTGTCAATCCAATTTTTTTTTCTTCAGTTAGAAGATATATTTATTTGTTTATTGACATTTTTACTATATAGTTACAATACAAAGTAAGAAAAGTATCCACCATAACTACTACACCCTAAACTATGATCCAGGGGATGACCATTCCTTCTTCAGGCTGGATTCTTTCTACAAATTTCAAATTGTGGTTCCCCTGTGGCTTATAGGGTCACACATTTGATTGTTCCTTGGACCACATATCTAGTGGGTTAAATATAATGATAGAAACGATTGTTTTTTGTCAGACTCTGCATTGGATGGTATCAAAATGTGAAACCATTAGGTGGTATGCCATTCTTTTCCTATTGTGATAGAAAAGGTAGAAATTCACTACCATTGGGCACAGAAGGATGCATTCCTTCTGCTACATATAAATGAGCTGCTACTTAGCATTTATAGAACTTCTAGCAAACAAGTCCCAAGCCTAGCTGAACCCAAGACAGGCCACTTCGACCCAAGACCCGGCCTAGTTCTGGTATAGTGGTACCAAGCCAACCAAACATAGCGAAGTTGCTCATCCAAATAGAGTCGAATGATCAGCAAGGTATTGAATTCTAGTGCCAATCTTCATGCCAATTAGGATTGGGATGAGTAGTTGCCACCTATGATGCCCATATATGGCATGGAAACGGCAGGGGACACGCCATGGACATGGTAGGACACGAATTTTATACATAAAAAGTGAAGTATCAGATACAATACAACACGATACATTTTTCCCATTTTGAAGTATCCATGCGTCATAGGCTGCCACCCCTACCAGACTAATATAAGTGTGCCAGGTTTAAAAATCAGTCTCCAGCTCGGCTGAACCCAAGACAGGCCACTTCGACCCAAGACCCAGCCTATTTCTACTACCAAGCCAACCAAGCAAAGCCCAATTGATCATCGAAATAGAGTCGGATGAGCAACAAGGTTTTAAATTCCAGGGCGGATCTTCATACCAATCAGGACTAGGATGTGTAGATGCCACCCCTACCGAACCGATACAGGTGTGCCAGGTTTAAAAATCACATTTTTTCAAAAAATAAAAAATAAAAAATAAAAAACCCTAAGGCTAGTGCGATGTTTATCAGTTTTTGTAGCTATTGAAAGATCATCTAGCACATAAAGCACCAAATTCCCATTACATAATAACTATTTTTTTTTTTTTTTTTTTATAATCTAACATTCATAATAACATTAAAATAAACTGAAAACTATAATATTAGCCAAGAGTGGGGGCTTGGAGCCATGAAGGCAACCAATTCTTCATCAATACGACATAAGAGTTTCAAGTCGACTTGAACCTATCTTTATCATCATTACCGCAATCTTTTTTCCATATTGGATAATTATGGGAACTCAATGGATAGGCTACCTAAAGTTATCAAACAACTTCATTTCCATCATTATATTGACAACTTCGTAAGCATTGATCATCAACCCCGTATTTTTAACCACCATAATAATATTGCCTATAGGCCCTGTTATCCATATTGATAAGCACAAGAATTTGTTTTGGTTATCATATTGGTAATTGCTCCTTTAGTCAAACTTTCATGTTCTTTATATTGGCCCAAAGTTGTATGGAAACCTTTTATCTTTTGTTCCTTCCAGAAATCGGCTTATGCAAGTTGCCCTTCCCCTTTGTTCAAATGAACCTAGTTGTTATTTTTATTTCAGCGTATCGTCACTGGATTTAAACTCATAGTTCCTGCTTTTCTTTTATCTGGCTTAACCTCAAAGATCTGTCTCTGGAGAGTCCTAAGAATTACTTGGGTTTTCATATTCTCAAGACCAAGTTTTGGTCCAGAGTAGAACCTTAGTTGATATATGAAAACTGGTTGACTAAATACATGTTTGGATTTCTCCACTTCCACTAAGATTCGTGCAGCCTAATAAACAAGCGCCTAAAAATAGATATTTGGAATTTGATAACGAGAGGGAGATTTGCTGTTTGGATCTATTGACCAAGCGGCTCTAGATGGGTTTTGTACTTGGGACTTGTTGATCAATTTTGAATCCGATGTTCCCTCTGAAACTAGATTTTCTTCTATTGTGTCCAATTGTTTAACTGATAGAAACCGTAGAAGTGTAGAATTTTCTAATTTATTGTGAGTTTTGTGTTAGTGGGTTGCACAAGTCTGGTTTGGGTTTTTATCAATTCTTGCTTTGGTTGATATTTCTGTCCAAGTTATCAAGGTGAGCAGTTCCATTTTTCCAGACTGCATCAAGTGTTGGTGGCAATAGCTTTACTATTGGCTGATCCATGCACTATTGTACTGCAGAACCTCACATGCAATTTGATATGTATTTATATTGAACTATGTGACCAAACCTTGATTTTTGTGGTGATGTATAATTGTTTGCTGTAGTAATCAACTTATTTATGATATTGGCATGGTTTATGGATTTCTTCCCCCTGTTTACTGATCTTTATAACCTAAGGATAATGTGTAGCTACAATTATTTTAAGACTTAGACCAATCAAATAATACATATATATATATATATATGTATATGGGGAACTTATTCTTGTAAAGATCAATTTACTCAGGGTATCGAAATGTATGGTTTGGGAAACTGGATAGAGGTTACAGAGCATGTTGGTACCAAGAGCAAGCAGCAATGCATTGAGCACTATAAAAAGTGCTTACTTTAACTCCCCTTGCTATTCTCTTCCAGTAATACATTCTTATGCTTCTGATCTGTTTTGATTTATTTTTTGCTAGTGAGTCTTTCTCAACTGTACAATTATAGGTACCAATTACTAAGCTTTAAAAAAAAAAAAAAAAATCTTTTAACCCGTTTGTGTGTTTTACTATATGTCTCATGTTGTTGGGAAGAATAGAAAGGAGCTTCCTGTTATGGCTGAAGTGCAGGGTGAAGGCGAAAAAGGTATGTCGTCAAGTTAATAATTATTACATTTTGAAGTTTAACTTCTTTTGATTTTGATGTAATAGTGAGAAATGGTTTTGAAGTTAAACTTATTTTGATTTTGATGTAATAGTGAGAAATGGTTTGAATTAGAGAGTAAATGGTAAAAGTTGTAATGTAATAGAAAGTGGGAAAGTAGTGTTAGAATCACACGATCACTGAGAGGGGGAGGGGGGGGGGGGTGAATCAGTGATGTCTCAATACTTTTTAATTAAATATAAATGAGTCCAAATAATCAAAGCAGTAAAACAATAAGCAAGCAACCACATGAACACAAGGTTTTAACGTGGTTCACCCAAAGGCTACGTCCACTGTGCAACGACTACCCGGACACCAATCCGAGGCTAGTCTTACTGATTAGTTCTGAAGCTTCAACTTCAAGGAGCACCCACCCCTGATTCAGATAGCACCCACTATCTAGGAAGCAACAGCTCCCTTTACAATTCGTCTGCACCAACAGACGGGATCACCAAACCCCAACACCAAGCACCCACTTGATGTTTTACAATGTTTTAGAGAAGAACCCTTTACAGAAATTCATTTCTACAATCTCTCACTCTCAATCCCATACAAATCAGATCTTTAATAAACATGAATTGAGAAATACTTATCTAAAGGAACTACTGATGAAGAACCATCTTCTTGACTTGCTGTAAAAGAATCATAGCAGTATCTCCTTGCAAGCTCACACACCCTCACAAATCTTTCTTTCTTTCTGTGTGTGTATGTTCAAAGATCCCTAGCATGCCTTTTTATAAGATTTGCCAACCCTAATTCGTGATTAAAAAAGGCTAGGAGAGTTTTTGGAAACTCCTATAAGGATTAGAAGAGATCCCTGTTTTTTCTCGCAAGTTTCTGTTTTGAGAACTCCTTCAAGGATTGGAAGAGATCCCCTGTTTTTTCTCGCGCAAGTTTCTGTTTTGAGCTCCACGCTTGACCGACCTCAGTGCTTGAACGAGCTCTGCGCTTGACCGAGCTCAGTGCTTGAACGAGCTCTGCGCTTGACCCTTCTTTGAGCTCTGTGCTTCGCCGAACTGAGCTGTCAACGCTTTTACTGAGCTCAGTTTCATGGCCGAGCTCAGCGATATGTCTGAGCTCTTCATGTCTTCCTTGCTACCGAGCTCTTCATGTCTTCCTTGTTACCGAGCTCATGTCTTCCTTGTTACCGAGCTCATGTCTTCCTTGTTTTCGTAACCGAGCTGAGGCATTCGGTCGAGCTGAGGCATTCGGTACATTCGGTGCCGTGCTGAGGCATTCGTTACCGTACTGAGGCATTCGTTATTTTCGGTGCCGAGCTGAAGCATTCGGTATTATACTTGTGTGACAATGTGTTGACAATAATTCCAACACTGTGTTGACAATAATTCCAACACAAAACGAGCTTCAAACATCAAACTCTCTTCAAAATCCAACAATTAGAAAAAAATATGAGTCTTAGAAACATTAAATTTGAATTGTTAGTATTTTCTTTTTAATTTTTTAAACATTTGCTTTGTCAATAATCACCAATTTTACCTAAATAGGCTTTATATTCCTCTATGTAATGTGGCTAGTTTGGCACTTTACTAGCATGGTAAAAGTCAAGTAAAGCCTCAATTTTTCATACAAAATTTCACATCAAAAGCATTTTAATTCAAAACTCCCACCATCTTAAAAAAAAAAGGTCAAAAAGCAACCATCTTTATCCACTAAAATACAAAAACAAAAAAAAAAAAAAAAAGAACCTCCATTTTCCCATCCAAAAAGTCAAAAAGATTCCATACTAAACAATTAAAAACAAAATACCATCATAACCCACTTATATTTTATTCTTTCTTCAAAATCAACTTTACTTCACTTGACTCTATTAGTAGAGTTGCCAAATTGGCCTCAGTAAAGAGGAAAAAGCTACCACCTGCTCCATAAGAATTTATGGTATTCATTATCACGTATAATACTAGCATAAGTGAAACATAGTGTCGAATCTATTGTGTAGAGACTCAGAGTTGGGATGACATTGAGGAAACATTTGGCTGCATATTTTTCACTATTTGGGTACTGCACCCATCCCCATGTAGACCTATTTCTCATAAGGAAATGGCTGCCTAAGTAGATTATTTTTCTAGGTTACAGGCCATGTTAAATGAAGGAGAATGTAGTTTATGCATGCAAATCATGAGTATGGACAATGTAAAGATAATCGGAAACCTTTTTTTTTCCCCATTTGAACTTGAGGTATCTTAGAACTGAAAATCTTCCTACTAGCATAAGTGAAACGTAGTGCATAATTTGTTGTTGACTTGCTAGTGCATATTAGTTTATTTTTTAAACTATGCTTATAGCCTACAATGCTATTTAGTGTTCTTAATGAAAATGTGTATTAGTTCTATTTTGATTAATAAAAGAAAGTCATTCTGGGGCGTCATTAGTTTTTCCTCTTTCTAAATAAATTATCCTTACCGATTTGACGGAAAACACACACACGGAGAGAGGTTTCCTCCTATTTTGTCACTATGGGTGCTTTGCCATGAGAAGCGATTACAATTTGCAAATGATATGATGTCCTATTGCTGCAGGATTTCCTTCTATGGTTGAGAACACTCCGATGGAAGACTCACCATTCTCTCCTTCTAGGGTCAAGGGTTGAATGCAAATTGACATGGGACCCTTAGTTAACTTGGGAGACTTTTTGTTAGACATAATTGTACTTTAGGAGTTAATAGAACATCGTAGTTCAACGGAAAGTCAAAATAAATTTCAGGCTTCTCTCTGGACAAATATGGCTATTAATTTCTTTTTTGAAATTTTTTCCATCTTTATAATGATGTCTGAGTATAAGCGACGAATGGCAAAATACGATAACTCGAAAGTAAAGCCCCGTTCCTTCCAACTAGGAGATCTGGTCCTTAAGAAAGTGATCCTCTCCACGAAGGATTCTTGCGAAGGCAAACTGGGACCGAATTGGGAAGGTCCGTACCTCATAAAAGAGGTGGTAAGACCAGGCACTTATAGGATCCAGAATTCTGAAGGGAAGGCCCTACCTCATCCGTGGAATGCGGAACACCTGAAGAGGTACTACCAATAACACATGAAGGGGAAAGAAGCAGTGAAAATGGGGAGTTTGATACAGCACTTTGTGAAATGTTCTTTGATAATGAGCATTAAATAAATGAAAATTTTATTTTATTCATTCCAACAGTTAGGCCACAAAATTGCGTTCTAAAAAAAAAAAAAAAAAAAAAAATCTATGTGTAATGAAACATATCAAAGTCTCCTATGTCCTAATCACTCTCACTGCTCCCCTCCTCGTCCTCGCCATCCTCATCATCCTCCTCATCATCCTCTGCGTCATCAGAGCCTCCATCACCCTCATCAGGCGCCTCGGTTGGCACAAAGCCTGAAAGATCGAGGTCAGGGAAAGCAGTAGAAATCTTCCCTCGAAGCTCCTTGTAGCCATCAATGAAGGCATCAGCAAGACCATCCGATAACTCCTTCTCAGCCTGAGAAGCTCTATCATGCACTGCCTTTATCTCTGTCGCCATGATACTCTCTCTGAGCAACGCCCTCTCGCGGGTCTGTCCAAGATCAGCCTCACTGAGCGAAGCCCTCTCGCTTGCCTTCTTTAGCTCAGCCTCACTAAGCGAAGCTCTCTCACGGGCCTTCACTAGCTCAGCCTCTGCCCTGGTCGCCCTCTCGCAGGTCGCCGCGAGATCAGCCTCTGCCCCAGTCGCCCTCTCGTGGGCCGCCGCGAGATTAGCCTCTGCCCCGGTCGCCCTCTCGCGGGCTACTGAGAGCTCAGTCTCGAACCTAGTCGCCCTCTCACGGGCCGCCGCAAGATCAGCATCGGAAACTCCTCTAGTAGCTTCGAGAGCCGCAATCTCCCTTCGAGCAGTGGAGAGCTCCTGTTGCATACTATCATTCTCCTGCTTCGTATTATGATGGGCCCTCGACAGCAAGCAGACAGACGCAGTAGAAGCCTGGAGCAATAAGAGACAGAAAATGAGAGTACACATAAAAAAAAATGAAAGTCTGGAGAAATAGTAAGCCTATACCTGAGCCAGACCCTCTAAGAATGTGTCAATAACTCTCTCGGTACCCAAAGCGTTGATCTACGTGACCTCAGGAGGAAACACAAATCGCCCGAGCTTCTCCCGAATCACCATCGGATTGCCCAGCATAGGACCAGCCTAAGTCGGTACCCCTGGAGAAGCTCTCGAGCGTGAGGGATACGACTGAGCGGCAGAAGGTACAGCTGAAGATGAAGGCTCCGGTGCAACAATCGTGGCGGAAGAGCTCGCTGGCGGAGGAGACGCTGCGGGAGAGGCCACCCGATGGGATGGCTGTGCCTCTGCTGAAGGGGTGGATGCGAGAGAGCTCGCCTGAAAATCACTGATGGAGTGCTCCCCCTTGAGGCGCTGTCTACCCTCGCCGCCTTGGAAGGAGGGGCACTCATACTCGAAGAGCGAACCCCAGAAGGAGGGGTACTCCTGCTAGAAAGGCGAGCCCCGATCGCCCCCTATCTACTGCTGCAGAAGAAAAACTGTTACTTAGGCATGGAATATCAAATAAAAAAAAAAAGAGAAAGCAGAAGTCAAGTACTTTTTCTTTTTAGAGGAGATTGCGGAGAGGGGCCACTAGCTCTACTACTCTCTCTGAGTAAGAGAACCCCCAAATCTTTGTCAGGACAAGCTCTCACGGCCTGCAGCTTCAGTTCCTGACTCATGGAGAGCACTGGCGCCTCTGCAAAAGAGCAATGGGTAAGCATATAAAAGATTAATGATAAAGAGAAAGAGCAGCAAATGAATGAATTACCAAGTTTCTTGGCGTCACCCCATCGTGTTGGCACCAAGGCCCGGTCTGTCTCAGAAGCCCACTCTCCACCAACAAAGAAGAAATGAGATTTCCAACTATGACAGTTGGAACGAAGATCAGTAAGCAGCTTGCCACCCCTATGGGTAAGATAGTACCATCCCCTATTAGGGGCTGGAGACTCAATCAGGCTGTAGGCAGCATGGAACTCCACAGGCGAAGCATCCTCGTTATGAACCCTCCTCCATAATACAAGAAAGCCGAGCAGAACCCTCCAGCCATTCGGTGCTAGCCGCCCCGGGGTCAATGAAAAGTAATGAAGAATGCGGCAAATGGGGGAAGGCATGGGGAACCTCAGCCTAGCTTCGAGCATCTCTTCATAAATGGCAAGATCGCCCGAGGAGTCATCGCAAGCGGGCTCGTCCGTTTCAGCTCGGCGACACAGCACAGTGGGAGGAATATGATAAGAAAAAACCATCTTCAAAATGTCGCTGTTAGTGTTGAACACACTGAAAATGGTGCTCACCTTCGATGCGTCGTCGCCGACAACCACTTTTCCTCGATATCTTTTGCGATGAGAACGTACAGCGCCAGCACCACTGCCCTCGCTGCCCGCACCACCATCGCCCGTCGCAGCCGCGCCCAAGGAGGTGTCCTGGGCTGCAACCGAGGGGGCGCCCAAGGGAGTGCCCTGGGCTGCAACACCAGCAGCAGCCGTAGGGTCCCTGCCCAGCCTTCTTCGCTCACAGTCCTTCGTCGCTCACAGCCATAGGGGCGACCCCACCATCGCAGGCGCTGCAGCAGGGGCGCCCCATCCTTCTTCCTCGGCGCCGGGCTCGCCAGGGGCGCCCTGCCTGCAGTCCGTCACAGCAGCAGACGCTGCAGCAGACACAGGGGCGCCCCGCTTGTTTTTCCCCTCGGCAGCACCGACTGGCGCAGCGCCCTTGGCGCCCACTTCCCCGGCAGCAGCAGCAGGCGCAGCGCCCCTGGCACCCACTTCCCCAGCAGCAACGGCAGGCGCAGCGCCAGGGGAGCTGCCTTTTCCCCGGCAGCAGCTGCCGGCGCAGCAGGGGCGCCCAAGGCAGCGTCCCATCCACCGTCTTCCACATCCCTTCCACCATTCACCTCCTCTACTCGATCCAGAGTCTCCATGGGTTTTTTCTTGACACAAGAAGAAGATGAAAGCAAGAACAAGAGGAAGATGAAAAGCAAATGCCCAAAAGAAAAAATACTTTTGTAAGGGAGAATGAACAAAAGCCCTCTTTATTTATAGCCCTTATTCTAGGGTTTTAAAAGCAGATAAGAGTCCTAAGCCTTAAGAACTCTACTGTAAAATTCAAGAAGGGAAAGCACCTGAGCATAAAGTAACGGACAATGTCTGGGAAGGCCAGGAGTTCTCCGAATGAAGAAAGCTTGATATTTAAAATGCCTCGCTTTCAAAACTTCCTTTGGCGCGAGACATTGGGGGGCAAATGATGGGTCAGGCTCAAATGACTCAGTCCATAATGACGGGTCAGGTCCAAGAGATTCAGTTCACGATGGCGGGTCAGGTCTAAGTGACCCGAGGCCGTGATGAGCCCAGGTCCAGATCCACTCGTCGTGGGTCGGGTTCGGGTTCGAATCCACGAAGTGACGAAGTCAGCGCGTCGTTCCCTTAACCTGCTTTTACCAAGTCCTGCGGAGGAGATCCTACTTGCCTCGTCTATTGAGGGCGGTTCGGAGACTCCGCCTAAACCAAGCGTCCGTTGCTAAAGAGTCATCCCCATCTGTTAGGGGAAGACTATAAAACACAGAGCCCCACCGGCACTGGGGGGCAAGCAATTCTTACCCATTTTAGACCATCATTGTACTTTTCTGATTTGTAACCCCTATCTCAGAGAAGTAAAATGATCAGTTTGAAGTGGACGTAGGTCACACTGACCGAACCACTATAAATCCCCTTTCTCTCTCTCAATTTTCACATTAATTACTCACTACTTGACCGGTGGTGCCCAAAAACACTTTTTGGCATCATCACTATCTATCATGTACAACAATAAAACAAGCAACACCATGCAATAAAATAATCTACAACAGATAAAGAAGCAGATTATACCTTCGGAGCCTGGTTGTGCTCTAATGGAGAAGAAGACTTGCTAGTTGAAGAAACTATTTCTTTGTAAGCAAATTAGGATCTCCAAGACCTCTTAGTCTCCCACGCTATGTCCCGTATCAGATTTCTCTTCTCAAGAAGACTAGTGGAAACTTTAAGAGAAAACCCTTCAAGAAACTTAAAGAACTAGAAGAGATGTGCAACTCTTGCACAAAAGGGAGGGCTGGGCGTGAAATCCAAGAGTGTATATGTCCCAACCCCCTTGTTTCTCCTTTTATAGTTTTAAGCAACGTCCTTCCCTCCTCTTGTACTAATTGAAATAGAAGTCTTACTTCCACACAAATTAGTAACCTTACTATTACCACTATTAGAAGTCTCACTTCAAATAGAAGTGGTAATTTTCTAATTCATTCATCTTAGAGTTCTAGTAGGATTAGTATCTTTCCAATAACTTGGGCTAGTGTGGAGGCCACTAGGGATTCCATACAAAGCTGGCTCCAACTGGAACACCGCGACCCCACATCTTATGTGCAATCCAGGCCCACGGTTAATTGCAAATAACACCACTATATAAATGCAATTGCACTCCGGTCTTAGGAATAAATTACAATGAAGACCCTAAACTTCCCGATAACCACAAGTAGGCCCCTCTATTAATATCCATGGATCAATTGGACTAAAACTGTCTCACCAATTTAAATCCACATCTTATTATCCTTGAGCCCCAATTAATCACATTGATCATCAGTACCATCCAATTAACTCTTAATTGAGATGGGTGCGCACTTACTAATAACAAATCCACTAATTGGCACAAGGGGATAATGTAGATAGATTCCATCTTGACCATTGGATGTTCCCACAGTCCTACTACCACGTACTCAAGACACCGAGGTGTTGACCTACAGTTGTCCTCACTCATTGGTGACTCAAAGCAAATGAATAGATGGAAACTTGAGTTTATCAATGTTTCAGGATTGAGAGCCTAATGCTAGGAAAGTATGAGAGCAAACCTTAAACTCGAGACAGTATTCCATAAGGTGCTACTCATGGTCCTTCAATACATCCAATGTATCAGCACCGTGATCTAGAATCTTACATTTGATGATCGAGACAAATCACACTATCTCATAGTGATCAAAGTGCTGCAACCTTATCAGATGAGATGCCCAGTCTCATCACCGGTTGTGAAGATATTTAAGTATAAGATTTGTGACACGTCTCCCGTGTGTGGATCTCATCTATACACATATATCACATCTAATATACTAATGAGACCCAGTTCATGGTAGTAAAACACCATTCATCTCATGAAAGGAAAGCATGATATTATTGATAAATAAAGAAATTAATCAATTTATTACATCATCTGATGGATTGAGTCAATACAATCTAACACCAGCAAAAAGACTCTAAGGTCAAAGAGCTGGAAGCAAAAAAGAATGAACTTTCGATGGCCTTGGAGGGTAGTTGTCAAAAGCAGAAGGAGGTGGAGGAGAAAGTCATCAGCCTTGGGAAAGAGCTTGAATTGGCTTTGGCCAACATCTACAAGCTGAAGGCCGAGACCCATGAGCTGAGAGGGGCGGCTAATGTTAAGGAGAAGAGGGCGACCCAACTCGAGGCCGAGTTGGCAGAGAAGAAGGTCGAGCTCGAAGCTGCGCGAAAGGCAAAGGCCGACCTCGAAGCCTCAACTCAAGCAGAAATCGATGCTGCCTTTCGTGATGGGGTAGAGGCGGCAACTAAGGATTATGACGCTCGGGTTAAAGAGATAAGCCCTCGATTGTTTGAGCTTGGGTGCCGGGCTGCGCTGAAGAAGGCAGGAATTCCTGAGGACAGCCCTGTATATCAGGATCTTCCCAAGCTCACAGATCAAGGGCCTGAGTTGAGTCCTGCCCCTGCTCCCCTTGAGGCTATCTCGATTCCTCCTCCAGAATTTCCTCCAGAGCCTGCTGCGACTGTCCCTCCATTTGGTGAATGCCCTCTTGTTAAGATTAACCCTCCTGTGGTCGAGACTAATGATGTTGCTGCTACTTGAAGTTATCTCCCTTTTTCTTCGTTTTTTTTGTAATGATGGTTTTTGTACACTGATTCGATTCTATCAATAAAATTTCTCTTCTTCTTTGTCATGTTTTCAGTCAAACATTCTTTTTTTTTTTTTATAGAATTACATGCGCTTGTTCTAGGTTCAATAACCAAGTCCCTTACATGTTTTGGGAGACAACTAAGTAAATGAGTTCGGTTCCATAACTGAAATCTATTCACTGAGGTAGTCAACGAGTTCAGTAACTCGGTGTTTTGCGAAGTTGGTACCATAACTGAACTTACCAATGTTTAGGGTGCCCATCAAGTCCTGCGACTCAGTGTTTTGTATAGCTGGTTCCGTATCCGAGCTGTAGTAATCGCCTAGTTCTGCCACTTGGCGCTTTTGCATAGTTGGTTCTGTAACCGAGCTAAACTTACCGAGTTTCGTAACCCGATATTTTGCACGGCTGGTTCTGTAACCGAGCTGAGATGACCGCCAAGTTCTGTAACTTGGCGAGTTGGGTCACTGGTTCCATAAATGAGTTGAGATATACGGCCGAGTTCTGTAACTTGGGAGTTTATTCCATAACCGAGCTGAGTTGTCCGCCGAGTTCTGTAACTTGGCGAGTTGCGTAGCTGGTTCCACAACCGAGCCGAGTTGTCCGCCGAGTTCTGTAACTTGGCGAGTCTTAACTGTTTCTTCATTGTTGATGTCAAAATTTTGCTGAACAAAAGATGCATAAGGGAATTGGTCTAATCCCATTAAATCAGCATGATTTAATGACATGAGTCATCAAAATTTCAAAACATTTTTTTATTTTAGAGAAAGTGGTGGAAGCCGATGCACATCATCCTAAAGGTCTAAGTTTCAAATCCCTACATAAACTATTTTTTATTCCTCAAAATTCAAATGTGGGCCCCATAAAATGATCTAATGAAAGAGGCCATTTGACCCATTCAAATAGAGATCGTTGTTGTGGGAAGTTTTTGAAACTCCTCATGATCTCATCATTGGAAGTTGTATAACTTCTCAAAAAGAGAAATAAAAGGGGGTGAAATAAAGAGAGAGGGGAGGGTCGGTTTTTGTGTTGCAGAGAGAGAAGGAAAAAAAAAAAAAAAACAAAGAAAGAGAAAGAGAAGAGAAGAGAAAGAGAGAAGAAAAGGAAAAAAGAAGAAGGTAATGAAATGGCTCCTTTTCTTTGTCTCTGTCATAACCCCACTCTATCTTCCCATCTCATCTTTTCTATGTTGGAGATTCGGAACCCTTTTTAGAGGGATTCTGTCCTTCAGCCACCACATCACCTCCATACCCATTCCATCTTCATCTTTCCCACCACTTCATTTCCATTAAAATGGAGATTCAGATCCTTGTTCAAAGGTTTCTGCCTTCCTCTCTCTCTCTCTCAAAAAAAAAAAAAAAATATATATATATATATATCTACACCTACACCACATCATCTCCATTTCATCTCCTCCATTACATCATCTTATCTTCCTCATATATCATAACTATTCTGTAAATGGAGATTCGGAATCCCATGACTAGGGAATTCTGCCCTCCTCTCTCAAAAAAAAAAAAAAAATATATATATATATATATCTACACCTATAAAAAAAAAAAAAAAAAAAATGGAGATTCAGATTTCTCTAAACAGAAATCTGCCCTCCTAAAAAACATATATATATAGCCATAATTCTACGCATGGAGATTTGGATAGAGGAAATCTGCCCTCCTAAAAAAAAAAAAAAATCTAAATCCGCTTAAACAAGTAGACAGAAACCTGTAAACAACCAACCCCAAGTTGAACAATCACAAGTAAATCCAGTAGTGGGGGATTTTGGCTGCCACGGTCTAGACTCCATGGAACTTGCACTTTTCATCAACCAATTACTCCTATGGTAGCCTCTGATTCTAATTGGCAGGTTCTAGTGGTGGTTGGAGGAGCTTCTTCAGGAACTGAACCTATGTCCACATCATCTATGGTTTACATGGCCTATGAGAGAGTGTTATATTGGTTACAACTTGACCCAAATGTGTTAAACCTTTACCCAAATTGGTTTCTATAAATGGGTTAAAAGTTAAGTCGAATGAGTTGAAAATCAGCCTAAACAATGGTAAAAATTAGGCTGATTATAACAAAAAATTGGCCAGAATTGGCCTGAAATATTATATAAATATTGGCTGAAAGTGGGCTTAAATCAGGCCAGATTTTGGGCCTAATTCAGGCCATAATAATGGGTCTGACCCAGGACAGAAGTTTTGGTCTAATTCAGGTCAGATTTTTGTGCCTAAATAAGGCCAGATTTTTTGTCTAATTTATGCCAGATTTTAAGCCTAAACAAGGCCAGGTTTTGGGCCTAGTTCAAAACAAAAAAAAATTGCAAACTATCTCATTATTTATTGGGTTACAATTTGCCCATATTCCCCTTAGTAAACTGTCCCAAGAATTGGCCCAAAAGAGGTTGAAATTGGTCAGGGGGCTCAGCTCATATAATGACAAGAATTCTGAGTCCAATTTAGGCCAGGATCCTGTGTCTAACCAAGGTCAGAATATTGGGTCTAAACCAGACTAGATTTTTGGATCTAAATCAGGCCAGGTTTTAGGCCTAATTCAAGACAGATTTTTGGATCTAAATCAAGCCAAGTTTTGAGTCTAACTGAAGACAGATTTTTAGGTTTAAATCAGGCTAGGTTTAGGGTATAATTCAAGAAAGAATATTGGGCCTAATCCAAGAAAGATTTTGGATCTAAATCAGGCCATAATTCTGGGTCTAACCCAGTACAGAATTCTTGGTCTAATTCAGGCCAAAATTACAAATTCAAGTCAGTCTAGACTATTAAATGTAAATCAGACTAGATTTTGGGTCCAATTTAAGACAGATTTTGAGCCTAAATAAGGTCAGATTTTTGGTCCAATTTAAGACAGGTTTTGGTCATAAATAAGGCCAGATTTTGGGTCCATTTTAAGACAGATTTTGGGCCTAAATAAGGCCAGATTTTGGGTCCAATTTGAACACAGATTTCTGGGCCTAAATAAGGCCAGATTTTGGGCCTAATTAAGACCAAATTTTAGGCCTAATAAGAACAGATTTTGGGTCTAATTTAAGACAGAATATTAGGCCTCAATCAGGCCAGATTTTTGAATCTGAATCTGGCTAGGTTTTAGGTCCAAATCAGGTTAAAATATGGGGTCTAATCTAAGACATATTTTAGGCCTAATTCAGGCCATAATTATAACTTCAAATTAGACCAGCACTATTCCAGACTTATAATTCTAAACTAGACTAGACTTATGGTTCAAAAATTGAATCAGAATTATAAACCAAAACCAACCCAAAGAAAGACTGAAATTTACACTCTTCTAGCATGATTGCCTACATTGGTCTATTGATTACCAATGGGTTTATAAGCCAACCCAATCTGTGTCTCTAAATGGGTTGAACCTTGACCCAAAGTATTTTCTCTAAATGGGTTAAACCTTGACCTAGACTGTTTTCTCTAAATGGGTTAAACCTTGACTCTTAAACCTTGATCCAAACTGATTTCTCTGAATGAGTGAAACTCTGACCTAAACTGGTTTCTATAAATGGGTTGAAAATCATCCCGAACAATAGTAAAAATAAGGCTGATTATGAATTAGAAATTGGACAGAATTAGCCTGAAATATTGTTCAAATATTGGCTGAGAAATGGGCTCAAAACTCAGTTCAAACTATGACTCTAAATGGGTTATAAAGGCTAGGTTTTGGGCCTAAATCAGGCCAGGTTTTGGGCCCGAATCAGGCCAGAATGATAGGTCAAAAATAGGCCATAACTGGGCTAGAATTACAAGCCTAAATTAGATCAGAATTATAAATATAAACACGACAAAATTACAAGTCTAAATCAAGCTATACTTATAGGTCAAAACTTTGCCAAGACTAATAGGTCAAATCTGGGTCAGAACAATAGACCAAAATTAGCCCAAGTAATGATTGGAAATTGGACTAAGTTACAACCCTGATTTTAGCAGAAATTTGAATGTGATGATAGCCAAAAAATTTGGGTTGCAATACTGGCTAAAAAAAATGATAAAAAAAAATTGAAATGTGATGTTATAAAAAAAATAAATAAATATATATATATATATATATAGATTGACATGTAATTTTAATCAATACAAATGGGAATACTAAATGATAAAAAAAAAAGGGGAAGGCAAACATACCCCACTTTTGATCTCTACAAGGTGTTTGTATTCCTAATGCGAACTTCTTCAATCTCCCAGCAATCCAAACTTTCTATGTATGAATTGGGTATAAGAAGTTTAAAGAGATAAAAGGGAGCAAGTTAAGAACTTCTCCTTGATACAAGGGATACCAAACCACCACTTTTCAAATTCAAAAAAAAAATCTCTCTAAGAGAAAAGTTCAAACATCTAACCAAAGGTTTTGGATCGACCTACCCAATTCAACCTGTTTAGCAATGAGGTCTAGCCATTTCAAATCTATTATGATGGGTCAATAAAATTAAAAGGGATGACCCACTAATAAAAAATTATCATCAAAATTCATCAATTCATGAAACCAATCGAGAAATGATCATGAAGATCAAGGTGAATCGAAAGAATTACTTCTGACAGCAAAGGCGAAGAGCAAGAACTTGTGAATTTCATTTATTTATTTTCTGTATTTTCTTTGTAAATTTTATTGAGTCAATGTCTTGATAATCAGAGGTTCTCCATTGAGGATGCAATTAACAATCGATGAGTTCTCACAATCGAGACTATGATGTACCCACAAAATTGAATGTAAAACCTCCCATTAAATGGAGGGAAATTTGTATCCAATGAATTTTGGTGCATCTCTTTATGTATGCATGAATTTATTGTGTACAGATTTTTGGCACACCTGGTGGGACATACTCTTCCTCTCATCTTAAAAGGATTTATTGATTCTTTTAACTAAATCCTACATTGGAAATGCAGGGTGAAAATGGAATCAACAATCAATGTTGCATTGAACAGTCGCAAGGCAATCGTTATTGCTGAAGCAGCACTCAAAGTCAAATTGGCACCAGAAATCATTCGCATGGCTGCCTTGGCCCCGCATACTCTAGTGTTCAGGAGTGTGTCACCATTTGATCTCAAGAAGACTCCACATGCTGGGGGCAAGATTCATGTGGCAAAGGACACCTCGGCTCTTGGATCCCGATTTGCACCTCTAATGAAGTCATCAAATCTTAAGTGTGTTTTCAAAATGCCTAAGATCCCAATGACTACTGTGGCAGTAATGGTTACCTCTGAGGGTCAATCACGCCCACAAACTCGAAGTCAATCAAAAAGGACAAGTGAGGGATCGTCTTAAGCACAAAGACGTGGCCTCGTAGTTCTCACATCAAAGCCTCAAAGAAAGAAAAGCAATAGGACTTGAAAAGGCAGGACTACAAAATCTGTCAACTCAATTGACTCTTCATCCTCATCAAACTCAGCAAAAGAGTCCTCTTTCTCGAGTAATCCACTCTACAATCAACCTGAGGCCATCTTCATGGACGAAGAATTTCCACCACATGTGCATAATAACGTTAGTACTCCATTATCTCGATCTGTTTCACAAAAATCGTTCGCTGATGTTCTGGTTATAGGAGCTGAAGGAGATAAAACAATGGAGGAGATTATAGCTGAACTGCAACAGAAGTTAAATAAAAAGGAAGCAAAAATTGCCTCATTGAAACGAAATCCATCTATGGATCGCTCCTCAGGTTTATCAAATGATAGTGTTGATCTAAATTCCCTTAAAGATTTCGTGCTTCGAACAGTCAAAGAAGTCACAACACCTACTGGGAAAATTGATTTTGATTACCAAAAACCTTATCCATCCCACATGGATGAAGTCCCATTTCCACCGGGATATACAAAGCCCAAATTTGAAAAACTCGACAGTTCGGGTGATCCAAGTGAATTTTTAGCACATTTTGTTGCTTTATGTGGAGACACAGCGAAAAGCCCAGCTCTCCCTTTGCGACAATTTGTAACAGAATTAAAAGGAGCGGCTTTCACATGGTATTCACACCTACCAGTTGGGTCAATAGCGACATGGGAGGATATGAAACATGCTTTTTTTCAACACTTCTACAATATTAATCGAGAAGTCGGGATTGAAGAACTCACTGAAGCCTCTCAGCGATCCAATGAAACTGCGGAGCAATACATATCACGATGGAGAGATCTTAGTCTCCGTTGTCCTAATCTACTCTCAGAAAGGCAAAAGATCAAACTTTGCTTGAGAGGTCTAAATCATGAGATGTGACATCTGTTGGAAATAGGTGGGCCTCGTGGATGTGATTTCAAAACTTTTGACCCACTTTACTCAGGGATCAAACGTCCATAAGGCCATCAACCATATCCAGGATGCAATCCCTCATACTCTTATACCATATACAGCAATATTACAAGCAACACCATGCAAAATAATCTACAAAAGATTAGAGAAGCAGATTATACCTTTGCTGTCCGGTTGTACTTTGATGGAGAAGAAAACAACTTTAGATCTCCAAGACCTCTTAGCCTTCCACGCTATGGCCCGTATCAGATCTCTTCTCTAAAGGAGATGGGTGAGATCTCCTAAAGAAAACAATTAGAAGCTCTAAAGGAAACTAGAAGAGAACTAGAAGGAGAAGAGAAGTATGTGCAACTATTGCACAAAAGGGGGCTGGACGTTTTTCCAAGAAGGTGTCTATCCCAGCCCTTTGTTACTCCTTTTATAGCATTAAGCAACCTCCTTCTCTTGTACTAATTGAAATAGAAGTCTTACTTCTATACAAAATAGTAACCTTACTATTACCACTATTAGAAGTCCCACTTCAAATAGAAATAGTAACTTCCTAATTCCTTCATCTTAGAGTTCTAGTAGGATTAGTATCTTTCCAATAACTTGGGCTATCGTGGGGACCACTAGGGATTCCATAGAAAGCTGGCTCCAATTGGGACACGTGACCCCACATCTCATGTGCAATCCGGGCCCACAGTTAATTGCAAATAATACCACTATATAAATGCAATTGCACTCCAGTCTTAGGAATAAATTACAATGAAGACCCTAAACTTCCCGATTACCACAATTAAGCCCCTCTATCAATATCCATGGATTAACTGGACTTTTAATGTCCCGCCAATTTAAATCCACATCTTATTATCCTTGAGCCCCAATTAATCACAGTGATCATCAGTACCATCCAATTAACTCTTAATTGAGATGGGTGCGCACTTACTAATGATAAATCCATTAATTGGCACAATGGGATAATATAGATAGATTCCATCTTGACCATTAGATGTTCCCACAGTCCTACTACCACATACCCAAGACACCAAGGTGTTGACCTACAGTTGGCCTCACTCATTGGTGACTCAAAGCAAATGAATAGATAGAAACTTGAGTTCATCAATGTCTCAGGATTGAGAGCCTATTGCTAGGGAATTATGAGAGCAAACCTTAAACTCGAGACAGTATTCCATAAGGTGCTTCTCATGGTCCTTCAATACATCCAATGTACCAGCACCGTGATCCAGAATCTTACATTCTGATGATCGAGACAAATCACACTATCTTATAGTGATCAAAGCGCTGCAACCTTATCAGATGAGATGCCCAGTCTCATCACCGGTTGTGAAGATATTTAAGTATAAGATTTGTGACAAATGTCTCCTGTGTGTGGATCTCATCCATACACATATATCACATCTAATATACTAATGGGACCCGGTTCATCTCATGAACCATTTATGTCATTTGTATTGGTCATGTGCATTAAGTAGTAAAATACCATTCATCTCATGAAAGGAAAGCATGATATTATTGATAAATAATGAAATTAATCAGTTTATTACATCATATGATGGATTGAGTCCATACAATCTAACAACATCTTCTTCTAGCCTCACTTATGGAAACGTTTGAAGCCTTAAATCAAAGGGCTCATGACTTGGAAAATTCCATTTTAAGGCATAATAAGGAAGTTGCCAGAACTAAGAAGGTGACACCATCATAGTCAACAACTCATCAGAAAGCACCGCCAAAGAAAGAGGTCACTATGGTTGAAGTTCGGAAATCCAAAGAAAAAAAAGTGGACAAACCTGTTCAATCAGAACAAAAGAAAAAATTTGGAAAAAACTGTCCATCATTAAAAGAAAGAATGGAGAAGGTTTACCCTTTTCCGAATGAAGATGTTGAAGATCTCCTTGGAGAACTCTTGGAGAGAAATTTATTGGAATTACTAGAGCCAAAGAAGCTTGATGAAGTTGATAAAGTCGATCATCCAAAATTTTGCAAATACCATCGGATGACTAATCATAAAACTGTCGATTGCTTTGTCTTGAAAGAAAAGATACAAGCTCTAATAGATGATGGGACTATCAAGTTAGCAGGAAATCAGACTGTAGAAAACAAAGCAATTGCTGACACTAACCCTGTTTTTGCCCTTGAAAAATAGGAGTGGGAGGAGATTACTACTCGGAAGAAAAAGAACAAGAATTCGAGTGAGGGCAAAACTCTAGAAGTTATTACCTCAAACTCTCCTCAAGAAAAGACAAATGTTTCAAAAAGTAAGCCGCTTCATCAAAATGAAAGGCCTGCAAAGAAAAGTAAATATGTGATCAAACATAGAGCTCATTACCAGCAAGCAACCGGCATATCAAAAATTAGAGTCCCAGTGACACTAAGGGAATATATGCCACCTGAATTCTTTCTAGCTCACATGGCCACTAAACAAAAAAATGAAGCTAAAGGTAACCAAAAAAAGGTAGAAATTACCTCTTGCTACAATACTGGTTTTGAAGTCAATTATAATTTAGATATAGAATCTCTCTCGGAGATCATTGAAACAACTCAATGGTTGGAAGATCATATGGATGAATTTTCAGACTTCTCAAATTGGTCTGAAAATACATTTGATGAAGAAGAGGAAGCCGAAAGATTAACGGTAATCTTTAATGCTGAAGCTCTTCGAAGAGCTGGGTTACCAGCAACAAGAGAAGAGTTGGCTGAAAGAGGACTACCATGGACCTGATAGAGCCTAGTTTACCAGAAAATTTTGAGAACACTCCATGGGATGAAGAAGGGACGAGCTATGTTCCCCCACCATATGCACACTTGGATGGTGATCCCAATAATCCAATCTTAATCCGCATCATAACTCACCTAAAGAAAAATGATAACACAAATAGTGTTGTTATTGAAGAAATTGAATAGGAACATGAGTGTCTCATAATTGATCATTGGGATGGTTCATTTATCTAGATCATGATGGTAGACTTCGTTGTTGAGCAGGGTGAAATGAAAAGAGATGAAAATCAAATTGACTCTCAATTAAAAGCAGCATCGTGCCACATGGTTCAGTCTACTAAAGAAGAGCATGATGAAATTGAAGAAAATGACACCCCTAAAGAAGAAACTGTGGAGCAAACCTCTAATGTATCCTGCACAATCCAACTTCGTTTAGGGAAACAGTTACCAGAGAGAACAGCACAGGTTGAAAAGAAATCCAAAGGAAAAGCAGTTGAGGAAAATGAATCCAGAGGTGTACAATCTCAACAGGGGGCAAAGAAAGTTGTGAATGAAAAGTCTCCAACAAAATATGACGTCTTGGCACATTTGAAAAAGATTTAGGCACCACTAAATGTGTATGATGTTTTAAGACTTTCACAGCATATTCGGGAGGCTC
Organism: Camphora micrantha; assembly: GCA_003546025.1. Classification (NCBI taxonomy): domain Eukaryota; kingdom Viridiplantae; phylum Streptophyta; class Magnoliopsida; order Laurales; family Lauraceae; genus Camphora; species Camphora micrantha. Next base: position 42,491,580 of record QPKB01000001.1, read on the forward strand.
TTATCAAAGAGGCTCCTTGATCCCGATGAATTTCTCAATGAAGTACATCAAACTGAGACAGAGCTTGAGAGTGCATTTAGCCCAAATATCTGTGCAGCTTGTTTAGCTACATATTTCTTTCACAGATGAAGATCTTCTTTTGGGGACGAAGGCACGTAACAGACCCTTATTTGAAAAAGGGGTTCTTGCCAAAGTCAAAATGAATAGGATCATACTAGACTGTGGGTCCGCAGTTAATCTTATTCCCCTTAAGACATTGTTATCTCTAGGCATGATAGTGAATGATCTTGAATCTTCAAACTTGGTTATAACTGGTGTCAACCAAAGTAGCCAACAAGCTTTGGATCAATTAGGCTCAATTTCACAGTTGGTGACTTGACTACAAAGGGTGTGTTTCATGTTATTGATGCTCTGACATCTTATAACGTGTTACTTGGAAGACCTTGGTTGCATGAGAATGGAATCATTCCTTCAACATTACACCAATGTTTCAAGTATTTTTATATGGGTATTCAGAAAAAGGTGATTGCTGACGAAAATCCTTTCACCAAAGCAGAATCCTATTTTGCAGATGCAAAGTTTTATATTGGGTGTGAAAACATGAATAAGATTGAAGAGGATCCTCAAACAAGATCAAGAAAAAAGGATGACTCAAAAAGGAAACCGACTTTTCAATATATTCCAAAATCTCAGAGGAAATCAAGGGCATCTCTACTATATCCAGTTTAGGAAACAAAGGAGGTCTTGAAAGAAATCATTATTCCTCTAACCAAAATAGACACCTCTATTCCAAAGGAAGAAAGTCCAACTCTCCTAATTGAAAATGAGAAATATCCACTCATCAAGTTTGTACATGGTGAGGCATCAAAGTTACCTGAAGAATCTAATGAAACATCAACTACAGGCTCAGTGGATATTAGTCGTTATCACCCAAATTCTGTTAAAATGATGCAAAAAATGGGTTACGACGTTCAAAATCCAAGTAGTTTGAAAGAAGGGGGAATAATTGAGCCTCTTCCTAATAGAATGGAAGCTCAAAAATATGCTCTCAAGCCTAAACCTATTTGAATAGGAAAAGAAAAGGCAACAACTTATTAGATTAATGCGAAACATCTAGTAGAAGAGAAGTCAAAAAGACGCTGGAAAAGAAAGTCATCCCCTAAAAGAAAAGGTGCAAAGATGTTGCAGATCCCTTGGATCTCAGTATTTGATCGATTGACACTGGCAAAGCATGATGGCTTCTATCCCAAATATGGGACACCTAAGCAGGCATTTTGTGGCTCGCAATTTTGCGAACGAGAAAATTCAAAGTCAATCCCGCAAAAGCAAATTACAAAGAAAAGAAGAAATAAGAAAAGATTCGTCAAAATGATGAATGAATTAAGCTTAGGCCAAGATGTTCATGACAAACACATGATCTCAAGAAAAATACAGAAGTCAAAATATCAAAATTTACAATGTGATTCTGTTTCAGAGGATGCCTTAAAATACATTATGATTGGCTATGAAATGGGTAGAGATACAGTTCAACAAAAACAAAAAGAACAAGTCAAAAGGAAAACTCTATCATCATAATGGGATGCATGACTCTGTCAACATGATCTCTGGCGAAGAACAAGATGCAGGGAAGGAAGATGAAGAATTAGTCAATGATCCCGAGGAAGCACCACCATCACTTGGGGGGGGGGGGGGGGGGGGGGTGGGGGCGGCGGGCAGGCAACAGTGGATGAACTTGTAGAAATTAATTTAGGTTCTCCTAGAAGAACCAAAAATTACTTATGTAAGCAAGTTATTGTCCGATGATGAAATGAAAGAATATGTTGCCTACTAGTCTGAGAACAAAGATGTATTTGCATGGTCCTATAAAGAAATGCCAGGACTAGACCCAAAAGTAGCAACTCATAAATTAGCAGTAGATTCTTCTAAGTGACCAATTAAACAAGCACAACGTCGTTTTCATCCGGATCTTGTTGTTAAAATTGAATTAGAAATTAATAAACTTCAAGCAGCCAACTTCATTCGCAAAGTAAAATATCCCACATGGATTGCAAATATTGTCCCAGTCAAAAAGAAAAATGGACAAATCCGTGTTTGTGTAGACTTTTGTGACTTAAATGCTGCTTGTCCAAAAGATGAATTCCCTCTCCCCATCACTGAACTTATGGAAGATGCCGCAACTGGTTTCGAAGCTTTATCCTTCATGGATGGATTTTCGGGGTATAATCAAATTAAAATGGATCCAAAAGATCAGGAACTCATAGCATTTAGAACCCCTAAAGGCATTTTCTTTTATACAGTTATGCCATTCGGTTTAAAAAATGCGGGAGCCACATATCAACGAGCTATGTCTAAAATATTTAAACACCTCTTACATAAAAAAGTGGAATGTTATGTTGATGATCTAATTGTTAAATCAAAAGATAGATCTCAACACCTTAATGACTTAAAAGAAGTTTTTGAATGTTTACGTAAAAATCAATACAAAATGAACCCCCTTAAATGTGCATTTGGAGTTACATCAGGAAAATTCTTGGGTTTCGTTGTACGACATAACGGAATCGAAGTTGACCCTGATAAAAGAAAAGCTATACTTAATATGCCACCACCCCGCAATTTATGTGAACTAAGGGGTCTTCAAGGAAGGTTGGCTTATATCCGAAGATTTATTTCCAATCTTTCCGGAAGATGTCAACCATTTTTAAGATAATGAAAAAAGGAGCCTCATTTGAATGGGATGAAGAAAGTCAAAATGCTTTAGATAACATAAAAAGGTATCTTACAAATCCTCCTGTATTGGCAGCGCCAATAAAAGGAAAAGTAATGATTCTTTATATCACTGCTTTAGATCGTTCATCAGGTGCACTCCTAGCCCAAGAAAATGGACAAGGAAACAAAAATGCTTGTTACTATCTCAATCGGACACAAGTTGGTGCAGAAAATAATTACTTACCTATCGAGAAAATGTGTCTGGCACTTATATTTGCAGTACAAAAGCTGCGACATTACTTCCTTGAACATTCAATCCGTCTCATTTCTAAAGCTGACCCTTTGAAATATTTAATGTCAAAGCCAACTTTATCAGGGCGCCTTGCAAAATGGACGCTTTTGTTATCGGAATTTGAAATCACTTATGTTCCTCAAAAAATAGTAAAAGGACAAGCACTAGCTGACTTTCTTGCAGCACATCCAATTCCTGATAACTCACCATTATCTGAAATTTTGCCAGATGAAGAGGTCTTTCATACTGAAATTTGCAAACCTTGGGAAATGTTTTTCGATGGTGCATCACAAAGATCAGGAGCTGGGGCTGAAGTTATATTCTTGACTCCAGAAAATGGAATACTTCCATATTCATTTGTTTTGGTTGAACCATGTACAAATAACATAGCTGAATATGGAGCTTTAATCATTGGACTAGAGTTAGCACTTCAAATGGGTGTTGCCACAACTCGTAGTTAATCAATTGACAGGTGTTAATGAAGTGAGAAAGCCTGAACTAATTGAATATTTTGAAAGAGCTAAAAATTTGATTGGGAATTCTCAAAATTTCCAACTATATCATATACCAAGAGGACAGAATACCCGAGCAGATGCACTCGCTAATTTGGCTGCAACTCTAGCCCAAACGAATAGGATTAATTTGCCAATCAAGATTGAGGAAAGACAAATTATCCCAAATATTCAAGAATTCTTGAAAACAACTCCAATTGAAACAAGCAATATCATTTCAGTACTGGAAATCGAAACAATAGATTGGCGACAACCAATAATCGAATTTTTACAATATGAAAGACTCCCTTTAGACTCAAAAGATAAGAAAGACATCAGAAGAAGAGCACCACGATTTGTTCTACTTAATGGTGTCTTATATAGACGATCATTAGATGTAGTATTGCTTCGATGTCTTTCAGATATTGAATCTCGTGAAGCTTTAAATGAAGCGCATTCAGGAACATGTGGATCACATCAATTAGGTCCAAAACTCCATATGCATTTGAAGATTATGGGATATTATTGGCTCACTATGGTTGCTGATTCAATGAACTTGGATAAAAAAAATGCAATGTTTGCCAAATACATGCAGATTTTATTCATCAACCACCAGAACCTTTGCACCCCACGGTATCATCATGGCCATTCGAAGCATGGGGGCTTGATATTATTGGGCCCATAAAGCCCCCATCATCTCTTAACCACCAATACATATTTGCTGCCACGGATTATTATTCTAAGTGGGCAGAAGCAATTCCACTCAAAGCTGTTAAAGCTGTGGATGTCGTCAACTTTATTCGAGTAAATATAATAAATCGATTTGGCATCCCTCAAAGGATTATTACCGACAATGGAACTCCTTTCAAGAACCAACAAATGCAGAGATTTTGTGAAAAATATAAAATCAAACATTATTTGTCATCAGTATTTTATGCACCTGCAAATGGTCTAGCAGAAGCATTTAACAAAACTCTTTGCGAACTTCTCAAGAAAATAGTCTCTAAAAATAAAAGAGACTGGCATGAGAAATTATTTGAAGCCTTATGGGCATATCGAACAACAGTCCGCACTCCAACCCAAAATACACCTTATTCACTAGTCTTTGGAGGAGAAGCAATCCTTCCTCTTGATGTACAATTACCATCCCTCAGAATTGCCATACAAGAATCATTCACCAAATGACGAAAATGCCAAACTTCGGCTTCAAGAATTGGAAGCACTCGATGAAAAAAGACTTGAGGCACAACAGAAATTGGAAGCATATCAAGCTTGAGCATCAAATGCATGCTATAAAAAAGTGAAGATCAGGTCTTTCAAAAAAGGAGATTTAGTTCTTACAGTAAAAAGACCTATTGTGATTTCTCGTTTGCCGAAAGGAAAATTCGACCAAAAATGGGAAGGACCTTATGTAGTACAAAAAGTCTTTACCAATGGGGCTTACCAATTGGTTACACAAGATGGAGATCGAACACTTCCCCCTATTAATGGACATTTTATAAAACGTTATTATGCATAAAAATACACAAAATGAGAATGATAGAGAAAAATAATGGATCATTTAATTACAGTGATTCATTCCAAATATAAAAATGAAGTCATCTGATACAAATTTAGATCCATTCACATGAGAACAGCTCTTGCATTAACTCTCTCAAACTTGACTCCAATTTGGTCGTTGCTTGATGCTTGCTTTCCCTTTGCTAAACAAATTGGGCAACTTCTCTTTCCAAATCCTGTTTTTGTTCAACAATTAAATTCAAATTATTCTTTGAATCTAAAAGTGCACTGTCCAAACTTGCTGTTTCATTTGCAATCTTATGTAGATGGTCACGGATCTCATTAACTTCATAACGTTTCATGACAACTTGCTCTTGGAGGGATAAAATATTCTCTTCAATGGAAGAGATTTCTTTCTCTAAGTTTTCACGTGTAGAACAAAGTCCAATTTCTTCAGCTTGCAAATGCGAACTAGCGGATGTGATTTCATCCACCTTTTGAACTTTCAGCTTCTCCTCATGACAAATTAAGTCAAGCTTTTCTAAAACAGTTTGATGGAGCATGTCAAATGAATTTGAATCCCTTGCTTCAGTTAACAACCGAGCTTTACCCAAAACTCCATTCACTTTAGACTTTATTCCAAAAAGGTCTAAAGGAAGGCCTTCCAAGAGATTGAACATTTTGTCTACAAAAGAAGACAATGAATGAAGTTGATCAAGTGGTGTTCGCTTGAACCTGGAGAACAATTTGGAGAGAATGACTTTTGCAGCAGTTCGAGCGTAATCATCCACATCCTCTTCCTCAGCGTCTGCGACAACAGTCTGCTCTATAGCCAACAAAGGCAACGATGACAAGGGTGAAGGAATTATGTTATCTGTAAAAGGAAATTTTCTATTATTCTCATGCCAAAGATAAAATATGCATATGTTTCAAAAAAAAAAAAAAAAAAAAGGGAAAGGAGAAAGATAAATTTCTCTTACCAACACTAATATCTTCTGAAGGTATGGCGCTAACAGCCTCAGGAATAAGATCCTCCTTATCTGCAGGAAAATTCTCTTGGGTCCCATCTTTGCCCTTAAGAGAAGCACCTAAAAAAAAATGTTTCACATGTTCATGTTGTATAATACATGATATAAAAAAAAAAAAAAAAAGGAAATGAGAATCATTCTTACCAAGTGATGCACTACTGACGTAAAAAATGACATTGTCTCCATCTCCAACAAATTCTGTTGAGTTATGTTCCTGTCAACAAAAGAAGTGTCTAAAAAAAAAATCATCTTCATCAGTCAAATCCAACTTGAATCATCAATTATGATGAATATTCTATAAAAAAAGAGAGAGAAAAAAATACCTACTTGGGCACTTGAACTTGCTCCTGGTGTTAAGTTAACAGCCGGTAAGTCTGTAAATTTTTCTGTAGCCACAAAAGAAAAAGGGACTGCTTGAGTGGAGAAACCTATGACTTCGGGCAAGTCGATATAAAGGTCATAATCAATATGATCATCCTCTTGTTCCCCATAATCAAGTAATTCATTGTCAGCACCTTCAACAACATCCGTTTGCTTAAGAACTTCCAAAGGAGGAGAAGAACTCCTACGATAGGTTCTATGATGTTTCATGGGAGCTCTGTATGAGTCAAAAGAATCTGTGGATGAAGAAGAATTTTCTTTGGGCCTCGCTGTAGGTTCAAGCATCTCTGAAATATTAACAGGAACTCTTCTTGGGGAAAGAATGATTTCTGCTCCCTGAGTTTCCACTTGCGCACTTGAACTCATGCCAACTAATAAATTTTTTCTCTTCTTTGAAACTTTGCTAGATGCAATACGAGCTACAGCTTGTGCCATATAAATTTCATTTATCTTGGGATTTATCAAAAGTTTTTCCCTGCTCTGGAGGTTAAAATAAGCTTTCCAACAAATTTTCCACCATCTAACAAACTTATGGGTAGTTTGTCCAAAGTTAAAACCCCCCGGCATGATAAATGATACCCCTGTATTTGGGCGTAAAAGGTGCTCCCAAATTCTTCTTAGTTGACCTAAGGGAAAATTTCCTCGCTTAATTTCATTGAAGGAAGTTGGCACAGCTTGGTCAAAACCAAAGAATTTGGCAAACCGACATGCATTGTAATGTTCGACCCTAGCTTGATTATTGCTTTGCCTTAAAGGAAGTAGACCACGGCAGATCGAAATAAGAAAACTTATTTCGTGTGTCTTCAACAAATTATTTTGATCAATCAATGAACGAGTCTGGTCAGTGAAGGAATATGGGCGTGAATACATATTCTCAAATCGAGTGAAGAAATGTCTCGCTGGTAATCCCTTCAAGTCAACAGGTACAACATCAATAAGATATTCCCAAGCCATTTTGCAACCTTTTGGGCCATGCCGCAAATAAAGCCCCGGAAAATATGAGCCCAACCAAATGAGCAAAAAGTGCACAGGATAAGAAATGACAGCTGAAATTGGCCCATCTGGATGAGTAGCTATTGCCCCTAAGCCTTGATAAATACTCGCCAAAACAGGTGGTGCAAGGGAAACAGGCGTGCCCACGCTTATCTTAGCAGCCATGACGAATGTCTCAGGTCTGATTGTATCACCATTATTGTAAGGGAAAACAAATTGACTCAACCAAGCAGTAATATAAGCAGTTAAGAAACTGTTGGGAGAAAAAGACTTTCAGTCTACATGCAGCTTCAAGATTTTGAGGTTCGCTTAGATTTGGTATTTTTCTTACCATAGAGGCATTTCTTTTGGATCTGTGCCGTAAAAGTGATTTATCCAATCTTTTAAAACAACTGCTTTCTTCCCTTTTGATTTGCAACTGTAGACTACCTGATATTCATTGAAGAGATCATGGAGGATTTTCTTCTCACGACGCTCAATATCAGAATATGAGATTAGATTCTCCTCATAATCGTAGATAAAAAGATTATCAGGTACAAACTCATCATAAAAGACCCCTAAAATAGGCAATTCGCAAAGACGGTATAGGTCATATAATGAAATTGACATCTCACCTCACCAAAAATGAAATGTATTAGTGGATTTACACCAGTATTCCATTAAAGCCCTATATACATGAGATGCCCTTAAGTAGCTTCCTTCGGAAGCACGAACGACCTCAATATTCTGGCATTGCGAAAGTGTGCCTCAAAAAGATGAACTATATCCCCTGTCCAACACTTCCACTGCAAAGTTACTTCAAATAAGTCCAGCGTTCTAAATTTTTCCTGCCAATCCCAGGGTAATCGTTTCCTACTGACGATTTCCCTTCCTAATGTACCAAAAAATCTGACATCTTCTGAGCAAACATGAGGCCACAGCACAGTCAACTGATCTATACATCTAGGATGGTTTCTAAGCATATGATCAAAAACACTTGTGGATTCCTGTATGAATGGAGTCCAGTTATCGCTACCTTCTTCAGGGAGATCAATCGACTCAGATTCAGAAAAATCAAGAATTGAGCAGGTTCGCTCCAGCTTCATCCTATTGAAATTATTAATTGGATCGAAGGGCCGCAAATGCATACGAGGAATTGTCAAAGAATGGGAAACCGATTGCTTTTCCTTCCTCATTGCTGGAAAAAAAAGGAGGGGAATTATATACATGTTATGTTGCAAAACAAAAAAAAAAAAATTCGAGTCCCACATGTACAAATGTTTGTACATACGTGACTTGAGGGGCCATTTGTTGATGTCAAAATTTTGCCGAACAAAAGATGCAGATGGGAATTGGTCTAAGCCCACTAAATCAGCATGATTTAATGACACGAGTCATCAAAATTTCAAAATATTTTTTCATTTTAGTGAAAAAAACTACATAAGTAGTTGTTGGTAAAGTGGTGAAAGCCAATGCACATCATCCTAAATGTCTAAGTTTCAAATCCCTACATAAACTATTTTTTATTCATCAAAATTCAAATGTGGGCCCCATAAAATGATCTAATGAAAGAGGCCATTTGACCCATTCAAATAGAGATCGTTGTTGTGGGAGACGTGCTGAGATCCCTCGAGTCATAGGTATTCAGCCGGTTTTGGGCGAAGCCGGCCACCTCCATATTTCGCTGAACAGTCAGCTTGATATGCTGGTCAAGCCATTGTGACAGATCTTCTTTGTCTTCTGACCTTCGGTTCGACCTCCCTTGGGTGCCACTTGGGTGGTTGCTGCTTGAGCCTTCATCATAGGCTCGGTGGCGTTTCTTGTTGTTTGGGATTCGCCTCAAATCTTGTCCAGTCGAATGAAGTCTAGAAGGCAAGGCCTAGTTAGCCGTTTTCTTTCGTAGCTGCTACTGGAGCTGACAGATCAACTTGTCCTTCTCCTGGATAACGACATTTTGGGCTCTTACGTCCTCAACAAGAGGATTGTGGTCATCGTCCTCGTCGTCTTCTTCATTTTGGTGGCGGGACTGATGAGATATGACAAGCGTTGGGGATCTGTTCTACTGGAGAGCTCCTTCTAGACGAGATTTGCCCCCGGTCTTCTTCTGACGAGAGGGCGGCGGTGGTTGTTTGGGGCGCTTGGTCAACTGATCATTTCGTCGAGGGGGGGGGGTACTATCGCTCCTTTCGAAGTTCCTGCCCCGGGAGTTCCTGTCAGACGAGTTCTGCTCCCAGTCCTCCTCTGACGAGAGAGAGTGGTGGCTGTTCTTGCAATGTCAGCGGCGGTTGTGCTGGCGTCGCCTCTTGTCGCTCCATCCACATCTGTGACAATGGTATCTCCTACAACACCGGCGACGATTGCGTTGGGATCACCTCTCGTCGTTCCTGAGTTGGCGCTATTTCTAGTAGCACCGGTGATTGTGGCATTGGCAAGGTTCTTGACAATTCGTCGATTTTCTTAGCTTTCAGTGGCATGGTGCTTTTGAATATCTTTCCCACAGACAGCGCAAATTGTAAGTGCCTAAAATGATATGGGCTTGATCAAGTGATTATGATACTCATAGTTCTGCTGTTAAGCTTTTTGGAAAGGAGATTGGATGCTGGGACCTGAAAGGAAAGAAGAGGCAAAGGTTAGAGGCCCCTCGCTGCTGTTAGCCAAAGGCTCTCCGATGCTTGAGTTAGCGCAGTCACTAGGTTAAGGATGAATGGAGAGGAGAAATGAGAATGAGAATTTTCATCTATCAGAGCTTACCTTTCTAGGTTCCTCCTTTCGTCTATATATAGTCAAAGAAGGCCATTAGAAGTTTCCTAAGAAGTAGGTGAAAAGGGAACGTCCCATCAAGTCATACCTTGCTCCCTTAGTGGAGGTAGGTGGAGGCATTGTCCCATCGGACATACCATGACCTCCTGTATGACTGCGGATATGACTGCTGATAAGAATAATCCCTTATCTATATCCGGCGCCCATGCGGTGCCCATTCGACGCCCATCCTGTCTGTCAGCGTGCTCTGCGGCGTCGTCATACTTTCATTAAATGCTGATTTAATATTTTGGTGTCCATCTCGGTCAGTTGTAGGCAAATCCTGGCGCTGCCGCTGAACTACATGAGGTCAACACTATTATCAAGCTTCATCATATCGAGAACAACCGGTACTTTTATCGAGGCTGATCTCAGCTGGTACAGGCTGACACTATTGCCAAGACCCAAAAATCAAGACAAACCCAGTTGGTACTTTGACCGAGACCAAGGCTCATCTCGGCATTACGGAAATACCCCCACACAATGATGATACAATAAAATAAATATATAAAAAAAAACTCTTGAAAGTAATTAGTTTTTGTACCTAGTTGTATCTTTAGTATGTATGCTTGATGCTATTATTCATATGGACATAGAGTAAGATGTGCTACTCTACATTGAATGGAAGTAGTTCGGTGAATGAGATATTGTATACACATCCTTGTATTTATTCAAACAGTAGGGGCTCTGGGTGAAGGTTCGACTTCTAAGTCGAGTTAGACAAGATGCAATATGGAAGTATTTTTTAGATTTCGGGACCGAATGGTTAAATGTCTTATCTCACAACCTATTTTCAATGACACAGAGTTCTTTTGTTTCACCATAGAGTTTTAAGGAAACAATTATTTCCGCACGAAAAAATTATCTTGATGCGGATAACGCAAACACTTGTTGTCCCTATCATAGTATTCAGTATCATCCCAAAAAATGTCAAAATACAACACCATAATTGTATCTCCTTTTTTTTTTTTTTTTTTTTTTTTTTTTTTTCTTTTTGACATGTGAAGCTACTATTTCACCAAGAGTTTTCACACCAAAATAAGGAATTCCAACACCAGTGGAAATTATTTACAATGGATTCAACTACTGCATTAGTTTCCAGTTTTCCTCTAAGAGAACATGAGTGTGGTGCTGCTGAAAACCGAATTCGCCGAGCTCTTTGCCACGTTACTGTGAAAACCAAGTTTGAACAGCAAACCCAATCCCATCACTTCCTTTGAACTGCGGAAAAGTCAGTTCATGTATCCACTTTTTCATCACAGAAAAGTTGGCTCATTTTTTGTCCATCTAACATCGATTTTATAGTAAGAAAATGTGCCACATACATGCTTTTTCCATGGAAAAGCAGCCGAATAAACATGCCCTAAGGGTTGTTGTGTAAAGCCGCAGAAGAGGACTCCTCTTCCATGGAAAGACAAGTCAGATTCAAAGATCCTATCTTGCAAAGAAAAAAACGCCTGAAATAATACTACTTCTGCAGAGACTCCAGTTGGCATCACACACCTCCGAAAAACACAATGCAGAAAACTGAATGCTGATGCACATAGTTTCCACAGATCCATTGCTTGCACAAACGTGCCCTAAATGAAGTATAGAGGGAAAAACTTGATGAATTGTGAAGATGCTTCAATAATAACATAATTAAGACCGAGTTGAAGATAGAATACAGTTAATACAAAACAAATGGAATACTACATCTTTGACGACGAAATGACAATAAAAGGACAGAACAAATGGGCCATTCCAAAGGTGACCAGAAATGCATAAAATCAATTGGTTCATTCTTTTTTATTCCTTTGATAGCAAGGAGGTTGAAGAAATGCATCCCTTCCAACTGGTGATAAAATAAATGATTCCTATGAAGATATGTGCATACATTTATCATCAGCGAGATTGTATAATAAATAAGATTTGTCCTTGAAAAAACAAGTGAAGATTTAATTGCTGCACTGGAATCAGGAATCAGACTTCTCAAACCACCAATTAAAATGGCAGTCTCATTCATAAACTTTTCTTTTAAGCTCCCACCCAAAAACATATCCTTCAGTAGTTATCCCCTTCTGGTTTTGTAATTGAACTTCTACCATCCTGCAAGTTGCAACTCGCCTATATTTACACCACTGTGTTGATAAATATCCCTCCAACTCTGACAAAATAACATCTTCATCTTCACAGTGGCATGTTTTGGGATCGATTGTTGCACAATACTAAATGGTGTAAAAAATCCAATGTTAAAGCTTGTTCTGTAATTAGCCAAACAATAAAAAAGCCTGCTTCGTAAAGTTATATTTTCCATGTATAAGGTCATCTCAGGCTAATGCCAAGGGCTTTTTTGTCAATTCGGACCTTGATTTTCGATTGATGTCATTAGCAATGTCAAGTAAAGACTTCTGACGATGCTCCGAACTCTCAATGTACTCCTCGATCGGTGGAAGGTATCCGTGTTCATCATCACTAGGCACTGCTTCGCCTCTAATTATCTATCAAAAACATAAACTTGGGTAGAGAGAGAGAGAGAGAGAGAGAGAGAGAGAGAGAGAGAGAGTGCTTAGCTATTACCTTGGATGCCCAGCGGCGTTCAGCTTGTTGACAGACGTCTCTGATATCCCTTCCAGACATTCTAAAAAATGGAACATGTTAATCAAATATGATATTTAGACAACTTTATGTGCCATTAATCAATAATACTAACACAATTAGAAAGTTCCCAAAGGAATTGTTCGTGTTAATCTACTTGCCTATTTCACTGAAGAGAACCAGGTAAATTAAGGACAATTTACTTCATACCCATCCATTTCAATACAAAAAATAATAGGGGCCTTTACGAAAAAAAAAATCCCCATAAAATTGGATACGACGACAGTGGACCCAAACTCTGAATATTGACGATGGAGGACCTCCCACCCAATTTTTTCTTTTATTTGACTTTTTTGCCTCTGTTCACTGATGTCAATGTATAATGCCAACATTCATTGATATTAATGAATGCTGATTTTTTTTTTCTCAATTCCTCCTCTTCTACTTCTCCATAATCTCTTCTTTGATTCAGTTTATCATCATCATTTTCTTCAAAAAAGAATCAATCAATTGAGTCATTATTTATTGTGTCTAGATGGCATGGGTATGCAAACCAACACTACCCCCATGACACACAAACTTGAAAACCCCCATCAAAGATGAAGAAAACATCTACCCCATCTCCAAATACTCCAAGAGCCCCACAACCCCACTTCTTCAACTCCAACTCAATCCTCTCACTCAAACCTACCTCTTCCTCTCCATCTTCTTCTCCCTTGGCCTCCTCATTTTCTCCCTCAATACCCACCACTTGTCCTGCTCCCTCTTTGACGTCCTTTATTTCTCCAATGATTCTTGAAGAAGATGATGATGATGAACTGAATCAAAGAAATATGGAAGAGAAGAAGAGGAAGAAAGTGGGGGAAAAAACCTGACACCGCATTATTTATTGATACCAGTGAATAGGGGCAAAAAAATCAAATAAAAGAAAAAGTTGGCCTGGAGGTCCTCTACCTTCAATATTCAAAGTTTGGTTCCACAGTTATCGTATCCAACTCTACCGTCAGTGCCTAGTGATGATGAACATGGAAGGTCATCATCAATATTGTTGGCCATGTACCAATGGTGCAATAAATGGATGAGTTATAAGATCAGAAACCCAAATTTTACCAAGACCTATTAAAATAAAGTTCCAAGTGCAGATGAAATACAACAATAGTTTTTTTTTTGGTGAACAATAATAATAATAATAATACTAACAACACCACAACAGAAATAGTAGCAGCAGTAGCAACAACAACAACAATAATAATGAGTTCTTTACAAAAAGGCCCCTATTTTACACAACCTCAACAAAACCCTCATATTTTTTATTTTTACTGAAACGTCCCTTGAATAACAAGTCAAACCGTATAAACAGTTTTTACTCTTTTTTTTTTTATTTTGACGAATTTACCCCTAAGAAAGCTCGGGGCGGAGGTTGGAGAAATGAATGTCTATCATCAATCAGGCTCAATGGGGTTGTAGCCGATGCACCTGAGGCAAAGAAGAAGCCGGCCTTAGAGAAACCCACAAAGGAGGAAGAGGAGGTAGGGAAAGTTCGCCGCAGAGAAGCAGCCCAAGGCCGAGAAGCCACTCTCGAAGGAAGGAGGCGGCAGGCAGAAGAAGAGGGTGAAGAAGGGGGCCGACACCTACACTATCTAATCTTCAAGGTGTTGCAGCAGGTGCATCACATATCGAGCTAGGCCATGGGGATCATGAACAGCTCCATCAACGACATCTTCAAGAAGTTCGCACAGGAAGCTTTGAGGTTCATCCGATACAACACAAGAAGCCCATCATTACCTCTCGAGAGATCCAGACCTCCGTCAAGCTCGTCCTTCCCGGAGTGGTCGCCAAGCATGCCATGTCCGAACGCACTAAGGCTGTTACTAAACTCATCAGTTCTTGAATAATCTGAGGTCGTTGGGACATTAGTCTTCCTTCATGTTTTCTTTACATACTTTCTAGGTAAACGTTATCTAGATTGTGATTGAGGAAAAAGTCCTGAATCATTTGATTAATGTAAATCATGTGGATGATCGGGTTTTCATGGAATTTATTTTCCCCCTCATTTTGCCTTGTGAAATTAGAGTTCATGACTTCTTTTGTTTTTTTCCCCTCCAATTTCACAGATTACACTATCTCGGGATTATGGTTATTTAGAAAGTCTGGATGTGGAGTTAGTGGCGAGGGAGCCTAGGCATTTGAGGCGAAGGTAATGATAGGTTTGGGTTTTGGTTTTGAATTCGGGTTTGGGTCTGATTTCAGTCTTGGAGCTGCTTCATGGGAGATTGGGGTTTAGGGGTGGGTGGTTTTGAGAGGGCCTTTTGAACCAGCGTGCTGTAGTTAAGTGGTTTTGTGTGAAAAAGAGACTAGTGGTTGAAAGAGAAAGGAAGATGAACAAAAGGAAATGGAGGAGATGAATGTTTTAGCTGGTTATTGGATGTGGAGAGAGAGAGAGAGAGAGAGAGAGAGAGAGAGAGAGAGAGAGAGAGAGAGAGAGGTGGACAGTGGAGTGGAAGGTTGGAGAGCATGATGGTTACATGGAAGAAAAAGAAGAAAGTGGGCCAATGCGATCATGTAAGGAGTCCATTTTTTGGTGAACAAAAGCCACAGAAAAATATGTTTAGAACGATTTGTATGATCTTCTCCCTCGTGCAGTGCACCCGGAATTTTTGTAAGGGTAAATCAGTCAAAAAATAATAATAATATGAGGGTCATAACAGTTGTTTTAATGTTTACTGTCACTGTAGGAGGTTTTAGCAAAAACAGATAATATAGGGGCTTTTTTGAGGTTATGTGTAAATATAGGGGCCTTTCTGTAAAAAACTCTAATAATAATAATGAGAAAACATTGTCATCAATCTTTCTGTTTAATAGCATACATGACTAAAAAATATATTTAAAATGACCTCTCATACCACATCAACACTAAGCAACACCTCTCTTCCCATTTCTTCCGTTTCTATATCACAGATATAGTACTGAACATAAATCTCTCAATGCAACATGAAAGGGGCCCACTTTGCATTGCATGATGCATAGAGTCACATCCCCATTTCACCAAAAGAAACTACTAAGTAGTTTTGCAATAAGATTATTGAAGCGGAAAATAAATAAAAAGAAACAATTTGCATTACCGTTTGAGCTGTCAAACTGGCAGAAATAGGAAGAAATTGAAAGACAAAACAATGAAATGGAAAAAGAGAGAGTGCCAATCCCTTTGGAGGCCTCCTCAATATATAGTACATTGTATTTGATCTTTAGCATGTTTACAGTTTACTGTCAATGATTCCCCTTTGAACGGGATATCACACAACTAATACTCAACAGATAAGGCAACAAGATTATCCTCATTGGTTGTCACCATTTCTCCCAAACAGCAATAAGAGTCAAATTCACATAGCTAATTCTATCCAAGTGAGACCAGGTCAAGAAAACCATTTTCACCCAAGTGGCCTAGTTCGGCCCAACCCAAGTGGGCCCAGGTCATAGAAGTTGGTGAGGCTTCGGCATGAAAATATCAGCACTCGAAAGGTTGTGGAAACATATGGATGAGTAGTGGTATGATCATCAAAAGAATCACGGCTTGCTCCTTGCATGAAAGAAAGGGTTTTCTGTAATCCAGATAACACTCGTATTAACAACATGAAGAAGAGTGGGAAGCTTTTGAGAAAAGCCCAACTTCGATAAAACCCGTCAAAGCCAAATAATTTGGGAGCAAGCAGATGACATTGCTCGATATTCTGCCTCGATTGATGACTTGTAAACTAGATGTGGATGGCCCTATTGAGAATGAAGATCATGTAACTGAGCAAGCCATGATGTTTATGGAAGCATATGATCGAGCAAATAGGGTCAATATTCATCTGAGAAGGATCTCAGTCAGTTGCCAAAACATGCCTCGAAAGTCAAAACTACCCAAAACACATCATTTCAGGAACTGTTTTGCCATATAAGTAAATGATATGGACTGTTTTAAAATTTCAGAAAAACTGAAACTAAAAAACAGGGCAGCATGTGTTGTTCCTTTGGAGAATGATTTAGTGGGCCATATCAGGTCGAAATCACACAAGATCTGAAGCAACAGGGTTGCCCAAGGCTCCCCTTCAATTTCGTCGAGATAGACTCATGTGGACATTGTGGAGCCTGGATCAAGAACAACCGTGTTCTAGAAAAACTCTTGTTATCTTTGGATTTCTTGCTATTTAGATGTTAGTTTCCATTCCATTAGGATATCATGAGTTGGTGAATAATGACAGTAAGTAGGGCTTACAGGTTGGATTGATTATTATTAAAAATTGCGTGTGCCTGTCCACTGTGCATGGGTAGCCACAGTCAATAGTTAACACCCTTTGTCGTGCTTTTATATTAAAATTAAAACAATGACGGGCCATATCAATAGTTATAAGATTGTGTCAGCTTATATCAGCCTATACCGACTATATTGGCGATACATGCCAAACATCTTAGCGACATAGGTATGTTTGTAGTATCACACTAATACTCTGGTTTCTTCAAAAACCTAGTTTCCAATTCAGCCTATCATTTAAGTATTTTTTCTTCCTTTTTTTATTTACAGAAAATTGAGGTTTTTATTTTTGAGAAATATTGTCCTATGAGCAATCTTATATGCAGTCCACCTCTGTGGGGCCCACTTAGGCCCACCTTTGATCAGTCTAGATCCTTTCACACTCTCATCCCTCCATGGCCTCACCTGTGATGCCTAGACACGGCATGGATACGGCAGGGATACGCCGTTGACATGGCAAGGACACGGATTTTACATATAAAAAAGTGAAGTATCAGATACGATACGACACGATATGTTGCCCACTTTGAAGTATCCGTGCATCATAAGGCCTCGCACTAGGCCCAATTTCACTCTCATCAAATATTTATCCACCGTTTGAAGATCAAAAGGACCACTAAACTTTATGGCAATTAAATTAAAGGCTAGCATGATTGACGGGACTGATTTTTTTGTTGACCTGTATCCATATGGAGACCTTGCCATGTACCCTACCCCATTGATTAGTAGTCAACTAAGCAAGCCTCACGAGCTAGACTATATATTAAAAGTTCACAACTAATTAACATATTTTACAATGTCTTTTTCTATTTTATCATCATACAGCTACTGAATTTCAAGATATTTTATTTTTTTTTAATAATTGTGACTTTTTTTTTTTCTTGTTTTCACATTTCTATTAACTGTTCTAAAATCATATAAATACTTTTTAAATATTTAATAATCACATACCACCATCTAATATATTGAATTTAAGGATTTTTTTTTTTGTTTCAAGTTCTTACTTCTGTAATAATTATTACAATCAATCTCTTACCTTTATAATTTCCCTTTTTTTCATATTTCCTTCTAAAATACTTTGTTACACTGTGCACCACACAGGTTTGGTACCAAGAGTTTCTTCTTTAAAAGAATAAATGACCTTTTCTTTAAAAAAAAAGAAAATGAAAAAACAAAAAAAAACCTCAACTGTCCCATCTAAATGTGCCATGTCACCTCTGCCAGCCACTATTATTCTCAACCATACACCTCTCTTCCAATTTTTTCTTCATTTTTAAAAGATTTTTCCTTTCATGTTTCATCTCTTTCTCAAAAAGACATGCATCTGCTAGGCCTGTTCGGACAGTTCCTGTACCCTTTATCAGAAGCATATCTCCATCAAAGGCCCTATCTTGCTCTCTCCTCTGACTGTACCGCTGTAGACATCAGCATAAGGTACAAATGGGCAATGATGAAAATAGCGGTAGCGGCAGGCGTAGCGGCCTGTCGCCAAAACGCTACATAGCGGGCGATACGTAGCGTAACGGCGCTACGTAGTGGTGCGATTTGAAAAAATAGTAAAAAAAAAATGAAAAAATTCTAGAAAATCTAGAATATTGGAAAATGAGAGAATGCATTTTTTTTTTTGCAAGAGTAACTAAGGTAAGGGGGCGTAGCGGTCCCTTCACTGTATAAGGTCCTGTATCGCTGTATAAATAGAAAATAATAGTAATGATCATTTTTTCACATGTGTTCATGTTGCTTAGTTATGCTAACTTAGAAACTAATGAAAAGCTTATAAAAGAAAAAATTATGTCATAAAGTCAAGACTTAAGAGTAACTAGAGAAAAAAATACATCTACCAAAGGGGGTTTAATAGGATGTACTTAGAGAAGAATCATTGAGAAGAACTCTTTGTATCGACTGTAATTCGGCAAGATCATGTGCCTTTTGGTGTTTTTTTAAACATAAAAGAGTAGAAGAGTTGTGTAGAAATGTTATTTAGAGAGAAGAAGAAAAAAAATAAGTCTTACTATGCATTTTAAAAAAATTTGGAAAGTAGGAATTTTTCTCACCCCGTAGTGGCCTCGTAGCGGTCGTAGCGCCCATAGCGGACGTAGCGGCCGCTACGGGTGCGACGGCCGATAAATCGGCCGTAGCGTAGCGGTGGCGGCCGCTACGGCCGCTATTTTCATCCATGCAAATGGGGTCCATGATGAGAAAGGGGATTGAAGAAGGATAAGAGGAAGATGAAATGAGAGAGGAATGGAGGATGAAAAGAGCCTGAAACTGTAGACCTCTTATAACATGTTACTTGACACACATGGTTGGAGCAAAATCAATACGTCTCACCAATCCTATTTTATTAAGCATATACTCTGGGAAAACATGAATACAAATAAAAGAATATACAACACTTAAGAATGGGGAGATGAAGAGAAAACAAAAAAATGGTATATATATAGTACTCCAAAGGTGTAATAAATGAAATATGCTCTAACATAGAGCATCTCATTTGAGTCTCATCTTTTTGAAGGAAACATGATATATTGCACCAGCACTCTAGCCCACCCACTACAAGATATGATGCACGGATACTTCAAAATGGGCAATGTATCATGTCGTATCGTATCCGATACTTCACTTTTTATGTGTAAAATCCATGTCGTTGCCGTGTCTATAGCGTGCCCTTGCCGTATCCATACCGTATCTGTGCATCATAGACTACAAGATAAAATGGAGACGTATAAAGCCATCACATTTTTTAACAATCTACTTCCTTTTCATAGAAACCAATGTTGCTTGTGTTGGGAAGTTCCACATCCAACATCGCCTAAGTCCTAAGTTGGACATGGCTTCATATACCTGTTTGGGCCTCCCACCTATCAGCTTAAGCTTTTGGGTTGGTACATGGTTTCTTACATGGTATCAGAGTGGGTTTCGATCCCATCGTTCTTATGTAGCCCACAGGGCTCCTGTCGTTTTTATGTGGCCCACGTGGCGGGCCTGTCTATGAAATCTGTTGTGCCTGCACATGAGGGGGAGTGTTGGGAAGTCCCACATCCCACATCGCCTAAGTCCTGAGTTGGACATGGCTTCATATATCTATTTGGGCCTTCCACCTATCAGCTTAAGCTTTTGGGTTGGTACATGGTTTCTTACAGCTTGTACTTCCAAAAGATTGACGTTTCTATTTCCTAATTAATAAGCAACAAATTCACAACTGTGAAAAGCAAATATGATTATTTAAGAAATCAATGCAACACCTCAAGGTCTTTAAGATTTAATTAAGTTTTAAACAAAAAGAAATGTTCAAGAGGTACTTACCCTTCAGTTACCGTCGCAAATTGGACTAATTCGGATTTTTTAAGCTGCTTAGCATACTGCGCAGCAATCTTTTCACGGGTTTGTTGATCAGGCAGACCAAAAGTAATAATCGAATCAAATCGACTGGATCAACAAAGGGCAGGCATGTGTTAATTATCTGTTGCATTAAGTTCATGCAAAACATGATTCATATAAAGGAAGAAACACCTGCCGAGTGTCATCAGACTAACTCAAGGTAGTCCTAGTATATATGCACAAGAACAAGTACCCACACTCTTACTAAAAAAATCACATACCTAATCAAGGCAGGATCCAGGTCCTGCTTCCTATTTGTTGCTGCAATTACAACAACTCGCTTTTCCTGCTCAAATCCATCAATCTTCACACACAGCAAAAGAAATACTTGATTATTATGAGTGTGATGGACTATCATTCTTACGAAATTCAAGATGGATAGGATATTATTACTATGCATGAAAAACAGAAGCCTCTAAATGCATATTATTAAAAAAAAGAAAAAGAAAAAACAATTTTTTCCATTATCAGTAATATAATTATAAATCAGAGGGACTCATTTGTACTTGTAGTTAGTCAGCGGAATTGATTTAAGTAGCAGAATCTTCAGGGCTTTTTTGTAATTTCAGAAATTAATAAAATAATGATACCGCAGTGGTCGCCCAACCTAATGGGATAGATCGATCTTCTACATCTTTCTCTAATTCTTCTTTTCTCTCCCTTTTCCCTTTTCTTCCTCACGTGAGTTCTTTAGACAAGATTAGAAGAAACCCTAGATACAATCCAATATAGAGTTTCAACTTGGTATTAAGAGTATCAGGCATTGGAATATACAATGCTTATCAAGGAAGCTACTGGTTCAGATCTAAAAGGCAGGCTTGGTTTGAGGGGTTTTTCCCCTAGCAAAACCTATGTACTGGTTCAGCTAGGGGTCATGATTGTTCAAAGTGCAACTTGGTAATGTCCTTTAGGGTGTGTTTTTTTCTTGGATGGATGGATAGTGAATTGAAGTTAAGTGCAACTTGGACTGAATTCTATGGAAGAAGGAATTGAAAAATCTTTAAATATTCTGATAACACTAAAGAACTTTGGGACTCGATTGAAGCCGGCTATGCTCAAAAGCAGAATAATGCAAGGATACTAGAGCTGAAAAAGGAACTTGTTGGATTTAAACAAGTCAGTCCATCAGTTGCAGATTACTATTACAAATTCAGGGCATTATGGAGAGAGTTTGAGTCATACATGAACCTTAAACCATGCTATGCAAAGGACCAAGTAAACTGCTAGGTCATAAGTCAACACATTTTTGAGCTTCTGAGAGGTGTTAACCAAGAATTTGGAACTGTTAGTGCACAGGTCATAAGTCAGGATCCTTTACCTCCTATTGGTACAATATTTTCTCTACTACAAGGAGAGGAAAGTCGTAGGAGGGTCATGAACAAGGATGAAAATAACGGTAGTGGCAGGTGTAGCGGCCCGCCGCCAAAACGCTACGTAGTGGCGTAGCGGTGCAATTTGAAAAAATATAGTAAAAAAATATGAGGAATTTGTAGAAAATCTAGAATATTGGAAAATGATAGATTTTTTATTATTATTATTTTTTAAAAGTAACTAAGATAATAGAGCGTAGCGGTCCCCTCATTGTATGAGGTCTTGTACGATGTATAGATAGAAAAATAATAGTAATGATCATTTTTTTCACATGTATTTATGTTGCTTAGTTATGCTAACTTAGAAACTAATGAATGGCTCATAAAATATATATATATATATATATAAACAATGTCATGAAGTCATGACTTAAGACTAAAGAGTGCCTAGAGAAAAGAAAACCTCTACCAAATGAGGTGTCTAATAGGATATACCTAGAGAAGAACCCTTGAGAAGAACTCTTTATATCGACTGTAATTCAGTGAGAATATGTGGTTTTTGGTCTTCTTTTAAACATAAAAGGGTAGAAGAGTTGCGTAAAAATGTTATTTGGAGAGAAGAAGTAAAGAAATAAGTCTTATTATGCATTTCAATTTTTTTTTTTTTTTAAGTAGAAATCTGTCTCACTCCGTAGCACTGTAGCGGGAGTAGCGGCCCTAAATTCTATTTAGCAAAGCAGTGAAGACGGACCGCTATGCCCGATATACGTAGCGGCCACTATTTTGATCCATGGTCATGAATGCTAAGAAAGATGTAGTACCTAACAACTTTGGTCTGGCAAATAGCAATGTGGGTAAGGAATGCAATTTTTACATCCAGTTAAAACAATGGCCAATCAAAATTTGCTACTAGGGATAAAGTTTCATAGTAATCAACCCCATATGATTGAGTAAAACCTCCTGCAACAAGTCTTGCTTTATACATACTAACTGTGCCATATAGATTGTACTTTAAGGTTAACACTCACTCACAACCAACCACGCGTTTTCCTTCTGGAAAAGTGGTCAGCTCCCATGTATGATTCTTTTCCAAAGCCTTCCTCTCTTCCACCGTTGCCTCCCTCCACTTGAGGTAAGGCTTTTGACACACCATTGCCTTCATTTTTGCAATGCAATAGGAAGATCTAAATCAGCAGAGGGAATATTTGACTAGGGAATAACTTCAGACTGAGGTTGAGATATGATGATAAGTACTTAATTGTTTGCAATCTAAGCCCTAATATTTGATTCATCTTGTGCTAGTTAGAGTTATTTTATTTGATTTTACATAGTTTTTGTTAATTTTTATGTTAAGGTCAAAAGGAGCAAAAAGAGAAGAATTAATGAAGAGATGGCCGTGAATCATCAAGTAGGCCCATGGTGGGTCCACATCCATTGCAAATAGAAGAATTCCAGAATTTAGGAAGTCCTATTCAAGTTAAAAGAGGAGTTCAAGAATGGAGAAAAACAAGGAGAAAAAGAAGGAAAATTTAGAGCAAGAGTTCAAGTCAAGATAGAAGTCTAAAAAGAGGGGTCCCACACTCATGTTACACGCATCAAATAGGGCCCACTTTTATGTCAAAAGTTCAGATTTAATTCTTTGCAATCAAAATTCAGATTTGTGAGCCACACGTGAGGAACTTTCTATAAAATACAAGTAGGATCAGATTTAGAAAGTCTAGTTTAACAAGAAAGAGGACTCCTATTCTGTCTTAATTAGGAAGCTTACTTGTAAAGTAAGGTGGAGATCTAATCATATAAGGGAACTGCTTGCTAAAAGAGGCTGTTGCAAAGTTTATAAGAGGCATAGAAGGGAGTAGAAGTGCAGAATACACCAGCCACAACTTAGCCACGTCCAACCATATAACCAGCCATAAAACATCACACAAACCATCCACAAATCAGCCACCATTATCCACAAACCCTAGCAGACGTACAACACTATTGGGAGCACCTTTGGAGCATCTTTTGGAGAGCTTTCGGAGCGAGTAAAAGGGGAAAAAGCTGCTGGCAGAATTCTTCTTCTTCTTCAATATTCAGAGTTCTTCTTATGGATCTATTTTCTATTTTGTTTTCAATTCCAAACATGAGTAGCTAAACTTTTAGGGCTAGGGTGTAACTGAAACCCTAGCCTAGTTCTATGTAGTCTCTTTTGGTGTCTTTTAATTCAGATTTCAGTTTTATTAGTTGAGATTCTAAACCATGTTTTTAATTGATGAGTTGTGTCTATGCCATGCCAACCATGTGATGTTCAATTAATTTTAAGAGTAGCTAACTTAATTTTGATTGATCTTGATGATAAGCATCTAGGGTTTAGAACCATGAATAATCTAAGTATATGCCATGCTTAGACTCATGCATTTATCTTTCCCATTATTTTATGCATTGTGACGCCCCGGAATCCCACATCGACTATAGAGAGGAAAGTGAATGGGGTTATATGTAGAGCTTACACCCTTACCTTGCATGAGGCCTTTTGATGGGTTGAGGCCTATCAGAAGCAAACCGTGAGGCCAGTGGGCCAAAGCGGACAATATCATGCATGGTATGGGTGGGGCGTTACAAAATGGTATCAGAGCCGACTCTCGACTAGTTCGAGTGTGGGTCCCCTGCCGTGGTCTGGTGTAAGTGGGCGGGTCTCCATGTGGGCGGGCCAAGAGGGCTGGCAGGCTACCGAGACTGGCAGGCTACTGCACAGGGACGTGCAGCCTTAAGGGGGGTGGATTGTGACGCCCTGGAATCCCACATCGACTATAGAGAGGAAAGTGAATGGGGTTATATGTAGAGCTTACACCCTTACCTTGCATGAGGCCTTTTGATGGGTTGAGGCCCATCAGAAGCAAAACCGTGAGGCTAGTGGGCCAAAGCGGACAATATCATGCATGGGTATGGGTGGGGCGTTACATGCATTATGTTTGTTTTGACTAGGACATATGCCATGCTTAGTTTTTGCATCATAATGAACAATTCATGTAGTATGCCACTCATGAATTAGGTTTAGGGGAATAATAATCTAGACGCATATGCCATGGTCTAGGTCGATAGATGTCACTAATAAAATTTGATTTTTGATTAAAAGATAATAAGGGACATGCATAGGATTGGTTAGGAGAGTAGATAAAACCCTAGTTCATTCATTCTCATTGTTTTCAATTCTAATTTCAATTGTGTGTTTTAGACTAATTTACATTTAGCTTTTGATAGTTTAATTTACTGTTTTTAGTAGTTTAATTCAATCTTTCATCATTTAATTGTTTCTTTTAATATTCTGATTTTTAGTTGTTTTTTACATTGTTTTATCACAAGTCTTCGTGGGATCGACCTCGTACTTACAATTCACTACACTACATAGTGATCTTGTGCGCTTGCGAGTTTTAATTGTGTGTATACTAGTAGCTTATTTCTAGGTTGCTTAGTGCATACCATATGACAGGAACATAAGGATCAGGATTCAGAGCGTCAGATGGCGATGGTAAAAATGAGACCAATCGTCTAGTTCGCTTCCTTTTCCTGAAGTGTGCCCGCAGCGGTATATGGACCCTCGTTGTTGCTTCACTGTCCTTGGGAACTCTAGATTCAGTACCTCCTCCATATGTCGATTCCCGATATACTGGATAAACTGGTGGAGAAATAGAGTCGATAAGAGGTACATTCTCCTTTCCACTCCTATCTAGTAGTAATTCATCACTCGTAGTCATTGATGAGCAAAATGGGATATCTTCATGGAAATTAACATCCATTATAACAAAGAGGCGACCCTTTAGCCCTGGAACATAACACTTATAGCCTTTCTAAAAACTAAGATACCCCCAATTATGCACTTGGTTGCCTTTGGATCCAACTTATCTCTTATTCTCTTTGATGCTTGGAAATATGAACAAAGCAAGTGCATCTGAATATTTTTGGTTAACTTGGAACAACGGTGTACTGGGACACAACGCTTGTAATGGACTATTTCCTCGCAATGTCTTTGAAGGCATTCTATTTATTAAATATGCATCTATTAGAATTGCATCTGACCAAAATAATTTTGGAACATTCCTCTCAAAGAGAAGAGCCAGGGAAACTTCCAACAAATGCCTATTCCTTTGTTTCGCAACCGCATCTTGCTCCGGCGTCTATGCACACAGGGTCTAAGATTCAATCCCGTTTTCAACTATATGACTCTGAAAATCTCTAGAGGTGAACATGAACTCTCTTCCATTGTCAAACCGAAACGCCTTAATTCTTTTGTCAAACTTAACTACAATCATTTTATAATGTTTTAAAAATATGTTAGACTTCACAAGATAAACCTAAGTCGCCCAAGTTGCATCATCGATAAAAGTAACAAAATATCAATAAGCATTAACGGATGTAATAGGAGCATACCAACCATCAAAGTGAATCAAATCAAACAAACATGTACTTCTTTTATTAATATTAACTGAGTACGCTAATCTCTTATTCTCAGCAAACTGACAAGCTCACATCTCAAAACACCATTATGTTTATTTGCAAAATTCAAAAAACTAAACACTCCTAAAACACTATAACAGTGCATGGCCAAGACAACGATGTCACAACACTTTATTCTCATTAACAACTTTACTATGTAATGCTCTTGACTCTATCTTCTTAAAGTCAAAGGTGTAAACACCATTATTATCAATACCACCACTAATCATCTGCCCCATTCCCAGTTCTTGGAAAACACGGTAAGAAGTATAAAAAGTAATATGGCAATTAATATCCTTGGTTAGTGCACTAGCAGGCATAAGGTTGAATGAAAAACATGGGACATGAAGAATAGATGATAAAGGTACGCTAGGTAAGATTCTTAGATTCTTAAAAGGATCCCCGGTCAAGGAATCCCATACAAATCACATGGGCATAAGAAGGCTATTGCATACACTAATGTTGATTGGATAGCATCATTGACAAATAGAAAGTACACCACGAGATACTGTACAATGGTTGAAGGAAATCTAGTCTCTTGAAAAAGCAATAAACACAGCAAAGTCTAGTGCATAAGCCGAGTATAGGGCTATAGCTCATGGATGTTGTGAACTACTTGATCCTAAGAATATTGTTGGAAGAGTTACACAGTCAGGGAAGCACAAACCCCGATTGATGGTGAACCCACAATACCCGGACCTTCAATCAAACAAAAAATCCACACACAAAGAGAAAGATGGAGATTCGTTTACTATTGATTGCGAAAATCCATCGCCAATGCCTTCGACCCAATGGGAGACACCCAAACCAAGGAGAAGGAAAATATATAAAAGTGCACACATGCAACTTTAATTAATTTTGATAAAATACTTCAAGACTAGTTTCATTCCATACAATGGACTTGTATATATGCTATGCCAACAAAGAAGCCCTAAACCTATGATTAAATCACAACCATTAATCATAATCCTAATGATAATAGAAACCTATTAAAGAAGATCCTAATTACATTCAAGCATGGAAAAAGATTAAGAAAAGCTAAAAGAGGAAAACTGTGCATTCGAGATTCCTAAGGATTATGGACCCCACTTGCTGCCTTGTAGTTGCCAACCACTTGCACAATCTAGATCATAGTAGATTCTTCCTTAAAGAGTCCTTGTCCACCGAATCATTAAGGTAGCAAATCTTCAATGAATCAACGACATATAGAAAGCCTTCCATTTTTGGTGTCTTGTTGCTTCATTAATTTTTATCCATACATAGTAAATGATAAGGCTAAGACCCTTAATTTTCTCTTAAGCATAAAGCCTTGCCAATGCAGGAGACTTGATTTCACTTAAATAGGAATGTAGAGTCTCCAAATCCAATTTAATCAAGATTGAAAAAGGACTGCACATCTTGGTCAATAGAGCCCATGATTTTAGTGAGAGTACAGTTGTACCATGTAGTAAATTCATCTTCCAACCCAATTAGACAAGTACAAATCAGAGAACTGCCTAATAAATGGGTGACTCCACAATGCAGGCAAGCTGGACAAATCTGTAGAAGATAACAAGCCTTAAGAAGGCCCAGCTCATCAAGGCCCATGTAAAAATCCCACACGTGGGATATGGTTTAGATTTACATCTAATGTGTACAGCTCTTTTCCTTCTTTCCTTGTATAGTCTAGGATATATTCTCTCATTGATTAGCTGATTTATCTCTTTATGTTTTCCTTGTATAGACTAGGATTGATTCTTTCCATTCTTTCATTTATTCTAATTTGTAATCTTAACATACTTAGTGGCTTGATTAAGGAAACAATTGATTATAAAACAGAACCGTCGATGATCCATTGATCATTGAGTTTTCTTGCCAATGTTGTCTTCTTCTTCCTCTCATCTCATTACAGCCTCTATCATGGTATCAGAGCTTAGGTTATGATCAATCCTCTCATTGATCAATCCTTTCTGGTGAGGATCTTCTTCTATCATTGCTGATTACCCTCTGATCAAAAGTGGCCCACCACTGATCAAACAGTGGCCCACCTGCAACTCCCACAGTTCTGATCAACAGGCCTCAAGGATCTTTTTAAGGATTTTTCTGGATTTTTTCTTCACCATTTAAGGTTGGTTTAAGGCTTCTCTTCCCCTGTCGTTTTTCATTATTAAGTGTCAGATAGTTTTCATCACGACCGTCCAGATTTGTGGATCTGTACCCGTTGCTCATCAAACTTGGACCAGAGGAAGTACACTTGATCTTCTTCAAGCTGCTCAGCCTTGATCTGTGATTAGACCACTCTGTGGGTCCCACACACAGATCTAGCCTCACAAGTTCAGTTCGTCTGGCTCTATTTTTTTTTACTGCACTGTGTTGAGTGCTGTTTCAAGTTGGCTGCTTCATCAGCCTCTCAGTCTTGTACTGCTAGTGCTTCTGGTTAGTGCTGATTGCTACTGTTAGTGCTACTGTTAGTGCTGATTACTACTATTAGTACTGTCTGGTGGAAAAACTGCACCTTTTGGTGCATTATTGGTCTTTAGCTACTGATATGATCTCTTCTACTATTGCTGCTGTATGCTGTTGATGCTGTTTATGACTGATTAAGGCTGATTAAATACCGATCAGTGCTGGTTACTGCTCTCTTAGTGCACTATTGGTATAAATACTGCCATATTCGCCTTTTTATAGCAAGTCAAAATACCTTTTTGGTTGGTTTGTGTGCTGCTCTCTTTCTTCTTCTGCTGCTTTGCTCTATTGTCTCTTATCTACTACATTCTTGCAAATGGACAAGTACGACGTCATCCTAATTAAATTCAATGGGCAAAACTATATGTCCTGGTCCTTCCACTTAAGGAACTTTGTAGAAGGACAGGGCCTTTATGGTTATCTTGATGGATCAATACCTAGGCCTCAGATTACAAGTACTACTGACTCCAAAGGCCTAGCCACCTGGTCCAAAGAAAATGCTAAGGTCATTACTTGGATCCTTAACTCTATTGATCCTTCTCTTGGGGTGGCTCTTCAAGCCTACACTACTGCAGTTGATATGTGGGCTCATCTGAAGAAAGTCTACCATCAAACCAATAAAGCCCGGAAATTTCATCTGGATAGTGAAATTGCCAAATATAATCAAGGGGATAAAACTGTGCAGGAATACTTTAATGGTTTCCTCACCTTGTGGACTGAAAGGGATTCCATGCTAATCCAAACGGTCTCTTTTGGATTTCTGTCTAAGGCTCTCCAGTTACAAGAAGAAACTCATATCAGCCAGTTTCTTATGAATCTACGACCTGAATTTGAATCTGTTCGGTCTGCGCTCATGAATAGGGAGAATACTGCTAATCTTGATACTTGCTTCCAAGAAGTCCTTCATGAAGAACTTCGTCTCACTTCACAGCGCACTATTCTGGAAGCACCCAAAGCCTTCATTGCGCCTCTTCCTGCTGACTCGGCTCTTCTGGCAACTCCTAAGCAGACTCAATGTTATGAATGCAAAGGCTTCGGACATATTGCTAAAAATTGTCGCAAGAAATTGGTTTGCAGATATTGCAAACGGACCGGTCATGTGATTGATGACTGTCGAAGCCTGCAGCGACGGAATGAGACACAGCCTAAGAAGCCTCCCTCCAATATGCCAAGACAGAATGTTCCATCCGCATTTCAGGCTCAAGCCCCAGTATCAGATACAGGCAGCACTTCCTCTGGGGCTATATCCATGACTCCTGCTCAGATTCAAGAACTGATTCAGAGCACAGTCACCTCTGCATATGCGTCTATGGGCTTCACTGGTGGTTGGTATCAACCTAATTCTCACATAGCATCTCCTGCCTTTCATTCTTCTGCATCTCTTTCTTCTCCTATTACCTCATCCACATGGTTTTTAGATTCAGGTGCCTCCAATCACATGACATCTGTAGAACATAGCTTTACAGATTCTCACCCTTACCTTGGAAAAGAGAAAATAACCACTACTAATGGTGATCAACTACTCATTTCGGGAGTTGGTACCATTACTTTATCTAGTGTTTCTGGGCAGTCCATCACCCTTCCCAATGTTTACTTTGTTCCCAAATTATCAGCCAATCTTCTCTCTGTAGGACAACTTATTGATGATGGCTATCTTGTTCACTTTTCTTCCTCTGGTTGTGTTATACAGGGGTGACAAACTGGGAAGGTGATCGCGACGGGGAGTAAACATGGGCGCCTGTTTTTGTTGGACATTGGACATCATTCTTTTTTTGCTTCTTCTAATTCAATAAATTGTGGGATGTTTGGCATAAACGTCTTGGTCATGTGAACAATGCACATTTGCTTTCCTTGTTTAAATTTGGTTGTTTAGATTCTAGTTTTGATAATAAAATGATGTCTTCTTTATCTCAATCCAAGTGTGAAACTTGTTGCTTAAGTAAAAGTCACATTTTGCCTTTTCTTATTCATTATGCTCGTGCTTTGGCATCATTTGACATTATTCATTTAGATGTTTGGGGTATTGCTCCTACCTTGAGTAGGACAGGCTTTAAATACTATGTGACCTTTATTGATGACCATTCTCGTCACACTTGAATTTACTTTATGCGCATGAAATCTGAAGTCTTCTCCATTTTTCAAAAATTTTATAACATGGTCCAAACCCAATTTCAGAAAGAAATCAAAATTCTTCGATCAGATTCCGGTGGCGAATACATGTCTCATGAATTCTCTGCCTTCCTGTCTAATAAAGGAATTTTTCACCAAAAATCTTGTCCGCATACTCCTCAGCAAAATGGGATTGCGGAAAGAAAGAACAGACATATTCTTGAAACTGTTCGTACTCTGTTGATTGCGTCTTTAATCCCTCCCAAATTTTGGTGAGATGCTGCACAGACTGCTGTGTATCTTATTAACCGTCTTCCTAGCACTATTCTAGGTAAGACTACTCCTTACGGAGTTCTCTTTGGTCACACCCCTTCATACTCTCACTTGCGTGTTTTTGGTTGTTTGTGTTTTGTTCATCTTCCTCCTACTGAGCGCACTAAGTTATCTCTACAGGCTGCTAAATGCATTTTTTTGGATTACAGTAATGAACACAAAGGGTTTTTGTGTTATGATCAATTCGAAAAACGCATGCGCATCTCTCGGAATGTGATTTTCTTGGAACATATTCCCTTCTTTTCTTTATGTTTGGATAGTCATCCTATTGTTGTATCTTATCTGCCACAATTCTCGGAGTCTACTTCTCCATCACCTTTTCCCAAAGTCTATGTCCGGCGGAACAAGGTACCTCCTTTGGCGACTCCCTCTCCTGATCCTCTCCCAGCGCCGCCTACTGACTCTCCAGGTAATAATACTTCTTCTGATCACACCATTTCTCTGCGACGCTCTAGTCGTCCTTCTATTGCCCCTAAT
Source organism: Camphora micrantha (assembly GCA_003546025.1). Classification (NCBI taxonomy): domain Eukaryota; kingdom Viridiplantae; phylum Streptophyta; class Magnoliopsida; order Laurales; family Lauraceae; genus Camphora; species Camphora micrantha. The sequence continues at coordinate 42,523,151 of QPKB01000001.1, forward strand.
CGCTATGGATTTTCTGCTCTTCTTACTTCCTTGGATAGTACTCCTATACCCACCTCATATTCATAGGCCTCAAAGATTGCTTACTGGCAGGATGCTATGACTGAGGAATTGGTTGCTCTTGAAGCAAACCACGCATGGGAATTGGTACCGGCCCCGGCTGGAGCCTTTGTGATTGGCAACAAATGGATATACTCCGTCAAAGTACACTCTGATGGGAGTCTTGATCGCTACAAAGCCAGATTGGTTGCACAAGGTTATAAGCGGGAATATGGAATTGACTATGAGGAAACATTTGCACCAGTGGCGAAAATGACCACCGTTCGTACTCTTCTTTGTGTCGCGGCAGCCCGTAACTGGCCTTTATGGCAAATGGATGTCAAAAATGCTTTTCTCCATGGGGACTTGCGAGAGACTGTTTATTTAAAACCTCCGCCAGGATATGCTTGTCCTCCAAAGCATGTGTGCAAATTGTGGAAAGCTCTTTATGGACTTAAACAAGCTCCCAGGGCTTGGTTCGATAAGTTTCGGGCAGCAATCCTTCAAGCCGGATTTCGTCAGAGTCACTCTGATAGTTTCCTCTTTCTAAGATGGACACCGAAGGGCTACACATTCCTCTTGGTCCATGTTGATGATATGATTATCAGTGGAAATGATACTACCGGCATTACGGATCTCAAACACCACCTTACTCGCCACTTCAAAATGAAGGATCTTGGTCCTCTCACCTACTTTCTGGGGCTTGAGTTTGTGCGCAACAAATCAGGCATTAGGGTCCTTCAGCGCAAATATGCGACAGATTTGATCACGTCAGCCAGGCTCGATGATGCTCACACTTTTGATACGCCTCTGGAATTGAATGGAAAAATCAGTTCCGATGATGGCACTCCGTTAGATGATCCATCTGTTTTCCGGCGGATAGTTGGTAGTTTGCTCTACTTAACTATGACTCGGCCGGATATTTCTCATGCTGTTCATACAGTCAGTCAGTTAGTTAGCAATCCCCACAAACCGCACCTTGCTGCTGCGTTACGCATCCTCCGCTATGTTAAAGGCACTCTTCATCATGGTCTCTTCTTCCCTTCTGATACTTCTCTACAATTATCAGCTTATGCAGTTGCTGACTGGGCTGGCTGTTCAGACTCTCGGAGGTCTACCACTGGATGGTATATGTTTCTTGGAAAATCTCTGATTTCATGGAAGTGCAAGAAGCAAACCACTGTCTCAAAGTCTTCTGCTGAGGCAGAATATCGTGCGATGTCTTCCGCCTGTGCTGAAATTATCTGGCTACGCCGCCTTCTGTGTGAATTAGGTGTTCTTGTTGGTAGTTCCACACCTCTCCATGGGGACAATACCAATGCTACCAGAATTGCCAACAACCCGGTCTTTCATGAAAGAACAAAGCACATTGAGATTGACTGTCACTTCATCCGTCAACATGTCGTTACTGAGAAGATAACTCTGCCTCATGTCTCTTTTTTTAACCAGTTGGCAGATATCTTCACCAAGGCCCTTCCCAAAATGCGTCATCATGATCTAACTAGCAAATTGATGTTTTCTGCCTTACCACATCAATTTGAGGGGGAGTGTAGAAGATAACAAGCCTTAAGAAGGCCCAGCTCATCAAGGCCCATGTAAAAATCCCACACGTGGGATATGGTTTAGATTTACATTTAATGTGTACAGCTCTTTTCCTTCTTTCCTTGTATAGTCTAGGATATATTCTCTCATTGATTAGCTGATTTATCTCTTTATGTTTTCCTTGATTCTTTCCATTGATTCTTTCCATTCTTTCATTTATTCTAATTTGTAATCTTAACATACTTAGTGGCTTGATTAAGGACACAATTGATTATAAAACAGAACAGTCGATGATCCATTGATCATTGAGTTTTCTCGCCAATATTGTCTTCTTCTTCTTCCTCTCATCTCATTACAGTCTCTATCAAAATCTTTGATTAAAAAATCGGCTCTACATCATTCTCCCCCGGTTGGAAAGAACTCGTCCTCGAGTTTCCATCTCTGTATTGCCATTTGTGTCGACGCTTTTTCTTCTTACGACGCTTCTGTTGTGGCTGTCAATCATGCATTAGATACACTTGAAAATAAGTAAAAATATATAAAGGTTCGACTTAGATGATGGATTGTTGCACTCTATGTAGGCCCGCAACTTGATCTGTAAAAGAACTCGCAGTTGGATCCCTTCCCAAAAAGGATCTAAATAACAAGTTGTTGGCAAATATACTAAGTGCAAATCATGATTTGCACTATATGCATAATCTACCACATCCGCACCATTCAATTTGTCATCTGCCTTCACAACGCCCTCCAAAGTAACATCAGTCAAATTTACACCATCCAATATGCCTATCTGCTCATCAACAATTGGCGTCTCTTCTTCATATTCAGGATACTCATAAAAAATTCATCAAAACCACAATCTTGAGGCACATCAAAGATCTGATCATAGAGATCATTGTCATATTCATATATATCCCAGATCGTTCTGTTAAGTTCATCATTATGATCTTCATCCGACTCATCATCATAAATCGGATCCTCAAAATCACCATCATCATCCAGTCTATCACTGCAAACCGAAAAACCATCGTCGCCTACATAGGCCGACAAATCAAATATCAGATCTCGGTGTTCGATTTAACGCCAAATCAGGGTCTCAACTTGCCTACACAGATTCTGAATTTTCAGATCTTGCAGGTCAGGTTCATTCACCACGTTGCTCTTAACCAATTGCCTACAACCTCGTGCTCTTCAGGGAGACCGTTTCAAGTAAGGTGGTCTGATGAAAGTGTATTCTGATAGAACTTCAACAATAAAACTTGCCAATAATTCCATTTATCATGGAAAAAAAAAAAAAAAAGCGTGTGGAAGTTAAAAAAATTTAAAAAAGGGTGTTGTTGATACAAGTTAGCGCTGAAGATCAGTTAGCAAACTTTCTCACAAAGGTAGTAAATAAACCTAAGTTGCATCATGCTTTGTCTAAGATGTGCATGGTAAATATCCATGCACCAACTTGAGGTGGGGTATTATAAGTCAGAGGGACTTATTTGTAATTATTGAGTTAGTCAGGGACCTTGATGTAAATATCAAAATCTTTAGGGTTTTTTTTTTTTTTTTTTTTTTTTAATTTCAGAAATCAATAAAAGAATAGAAGTAGTCGCCCAGCCTAATAGGGTAGATTGATCGTCTACATCTTTCTCTAGTTCTTTTTTCTCAATTTTCCCTTTTCTTCCTCACGTGAGTTCTAAAGACAAGATTAAAAGAAACCTAGACACAATCCAATCTAGGGTTCCGACTAATATAAGAAGTATTCTAGGGTTTCAACTAATATAAGTAGCAACTTAGCTAACATTTTAGAACTGTTTCTAACCGAACCAAACAAGGAGTGGAAAAAAACAAAAAAAAAGGCCTCTATATTTCATTTCAGGACACAATTAGATACCAATGGAATGCCATTTTAAGGTGTCCATATTTAAGAAACACCCCACAAGAATTAGAACTTTTAGACAATGAAAATCGAGGATATTTTGATCGGATAGGATGACATCCCAATCCCCTCCCTTTCATCTGAATGCATCAAGGTGGGACCCACAAAACTACTCACACGGTTACATTGTGAGTACCATTTGGGAGAAACAATCAAATAGACATAAAGGAAATTTTCTACAAGAAGCATGTTAAAAAGGGACCATAAGGAACATTTAGTTGTCACAAAAAAAAAAGAAAAAAAAAAAAAAAAAAAAAAAAAAAACCCTGCATCAGCAAATATTGCATTTGAATTTAGCCATCTTCAATCCATAGGACCTCTTCAATAAAAGCAGAATAAATTAAATAGGCAGAACAAAACAACCTTTGGACCGCTTTATTTCAATGATCTTGGAGTTTTAATCTGGAAAAAATTTTAAAAAATCCCTTATTAGGTCTGACAGATGACATCTAAATCACAAGCCTATTTATTGGCTTTGAATAGAAGAAGAAAAGATGGTTAATGAAGGAGAGTAGGCATCTGTCTCTGGGCGAAGTATAGGGCCAGGTATGGGAATTGGGAAGATTTTGTATCAGTGATTGCCGGAAAAGTTCCAATGCGGAATGGCTGAGGAGCATGTTATTCACTATGGTAGCATGGTAGATGCCTTAATCCATGCTTCCAGTAGAAGAGGCAAGGAATCATGTTTTGGTTTTGTAAGATTCAGAGAAAGGAAGCCAGCCCTGAAGGCCGTTGATTCTTTGAATGGTTGCACTCTAGGTGGAAGAAGGTTGGTGATTTATTTAGCTAGATTTGGTTGGGTTGACAGAAAGGAAAGCCAGAGGATTCAAGTGAAACAGTCTCTTCCTAAGCTGGGAAGATGATTGTTTCGTCTGATACAGTGGCATCTTGTAAACGTCATGAGAGTTGAAATCTTTAGCTGATGCAATTAGAGGCTATGATTCTAGGATACTTTAAAATATGCCACAATCATGTCATATCGTATCCAATACCTCACTTTTTATGTGTAAAATTTGTGTCCCTGTGAAATCCATGTCTAATCCAGGCATCATAGGTTAGAGGTGATGCATCTAAAGATGTGCACACCAGTTCAATTAGAAGAAGAGCTGTTGATAGTAATGCCAATTGGTTACCCAACAGGCTTTTGGGTATATTAAAGTGGCGCGGGGGCAATACCATCTATCCTAAGTCTTCTTGCAGCTGGCGGCTCACACAATGTACCAGTCACTCGACTAGGTGGTAACAAGATCTTGTTATCCTTCAAAAGTTTAGAGGAAGTAGAACAGGCTCTCAGGGACCTTTTGTTTGAATTTTCTGAACAGTCTCTCTTTGAAGTCTGAAGAAATGGCCACCAGGCTCTCATCTCTTTAAAAGGATAGTCTGTGAGGAGACATCGATAGTTGATGTCCATCGATAGCGACGGATAGCGACGGGTGGCCATGACCCCTATGGTTGATGTCCATCGATAGTTGTTGGGACGACGACAGGCTAGCTCTGACCCCCCACGTCCCTCGTACTTCAACTGTGGACGTACCTTTACTCTTGTGGATGTGTAGTGGATATACGATTATTATGTATTGTGGATGCCGTTGTTTATTGTTTTTAACTGTCAACACTGTTACGGTTGGATCTGGATACGATGGTTATGTATATGGTAAGGTTACTTCCTCAGGTTATCTGTGCTACTGGTGACTCCGATGTGCTTGTATGGTTTATATGATGTCTTGATGATGGCGGCTTCTCTTATCTACCTGATATGCTATATCAAACATCTGTTATATAAATATCTCGATTATCGTTCATGCACTACACCCCACACCATTTTCCGTTGCACTCTAATATTCTATATAACTTTCAATATACTAATCACGCAGGTACAACTGGGATCATGTATGATTTTCTCTATCTATTAATATAATGTGTTGCCATCTAAACATGCCTATTTGCCTGGCTCATCGAGCCTGACCCAATCCTTAGTGTTTTCAGGTATCTTCTCTTCCACTTTCTTTGAATGGTAGAATTGCTTGGCGGCTGATCCGTTGCTGCAGGGTTCGGAGGATGATGCAGTTGGTGCATCGAAAGGCGTCTATCACTTAGATCTCTATTCTTTTCTTTTCTTATAGCTAGCTGTGTTGGCCTAGGATTGAATAGTTAGTTTAGTTATGGAAAGTACCCTGTAATCCCTTAAAGTAAAATAAAATTTAAATAAAATTTAGGGCTTTGTCCATTTACTTGCTCATATAAGATTCACACTTGATTATGTTATTGGATTTTCCGCATCTCTTGGGTACTTTCTCGTAGCGTCCCGAGATTCGAGGCGCCCGGATCTTGGGACGTTACAGAAAATGCTAGAAAACAATGTCTTTTTCATTAGTACATACTGTAAAGCAAAATACTGGCCCCCCTAAGTGATTACATTTTGTATCGCAACTATGTAATCTTTGACAATTAAATATGCTTTGCTTCAGTATTTGATATTTTCCCCATCCTCATAATTTATAGATCCAACAATGTATTTCACATTTAAAATCCAAACCATTCAAAAATAATTATCACAATTTATATTAGCTTTGTAAAAGAATTCACTTTCGTCAAAGTTGGGCTCATTGTCAAATTGACCATGCCACATATTTGTAGTGGTTTACATTTTTCATAAGTAGGCCTTTATAGGCGGTGTAAGTTTGATCTAAAAAAAGAGTTTAGCTACTCAATTGAATTCTTTATTATTATATTCACATCTTGTGTGATTGATGTGATAATGGCCTAAATCTTAGTGTAACAAAATTTGTTAAGGGCTTATTATAGAAGGGGACCGGCCTTTTAGATTATCTTTAAAGTTTATTAAAAGTTAAAATTAAACTTTTCTTCAGTGTATAAAGAGTTATAATTAGAAAAAAAAAAAAAAGTAACATTGAGCCCATCTAATGATTTAATAATAATAAAAAAAAAAGAGTAACATGAAGCCCGTCAATTAAAAAGTCTAATGGGCCTTTGCAAAAAGAGTAAAAACAAAGGGGACCCACGAACATAAAAGAGAAAATCTAATGGGTCTTATGTGAGAAAAAAAGTTCTTATGCCCAGAACAGTTCCCAGAAGACCTGGATGAACAGTGCACGAAACAGTGCACAGAATGCTCACTACAGGTACAGACGACCCTATCGTCACTATGAAATTCTGCACGTGGGCCCCACCAAGTGATATGTTGATAGATCTGAGGGTGAGGATGGGGGGACGGCAAATTTATGCAACTATCAGAAGCGGTCCCAGTCAAAACTAATCCAGATCCAAGATTTTGGACGGCCGTGATGAAAACAAGTGGACAAAACTGAATTTCCACAAAAAAATGGTAGAAGGCCTACTTCTGATGATCCGTAAATATTGAAAAAATCATCATAAACAAGCAGAGATCCAGGCGACCAAGATGGGCTGATTCCGCTGATATGGTGATGATGATCGCAGGTGGGCCACGTCTGATCTGAGATGATCAGGGATGATCAAAGATGATCAGGTAGAAGAGATTGTCTCTGAAGGCTTCTAGAGAACTTGGAAGATGACTAGGAGGATCCACAAATCCTTGGATCTTGAAAAAAAAAAAAAACAGAAGCACTAGGGAGTTGTCGACCATGCTCTAATACCATGTCATTCTGAGAGATGAAATACTGAACATAAAGAGAGAGAGACAGATGCTGAATGTTGTGTCCCTAAAGGGTTGACTTGGTCTCCATTATATAGGGGCTGAATGCACTAATTACAGCATCTAATCATGCCTTATTAAGGCAATACATTCTTATATTCAAAATTGTAGTTAACAAATAAGGTATGTACACATGTACTTTGACTAATGGTAAAATACATTGAATGAACCTAAATGGGCCTGCGAGATTGGGCCTGGATTGACATATCTTACCTATATTTCTGTGATATTGGCCAATGCGATACTGAGATCCCATATAACAAGAATATATCGCCACGGTCTAGGCTAAATACCAGTACATATTGGCTGATACGTACCGTTATCGGCCAATATTTCAAACCATGATGATAGTGCCTCTATTAGAGAGGACAATCATACCAATGATGGACTTTTTGTTCTGCGCTTTGTTTCCGACCAAGATGGGAATGCCACATCAGCACTCTCTCAGCGGTCGTTAGTTGCTGAAGTGGAAGCTTGCCATAGAAAGACAGTCTGCGCCTACTGTAGCTGTGGTAGATAGGGAAGATCCAGAGCAGCAATGCATAGTTGTTATCTCGACTCACGAATAGGTAGTTACCTTACTCAGGCAGCTTGGAGAAGAAGGAAATAAGGGAGTGATAGGTCTAGAGAGAAGGTACTTGAGGGTGGGACCTATTGCCCATTAATTTTTGGCCTTCCTCATCAACAAATCGCTGTCACTCTTAAGTAATGAAGATATTTCGTGTTGCATTTCTCTTTGACCCATTTTTTACTCATAAAGGGTCCAAGTTTTTCATGCAGGCAGAGTGGCATGACAAGTCATCTTTTAACCTAGCTTGCTTGGTAGCCATTCAGCAAAACCTTTCCCACACCTGAGTATGAATCTAGTTTCACAACAGAAGCAAATTTGATCCGTTGAACTGGCGAAATTTAGTGTCAAACATACATAAATGCCTATAGAGCAAAATCATGGACTCAAACCGCATAGTGGAGAACATTGAATGATCCTGGTTCTTATCAGAGGTTAGTTGGAAAACTTACCTACTTAACCATTAAGCAACCAGATATCTCATGTGTAGCAGGCATCTTTAGCCAATTTATGCATGCTCCTAGAAATGGACACTTGAATGCTATTCCTCACATGATGAGATATATAAAGGGGCATCCAGGGAAGGTAATATTGTATAAATGGAATGGTCACATGAATGTAGAAGCATTGACTAATATAGAAGGGGAAAGATCAATGACAGACAGGAAATCTACAATAGGGTATTATGCCTTTTTGTTGGAAGTAATACTGTATCTAGGAAAAGGAAAAAAAAAAAAAAAAAAATAGCTAGTTGTTGCATAGTCAAGTTCTGAGCATAGGCAATTTCTCTTGAGGCATGTGAAGTGTTATGTGGAAAACTTTACTTCGATTATGCTATAGATAGTCCCATGATTCTACAGTGTCATAATCCAGAAACTGTTCATATTGCTTCAAATCCAGTGTACTGCGAATGGAATCAATGCATCAACACTAATTGTCATTACATTTGAGAAAGGTTGCAAATTAAGAAATACACCTAATGCATTGAAGAACTGAAGACCTGATTTTCTTACAGAAGGTGTTACAAAGAGGCAGCTGATTAGTCCCAAATATTGCACATTATTGTCATAATTTCATATAGATTTTGGGCTTGTCTGTGATTAATTATTTGGTTTTAATTGGAGAATTGCATTTTCTTCCTAAAAACATGCTTAATGTGAATTTGAAGTTAATTTAAAGAAGTTACATCATTTTATGTGCACTGACTAAAGTCCTACGGAAATTCAAACATGATTTCATTAATTGTGAAATTGTTTGAAGGAATTATTTTATCTTACAGATGGAATTATATGTGGGACCAAGCCCAAGAGCCAGAGAACCCAGCCAACCGAGGTGATCAAGTCAAGCATAGTCCAAAGCGAAGCAAGGGGCTAGCCGAAGTAGATGAGAATCAAGTTGATTAAGTGGACCCAATGCAGTTAGATGGTTCAGGTTAATGGGCGTGATCAACAAATTGGACATAACAAACACATTAAGAAGTCCCTACCATTCAGCGAAAGAGACGAGAATTGAAGCCAATTCAAGTGGGCCACATGTGCGAATCATGTGGGCCTGTTTTCCTATCAAGTGGGTCATGAAAGTAGGCTTGATTATCTGATTAGTGGGGTCCACTATGGATAAAATCCAATGGAAATATTCCACATGGGCATAAATTACAAAGAGAAGAAGTGAGGAGGGGAATTCTTAGAAATCAATGGTAAAAAGCAACTCTACAGAGGTTTCCTATTTTCTCTCCAACACATGATGCCTACATGTCAAGATGGAGGGCCAAGATTAAAAGCAAAGAAAGGGAGGAAGGAATTAGAAAGCAGATCCTAAAAGTTCTCTCTCAAATCACTCATCCAGCTCATTTGGGATGCTGCCCAGCCAATCAGAAGGAGAAAGCTTCCTATATTCTCTTAATTTAAGCTTCCTATATTCTCTTAATTTCCAGTCGATCAAGAAGTGTAGTTTCCAAAAGTTGTTAAAACTACAAGTTCTAGACTTTCTAAAGAGAGTCACTCCTAGCTTATATGAGGAGATCGGCAACCCTAGTTGATTCGGGGAAAAACTCAGTCCAGCTCTCTCTCTCTCTCTCTCCTCTTTTTCCTCTTTTTTTTTTTTGTCAGTTTATTAAAAAAACTTATTTTGCAATGGAGATGAAAAAGAATAAGGCTAAGTTTTTATATCTAAGGGGTGAAGGTGACACTTTATTTCTTTTATTTGATCTATGGATAGATATGATTTAAAATAATATAATTCTCAATTGGTTTAAGTGAATGGAATGATTTGATTGGTAAGTTGTCTCTATTCTTCAAGTTCCTTGATTTCATATTTTTTCTTTAGATATAGGAAATGCTAGAAATCCTCTGAGAATAAAGAACAATAAAAGGATTTAATTGAACGGTTATTTAATGATCAACAACTTGATTGGGAATTTAAGTTTAGTTCCCAGCCTAGATTAGATTTGACAATCTAATTGTAGAGGGAGATCTAAGCTGTACATATTTCAAATTATTAGAAGAAATGGATCCAGAATACCCTTAGATTCATTTGAGCATTGATAAATTCAGTTGTTGCGAACGCAATTAACGCCAAGACTCTTGCTTACATTCAGTCTTTTAATTTAGAACGATTTAATTCAGAAATTTACTGTTTTGAAAAATAATTCTCAGTTGTTTTAATTTCAGTTTCATGGTTCTAAGTAATTATTCAATTTCAGAAATCATGGGTTATATAGATTATAATTAGGCTAGAACAATGCATTTCTTCTCTTCCATTCCCTGTGGATTCGACCTCAGACTCCCAAGATTACTACTTCGCTACAGCTCTCTACACTTGAAGTTTCAACTGCAATCTAGAATTGTCCCGAATTAATATTACAACATTCTTGAGACTCCAAGTGATTCCATTTGTATACTTGACTTGATTACCTAGGTTGGCTGGGTTCTCCGGCTCTTGGACTTGGTCCCACATATGATTCGCCCAGTAAGATATGTCATTGATGAGAGAGGAGATATAGAACCATAAGAGAGAGAAGGAGAATAAGGTCGTATCCCTAAAGGGTCGACTGTAACTTATATATATAGGGGATCAAGCCCTGATTACATGCTAATCATTCTTATCAAGATAATACAAATATGGTAAAGATCCATAATTACAGCTAACAGTTAAGGCATGTACACATGTACATTTAAATGGGCGCGTGATATTGGGCGTGTGATATTGGGCTTGGATTGACGCCCCCCCTCAAATCGATGCAGGAGAGTCATAAAGCAGCAATTTGGAGACAAGAAATTTATGTCGAGGCCGAGAAAGTCCCTTAGTGAAGATATCTGCAAACTGAAACTCGGTAGGGACATGAGGTAGACTAATAACATCATGCTTGTATTCGTCTCGAATAAAGTGGCAACGAACTTCTATATGTTTTGTGCATTTATGAAGAACAGGATTTTCAATGATTCTGATTGTCCCAGTATTATCGGCATTCAAGGAAGTAGGAGAGGCCTGTGCAAATCCAAGTTCCGAAAGAAGTCCCCGAAGCCATAGGATTTCTAAACAAGCAGAGGACATGGCCTGATATTCAGCCTCTATGGAAGATTTGGAAACCCTTTCTTGTTTCTTGCATTTCCAAGAAATGAGAGATTGACCGAGCTATATACACCAACAAGTGGTAGACCGTCTGGTATCCGAACAGCCTGCCCAATCAACATTTACATAAGCGGTCAGAAGTAGACGATTATCCTTTGGATAATATAAACCACGAGCTCTAGTGCCCAATAAATACCGGATAATTTGCTTTACGGGTGTCAAATGAAGGTGGTAAGGAGACTTCACGAATTGGCTGACAAGATTGACAATATAAGATATGTCAGGCCTGGTGATGGTGAGATAGACAAGATTATCGACTAGTCTCTGGTATGTATGTGGATAAGGAAGAAGATCGCCATCATCTTTACTCAACTTATGATTGGCTTCGAACAGCGTATCAACTGAGGAAGATTCATCGAGATCAGCAAGCTCAATAAGATATGTCTCATATTTGTGTTGATTGGTAAACAGGCCTTTGGGAGACTGATGTACCTTTAAGCCTAAAAAATAATGTAGAGGACCCAGATCCTTCATATGGAATGAATCTCGGAGAGATCCTTGGAGGGATTTTATCATAGCATCATCAATGCCGATGATAATGATATCATCAACATAAACAAGGAGAACGGTAAAGCCAGTAGATGCGTGGCTCAGAAAAAAAGATGGATCCTAAGGACTTTGAGTAAAGCCAATCATGCCTAAACGATCTCTGAATGTTTCTAACCACGCTCGAGGAGCTTGTTTGAGACCGTAAAGAGATCTGCGTGACATATAGACTTCTTAGATGGAGATGTGACTACTTGTGGTATCCGCATATAGACCTCCTTTTTCAAGTCCCCATGTAGAAAGGCATTCTTGACATCCATTTGGTATAATGGCCAAGATTGAGAAGCAGCAATGGCGAGAAGTAGCCGAACAGTTGTCATTTTTGCAACTGGAGCAAATGTCTCTTCATAGTCAATGCCATACTCTTGTCGGTTGCCAAGTGCCACAAGACGGGCTTTATGTCTATCCAAGGATCCATCAGATTTTAGTTTGATCGAGTAGATCCATTTGCAACCGATGGGTTTAACTGAAGGACAGTCCACAATATCCCAGGTGTGATTCTGGGTCAAGGCATCTAATTCTTCTTTCATGGCCTGGTTCCAACAATCATGTTGCACAGCTTGCAAATAAGAACTTGGGATGGAAACAGAAGATAGTGTTGTCATCAAGGAAGTATGGGTAAATCCATACCTCTTAGGAGGTCGAGAAATTCTGGAGGAGCGACGCAAGGTACCAGTAGATGTGGGACCATTTGCCGGAGGATCAGGAGGATCAGGAGTGTGGGCATCTACAATGGCAGTTCTTTCCCTTCGATGGTACACAAAATTAGGATTAAACCGTGTAACAGTTGTTTCGTCGGAAAACCCAGATAAAAAATTTGAGGAAGGTGGAGAAAGACAATCCAAGTGGGTTTGGAAACAAATATTGATTTTCAAAGAAAATAACATTACGAGAGATCTTGGTGCGACGAGCCTTTGGATCATAGTAAACAAAACCCTTTTGGTTAGTTGCATATCCTAAAACAACACACTTGCTAGATTGGGCCATTGATTTTGTGCGCTCTGTGGGGGGCAGATGAACGAATTAAACACACCCAAAAGTATGTAGATGATTAAACGATGGATGGTGACCAAAAAGTTTAAAATGTGGTGTAAATTGGGCAATGGTAGGGGATGGAAGACGGTATACGAGATGCACTACAGTGGTGAGAACTTCAGTCCAAAAACGAGGAGGAACAGATGATTCAATGAGAAGCGTTCTCGTGACATCAAGAAGGTGCCTGTTTTTCCGTTCTACTACTCCATTTTGTTGCAGAGTATATGGACAAGTACGTTGAGATATGATTCCGCGAGTTTTTAGGAAAGATTGGAACTCAATGGAGACATACTTCCCCCCTGAATCTGATCGCAAAGTTTTAATGCCTTTGGAAAATTGGGTTTCAACATAGCTAAGAAAAATTTTAAATGCATTAAGAACATCAGATTTAGAATGTAATAAATAAACCCAAGTAAACCTGCTGTAATCATCAATAAATGTAACAAAGTATTTGAAATGACCATGAGAAATGGTAGGAGCAATGCCCCAAACATCACTATGGATTAAGTCAAAACATTCATTGCTTCGAGTTATAGAGTTAGAAAAAGATAAAGTTTTACTTTTTCCTAATTTACAAGCATCACACTCAAATGAAACAAAATCTATAGGTTTATTTAATAATACATTTTGAAACAAAGTGGACAATGTAGCAGCATTCGGATGACCAAGTCTATTATGCCATAATCGAGAATTACTTTGAAGGAAAAAACAAAACAACTGATGTAGTTTATTCTGAATAACTGGAGATACTGGTAAAGTAAAAAGTCTGCCACGTTTAGGGCCCTCGCGATCACTGCCCCCGACTCTTGGTTCTGCACAACACAACCTGAAGAAGAAAAGGAGACTTTGTAATTATTCTCAGCTAATTGACCTACAGATACTAAATTGGTAGCAAGATGAGCGGACACAAAAACATTTGTTAATGGAAAAGGGCCAAGGGCATCACCCACAAAGACGATGAGAAGGTGGTCCCCATTGGCAGCTTGAACAGAAAGAGTTGCCAGCGTAGGGAACATGATGTATTTTAGTGGGTGAGGAGGTCATGTGATTACTAGCCACTGAATCTAAATACCATGTATTAGAAAAGGACAGGCCAGTACCTGAAATGTTCATAGATGACAAGGCATTGATAATCATTTGATTTACCATAGCCGGAGTAATTGGAACTGGTGACTGTGTTTGTGATGAAGAACCAGGCTGTGATGGTGAATCAAACGGTAGTGAACCACTGAATTCAGAAGAGGCATATTGTGGGGTGGTAGCTATGTAAGCACTTGGAGCTGACAGCACATAGGGGCGATAAGTAGAATTGCGAGCCTTCTTTCGACACTCTTCAATTTCATGACCAACGGCCTTACAATATTTACAGACTTTCAGCTTGCATTGATTTGCATAATGACCATATTTTTTACAGTTGTAATACTGTACTTTACTGATGTCCTGAGGAGGAGGTTTGGTTTTAACCGCATAAGCAAGCAGAGCTTCAGTGGAGCTCTGTTGTTCAATTGCAATTTTGGAAACAAGGCGTTGTTCTTCCCGTAGAAGTTCCTGAAGACAGTCATCTACATTGGGGAGAAAAGCGCGGCTCATCAAGTTCAATCTCACTATCTCATACTCAGGACGAAGTTTCATGAGCAATTGATCCCGATGGCTGTTCTGTTGTAAAGAAAGTAACTCGGGTAGCAGTGCTTCAGAGACAATAGCAAACTTGATTTCATCATATTCGGACCATAGGATTAGAAATCCCAAGTAATAATCCTGGATGGTAAATGTGCCTTGGGAGTAATTTGCAATATCTAATTCCAGTTGAAATTGGCGAGCAACATGATTTTGGTAATATACCTTTTTAAGATATTCCCACATGTCCTCTGAGGTTTTGCATGGTTGTAGATACAAAATAAAATCCGGTTCTACAGAAGTAAGAATCCAAGATTTTATCTTTGCATCTTTAGTTTTCCAAGAAAGGATCTTCTTGGCATCATCAGCAGGGAGTGTTTCAGATCCATCAATATGGCCCCAAAGTTCTTTCCTTAAAGGTATAACTGGAATTGGAAAGCCCAAGACACATAGTTTTTGCCATTAAATCAAACAAGAGAAGTGTCTGATTTTTCAGATTTATCCATGTGAGCAGATGCATGGACTCACAGAAAAGCAGCAGTAGCAAGCAGTATAGCAGATGAACAAATCAAGAAATCAACAGCAGTAGCAGTATTGCATATCAATGAATCAACTGCAGCAGCAGTGTAACAGATCAATAAATCAACAGCAGCAGCAGTGTAACAGACCAATAAGCAGAGAAGCAGTAGTAGAACAGAGCAATGAAGCAACAGCAGCAGTAGGATAGTAGATGTAACAGTAGAAAACTAGTGTAGAGGCCACAAACAGCAAGAAGAATGAAAGCAACAGCTAACAGCACGCAGTAGCAGCAATCTGATATGAATCACATGTTCACAGAGACCAAAAAAGACCAAAAAAAAAAAAACCCAGGCGACCCCCTGGTTTGTGTCTGGATGAGCACGACGGGCCCACAGAGGGATTGGAATGCAGATCAGGTGTAAGATCTAACTGCCAGTCTTAATTGTCTTCCTTGAGATGAAATTTGGTGTGCAGATTCCAAGGATCCAAACTTTTGGACGGTGGAGACGAAAACTACTTCCAGAAATGGGAAAGTCACGAGATTGAGCAAATGGCCTACCTCTGATTGTCGAACAATTGTGAAAAAATCACCAAAAATCCCTCCTGCGGTGGGCGACCAAGACTGTTGAGGTTTCCAGTTGCGTCTGGAGGATCACAAGTGGGCCACTGTTGAACGGCTATGATCAGCGATGGATGATTACTCTAGGAGAGGTTGATTCCTCTCAGATCACTTAGAAGATGGAAAATCCTTGCTTTGACAGCAACACAGCAAATAGCAGATAGTAGAAACACAGCAACACAGCAGCACAGCAAAGGAGATGGAAAAAAATAATAATAATAACAGCAACAGAAGCAGAAAACAGCAATACGTCCTTGGACGTTAGTGGAAAGATGTCCATGTGGGCCCTAGTGGATGATCAGAGATCTGATCGGGGTTCGGGGATGAAAAGGCAAGGATTTTCCGCAACTATTGGAAGAAGTCCCACTCGAAACGGATCAAAATCCACAATCTTGGACGGCTGTGATGAAAACTTCTTGATAAAACTGATGGAAGAAGTCCCACTCGAAAGGGATCAAATCCACAATCTGCCTACCTCTGATGAGACAAAATTGCTGGAAAAATTGTGATAAGTAAGAGGAACAATAGGCGAGCTTGGTGACTGATTCCTTCAGTTTTGGATATGATGATCTCTGGTGGGCCACAGGTGAGCTGCGATGATCAGGAATGATCAAAGATGATCAGACTGATTTCAGAAGGCTTCCAGAACTTTTGGAAGATGACTAAAGGATGATCAAAGGTGATCGAATGGGCTCTGATACCATGTCATTGATGAGAGATGAGATATAGAACCATAAGAGAGAGAAGGAGAATAATGTCGTATCCCTTAAGGGTCGACTGTAACTTGTATGTATAGGGGATCAAGCCCTGATTGCATACTAATCATTCTTATCAAGATAATACATATATGGTAAAGATCCATAGTTACAGCTAACAGTTAAGGCATGTACACATGTACATTTAAATGGGCCTGTGATATTGGGCCTGGATTGACAAGATAAAATAATTCCTTCAAACAATTTTAAAATTAATGAAATTATGTTTGAATTTCCAGAGGAGTTTAGTCAATGCACATGAAATGATGAAATTTCCCTAAATTAACTACAAATTTACATTACACCTGTTTTTACGAAGAAAAATGCAAATTTCCAATTAAAACCAAATAATTAATCACAGACAAGCCCAAAATCCATATGATATTATGACAATAATGTGCAATATTTGGTACTTATCAGTAACTTTCCACTATGCTCGCTGAGTTGGGCATAGTGGATATTTATTCACCATCTTGGACCGGAGTATTGAAACACATACAAGGACTGACCTGCAATTTGATTTTATCCAGCACAAGAGCCTTTTTCTTTGTAATTTTAGATTATGAAGAAGTATTGGCGCTTTTGTTAAATTATTGAAGTTTTAATAATATATGTATGCTGTCACCCAACACTGTATTGGGATCATACCTAATTTGCTTTCTATTATAACTTCTCTCTCTTATACTTCTTGTTCCCCTTTTTCTTATTTTCATTTTTCCTTTTTCTTTGAAATTTATCAATTTAATCCTAACAACTTTAGCTCTATAATCTTTCTAAAATAGTACTTTACTGCAACTATTATCTGAATGAAGAACCATAACGATGAAACCCAAATCCCCTAAATAAGAGAACCAGCTGAAACCGTACAATCTCCTATCAACAACGGAACTTTGACAGTCAGAATAGCAATGGATTACAAACTGGAAAACAACTCATCACTCTGAACTTTCTGATCAAGAGCTAATATTATCCTGAAGATCCAATGCTTTGGACATACCATTTCCATATTCAAATGAAAATGGAGAAGCTCTATTTTACTAACCTTTCTCAGCCAAAAGGTGCGAAAAATTCTTTTTAAAAATAATAAGCATTACAGAAGCTGATGATGTGATGATTACATATCAGATGCAGAAAACACTTCTGAGACGCAATTAGAGAAGCATTTAGATTACAAACACAGATGCAAAATTGCTAGCAATAAGAAGATCCGAATAGGGAAAATTTCACACAGATCTTGCTGCCCTCATGTTCTCCTATGTACAACTTCAAGTGCAGTTCAGCATTGTGGAGCCCACTTGGATCCACCTTTCATCAGTGCAGCCCATTTTAAACTCTTTTCATCTCATGATCCTGATGAAACACTCACCATTCAATTGAATCTCAAGAAAATCTACAATTAAGATACCATTAAACTTTTTAGGCTGTTAATTCAAGGGCTATGATATATTCTGGCGGGGCTGATATTTAGGATCCCCTTTGTCAGGAGACCCTTCCATCTGCCCTCCCATTGACAAACTTGCATGTAGGTGGGCCCCACAAGCTGGACTGCTACATGCAGTCTGCTCATAGAACATTTCCCAGATATGATACAAGCGAGCCCCACTTACTACCTACCACTCTGATCCCATGGAAAAAAGAAATAAAAAACTCACTGAAGTCGGATTGAGGTGGCTGAACTAGATGCCCTCAGCGAGAATAGCCATCCCCATTTTATAGAATAAATAAATATGATTTTATGGCCCTAATTAGGGTGTTACAATTGCCAATCTAGAATACCATATCTTGAGGATACAGGATTTTGGCGCACTGAATGTGTAAATAAATGGCATTAATCTTAGTATGATACGTTGCATTACTACATTTCACATAGGCTAGGGCACGGCTCAGGCCGGACTTGAGACCAGCTCACAGTGGGCTGTATTTGGTCAGTGTTATTACTTATTAGGGCCATGGGCTGGGGCTTATTTTCTGATGATAGTTAAATGGCTTGAGCCTGACTTTTTTCTGCAACAAGACCCAACTCAAACATATCAAGTTTTGAAATTAGGCAGGTCCAGTGCCAAACCATCAGGCCCGTGGGATACATGCGAGTCTAAGTATTAGGCCCAATATCTGGCCCATATTGGGCTCAGACATGCTTCAGCCTGGCGTCACCCAGCCCTTGAGTACTACTTTCTAGCAAAAATTGCATATGGGACTAATGATAGTGTGATAACATGAACTACGAAAACAGAATGCTGACTTAGAACAAAATATTAAAGACTATCTAGAAATAAATGATAAGATGAAAGGTCCAATGCATAACTGATACAGTAAGAGTGATGGATGGATAGAGCAAAATCGGGATAGGAAAAGGTTGAAATGAGGCAAATCATTGATATGAATCACAAAAGTGATGATAAAGCAAGAAAATACATTGGTTTACCTGTCGTAGTAATACTGATAAAATTCTACGAGTAGCTTCATGCATTTCGTTATCACGGGCAATAGCAAAAGAATCAACCTAATATGAATTTATAGAGAAAAAAAATGTGAATAAGTAATGATCTTATAAGAAATACAACTACATGAACAAAATAAGAAGACAGAAGAACAAATACACATAAAATTGAGATGGCTCCATATCAAACACCTGCTTCTATAAAGAAATAAGAGGAATTTACGGCGCAGGTCCTCGTAAGACTCCATACCACTCTTGAGGTCCCAGAAATACCGTATTTATGAATAAGGTCCTCAAAGTATGTTTTTTTTTTTTTTTTTTTTTTTTTTGTCGTTTAGTGAATGGTCGATATCGACCACTATGCAGGAACCCAAATAGAAGTTGGATTTTTCAGGAGGGAGAAGCGGGGAGGGGAGGAGGAGGGAGAAGAGGGGATGGGTCTTTTCACGACCCCTTCTTCCTCATCGCCACTGCTGAGGGCTATATCCTCTTTTTCAAGATTCCTTATCCCACATTCTTCAATATCTACATCTTTCCCTCATCATCATTTTCTTCTTCTTCTTCATTATTGTCATCGTCGTCTTCATCTTCTTCACTGCTCAAAGAAAAAGAATCACTGCAATCATTAGTGTCAGCACCGCCACCATCACTCTCATCCTCATGAACTACGATATCGGCACTTTGTGCGTAACTTTTAATGGTGGCATTACTCTCCATATTCACCATTGTTCGCGATTTGCTCACTCTTCATCATCAAACAGCCATCTCCTTCACTAGAAGGAACATCATAATCTGCAGAAATTCCATCGCAAGCCGCAACTAAGCTAACCTTCTCCATCTCCTTTTCTATAGACACCCAAAACCCTAAATTCCACCTCTTTACAATCAGTCCCGTTTTGGGCACCAATTTCATGTGAGGACCCTTGCTCCACAAGTTTCAAATCAGACCCATTCGAACCCAACACGTCTTTTCCGCAATTTTCTTGATGAGTTTCTCCTAAAATCCTAGAAATCCCAACTTGGGCTATTTTCAAATCAGAATCAAAACCAAACCCATTAGAGTATGTAATCTCAGTACTAATATCTTGATGGGTTTGTTGAGAAAATCCACATTCAACCCCATTTGGAACAGACCCACCTGGGTATGGATTCTCATTTTGAACAGACCCACCTAGCCATGGAGCAGCACCAGCAACCAAGGGAGAAAAACCCAGATTCGTCTTTTTTCTTGTTATTTCGCGATATGGTAGATATCGACCATGTAGGGAAAAATGCCTTTCAGTTATATTGTCGATATCGACCATACAGGGAAAACTGCCTTTCAGTTATATGGTCGATATCGACCATGGAGGGAAAAATGCATTTCAGTTACATGGTCGATATCGACCATTACTGTCACCATAACTGGGATGCAGGGAAAACTGTCTTCCAGTTATATGGTCGATATTGACTATTTTTGTTAACAAGAACCTTGGTTAACTCTGAATCTGGTGTAAGATTTGCGACATATGCCGGTCTGCCCTTTCATGTAAATTTACATGTAATCTGGATTACAAGAACCTAGGTGAAACCATCATTTACATTTAACATTTTACAGATACTCTTAAGAACAGATAATGAGTAACAGAAGCTGTAAAAACCACCATTTCAATGCCACTAAAGTGGATCAACATCCAAACCAAATGGGACTATGACAGGACGACCATACAAAATCTTGTGCTGTATTTCCAATATTTCCAAAATCCATTTACATAACAGGACGACCATACAAAATTCTCATACAAAGATTTTCACTTACAATAGGACTATATGCATCATCTAATACCCCAAAAAATTCCCTCACAATTGTTCTTACTTAGAGCTGTTTTCACTTACAATGGAACTATATGCATCATACAATGGAACTATATGCATCATACTAATGTGCTCCCATTGCTTGATGTCACGAGTAGCATGTAGGACTTCACTGTACCACGTACGGTACGTGCTTGACAAATACCAATGCTCGCAGAATGCGTATGGATCATAATTTTTGACCTTCATTGAAGCCAATGCGTGACAACACGGGATGCCCAATAACTGCCATTTCCGACATGTGCAGGTTTTCCGTTCAAGGTCAACAACATCCATGTACTCCGTAGATTGAACTTGAAATTCAACGAGTCCAGCTACTTTGGTCATGTTGGTCTTCAAAGGTTTAAGAGTGAAGTTGCCATAAATTGCGAACTTAGCCAAAGTATTCCGGAACGTTTGTCGATCTTGGAATTCACGGCCGATCCACATTTCCCGTGCTGAGTTGTTGCCAACATCTGTGTTTATGTCCTCGGGCTCCATTTTATCCTCAAGATCAACAGCTGGAGTTTTATTACAACGAAATGCCTCATTAATTGGGTTGGCTCCTACAACTTCATCATCCAGAGTTTCACTACAACAAAATGCCTCATTGATTGGATTGGCTCCTACAACTTCACTTTCGGCCTTCACTATTGGAATTGAATGGATTCTGCCTATGGAGGGAGGCCCATCAAGATGGATATCATCACCACAGTCTGTCCCAAATACCAACTTTGTAAAATCAGTCCAAAACAAAATCAATATGCAGATTCACTTTCACACACAACATCTTATCAAATTGAATAAACATGTTGATGGTTTTCTTCTAAACAAACACAGGAAGAAAGCAAAAAAAAAAAAAAAAAAGCCAATTCATGACCAAACAGTTCTCCCACTGCCGGATTTAATCATAATGCATTATTTATAATTGCAATGGACGCTAACATACTAACAAAACAAACCCTTCAAACCTCATAAACCGCAGCTGCCTGGGGCATAGAAAGAAGATTTCCCACGATTTCTAGGGTTTCCAACAATTAAATATTGGAGAAGATTCTAGGTGATGGTGTTTTAGGGTACATAAAGCAGTCTAAGGTGGTGGATAATGTGTGTACCTTTGTCTTAATGGAGTGCAACCATCATGGAGATGGCGTTTTATGGTGATTTCTAGAAGGAAAAAACTCTAGAGCAATGTTGAAGACGACCCAAATGGAGAAAGGCAAAAAGTGGAATCGGGGTGAGATATAATATATTGACCATATTAATGGTCGATATCGACCATATCGCAAAAACGTCA
The DNA here is from genome assembly GCA_003546025.1 of Camphora micrantha. Lineage (NCBI taxonomy): Eukaryota > Viridiplantae > Streptophyta > Magnoliopsida > Laurales > Lauraceae > Camphora > Camphora micrantha. The sequence goes on from QPKB01000001.1 coordinate 42,545,209, forward strand.
AAAAAAAGGAAAAAAAAAAAACATGAGGATCCCTCCTGTATCGAACATGGAACTAGGTCCTGCTAGGACGTATACGGTCCTACGGGGATTTTACCCGTAAATTCCTTAAGAAATAATCATCAAATTGTTGGGAATTTATACTAAAAACATACTTTTATGTATTTGTCTTTGACTGATTCACTTATTAGTATATTTTGTTTTCTCATCTTACTGAGATTTTGTATGGGCAAATGGTTGCATTATTAATTATTATGCATGTGCGTCTTTTATTCTATAAAGTAGACAAGTTGGTGTGTAGAGTTCTACTTATACACAGAAGACTTATTTGTCGGTTCTTATAGAATATAAGTTGTTGTTCACAATCTAGATGGATTTGGACACACCATCGGTACAATTGTAGCATGATGTTTCAACAGACTTGTCTTGGGTGCAGGAAACAGTATAGTTTCGACTCATTATGCTAGTACGCTTTCTGTGTATTGAACAGTACCGTTTTTGGGTTTATTGTCTTTATACTGACTATATAAGATGATTAACATCCAAATGGTTATTATGAGTGCTTGTACTCTCAATCCTGACATAAATAATAGACACATACATTTAGTGTTTAGCATTTTGATTTACGAAGGAATGAGATCTTTTATGGGTCAATAATCTCAGTAAATTGGATGACTACACTACGGGTATGGTGCATATTAGTTTATTAACGGAATCCACGTCCTGTAATAGGGATTGATAATATCCCCTTAATGAAGCTTTTAAGTTTTATTTATGTCAAACCCTGTAGGTGGACTTTGCATCCGACATATCAAATTAGTTAAGTGTAAGGTCTCAAGGAATTATAAAGATATCGATTATTAGTAATTATTTAATCGATGGATATCTGAAATCTTAACGTGGGGAGATTAATAAGCATTTAATAACAAGAAGCTCGAAATATTATTTTGAGAATAAGGACAGGAGTGCAATTATAATTCTTTAGTGACTGAATTGTAATTTATGGAACTAGGATTTTAATTTGGGTCGAATTAGGGTTTTATGATTCCATAAGAAGCCTATCCTTATTTCCTTCTTAAGGACCCTATTGTAGCCTATAAATATGCGCTATTACTCTCTAGGTTAAGATAACAAGAGAAATCTCGTTTTGGAGAGCAGAGAGAATTCGCAGACGAGGCCCACCCTGGTACGAGTTCAAGCATAGAGGAATACAGTAGAAGATCTTGAGATTTTCGGGTTACTGTAATACCGAGATCAAATCAGAGAGATCTCGTAGGTATAGATTTCAATCATATTCGTTTATAGTTATTTCCGCAGTGATCTGTACACAATATCTAGAGTTCCTGGCCGCTGCTCTTTTCTAACACAAATGTGGTATCTTATGGTGCGACCGAGGGAAACCTTTGTGAAGTGATGGATGCCTGAAGGCACTGCCCTTTCAATGGTCCTGAATCCTGATCTAATTATTTGGAGGCACATTTCTTTCTCAACTCTTTGATCTACTTGGAACGAAAGGAATGAAAAGATTTTTAAAGGTGCAACAGCATCAACTGAATATCCTATTTCTGCATTTTCTCTTAAAATAGCTGAATGAGTGAAAACAAGAAGAGAGTATGAGAATTTGGACATGGGTTCCTTTCCTCGTGAATTGGGAAGTTTGCTTGGAATAGGGCTTTGAAGAAGAAAGTTCTAGTTGCTTGGTTCCCTTGTCCAGTCAGGACGTTGAAGTTCATTGTCAATGGGGCAGGTAGAGAAAAGCCCGGCCTAGTATTGGTGGCGTTCTTTGTAATGATTAAAGTCATGTAATGTTTATGTTTTCGAAGCATGTTGGAATTTGGAATAATGAGGCGGAGGTGTTGGCTATCTTGGAGGCACTAAGAATCTTGGGTATCTTGGGTGTCATGCAAAGGAGTCCCTTGGAAATTTTGGATTTATCCCAATGAGATAAAATTTGACTTCGGTTATTCATGTGGTCTTTCAACATGTGGATAGATCAACCAAAAGTACGGCAAACACATTGGCTACATTAGGAGTGGCTAGGAATGTAGCTCTGTTTGCTCCGTTGTAATTTTCTTTCTTGTGGCTATAGTTCTCTTACACCTGCAACTTTTGATTTTTATTTGATTATCTACGTATGTTCTTTATCATCATCATCAAAGCCTTGTCCCAACCATGTTGTGGTTAGCTACATGAATTTTGTTTTGCCAATCCAGTCTATCCTAGACCAAATTCTCCAAATAGGTTGCACTTCCTCAGACCTATTCCTATGACTTCCACCAATGTCCTCTTCAGCCTACCCTCTTCGGCCTACCCTACATTGGACATGTTCAAACCAACTCAAAGGAGTGTCTCTTGATTTGTAACCTATTGATGCTAACCCCAAATGTTCTCCCATGTGCTCATTTCTAATTCTATCTTTCCCAGTCTCACTACACATACGTCTCAACATGCTCATCTCTGTTGTACTCATTTGTTCATGTGTTGGTTCCTAATTGGCCAACATGCTCCTCCAATCATAAAGCAATCTAGAAGCAAGTCTCCACTTCAACCATCCAGTTCTTATCCTATGTTTGACATCCTCATCAATCTCCACATCCTTATTAATCATAAAGACAATGTATCAGAAGGACTCCCTCTGTAATATCTCTTGAGCTTCAGTTCTCACATGAGTTACATCTTTTGCACATTCCAACTGAAATTGCAATTCATATAGTCCACTTTTGTATGACTTATTTTAAAGCCATCAGATGCTAAACCTCTCGCCAACTCTTAAAGTTTTGCATTTACGCCATCTCTCAATTCATCCATCAACACTATATCATTTGCAAACAACATATAACAAGGTACCTCCTCTTGCATATAAGCAGTTCACTGTGTATGTTCTTCTCTTCTTTTAATAATATCCTACCATCACCAATAAAAAAAAAAAAAAAAGAAATATACTTCATAATAATTAGTCTGAACACCCCAATCAAGAGGATCCTAAATAACTCCCACTTCGAGATAAATGTAGTCAAAATCGAAGACTCTAGCCTACACTCCATTCCAACAAATGAGGCGCCCAACACCACCCTTTGTCATGGTGGTTAAATCAAATCTCATGGTTCAATGACTATTTGGATGTTCACACAATAAAAATAACAAATACATAATCTATGATTTTTAAAAGATTTTTTTAATGGTAACATGACTCGAACCTGCAATCCTGTGGTTGCAACAAGATACTATTTTGGAATACTAGAGGTTTGAATAGATACTATACTCTAAGCAAGAGTCCCTAAAATATAAATTCAAATCTCCTAGCTTCAATATTTGTCTCCTTGAAAAAAGAATTAGGAAACAAAATCTTATAAGTGAGATCAAGAACATTCTTTCTCCTAACTGGCCCTATAACTCCAAATTCCAATATTGATTTCAGTAACAATGTTAGGATTCTTATCTTTTGGAAGTCTGATATCAAGCTAACACTTATCCAGGCATCTTCCCAGTGTTTTCATTGCAACATCCTCTATGATCAAGATGATTTTTACTTGACTGCTCTGTATTTTTCCAACTGCCCTGTTGCTAGGACACTTTGGGCTGAAATTCAGAGTTTTGCATGCAGGAATAATAAACCTTGGGTTCTCAGAGGTGATTTTAATTGCATTAGACCTCATGTTGAGAAGATTGATAGTATGGGCTGAACTATTGATAACTGCCATAATCAGTCGATCTCCAGCTTAAAGGCAGCCCTTATAGGTGGCCAAATTCCGGCAATGGGCCCCATACAATTATTTTTAAACTGGATAGAACTTAAATTAATGCTGGCTTCCTCCTAAAGTTCGCTCATTTGGAAGGGACCATTGCCTTATCTGAGCTCTCAGACCACTCTTATATCACTGTTTCCACTGAAGCTGCTCAGCTCCTTTCAAATTCTTTAATGCATGGTGCAAGGATCCCACTCTCAATGGTCTTGTCAAAAAGGCTTGGGATATTTATATTGCTGTTTCTCCTATGTTTAGAGCGGCATCTAAAGTTAAGGCAGTCAAAAGAGTGCTCATCCATTGGCATTGGACCAAGCCCCCATTACAACTGCAAGTCACCGAGGCTCGAGAAGAGTTGGCCATCATTCAAGAAACTATCTTTGAATTCTAATTTTTCAGAGCTCATCGACAAAGAAAAATAGGCCAAAGATAATTTGCATCAGCACATGCTCATCCAAGAAGGTATGGCTAGGCAGTTATCCAGGGAGATAAAAATTAATTTGGGTGATAGATCTACTGAATATTTTTATGCGGCTTTCAATGAGAAAAGGTCAAGGAACTATATCGGGCGCTATTACTGATATGGAAGGTACTCCACAGTCCTCCCCTTCTTCTATTGAACATGTGTTCGTTGATTATTAACTACACTTCTGGGTCACCTTTGATAAACCCTAATATTGATCTTGCCAACCTACAGGTCCACAAGACTCAACTTCTCATCGTAATAAGGTTTTATGTAAGGATATCACTCTAGTAAGAGGTTTAGTATGCTGTTAAGCTTAAGAATCATCGTAAAGCTCCAGGCCCTGATGGTTTCACTTTGCTGTTCTACAAAGTCTACAGGCCTATTTTCAGGCCGGACATCTTCTTAGCTATCAATAACTATATTGCCCATGCAAAGCTTCTTAAGGAAGTCAAGCACACCTTCATCAGACTCATTCCCAAGATTCTTCGTCATTCCACCCCAAGACCAGGTACAACATATTTTCCTCACAAATTTCCTCTACAAAATCATTTGCAAGATGCTTGTTAACAGACTTAACCTATCATGCCATCTTTTATTGGCCTCAATCAATCAGTCTTCATTCTAGGAAGATCCATGTCGGATTCCATTCTCCTTTCCAATGATTTGGTCAGAGGGTTCCATATTGACAATGGCCCTATTAGAATGTTTATTAAAATCGATCTGAGAAAGGCTTTTGACACCATTAGTTGGGACTTTTATCTAGAGTTCTCTAAAGGTGATGCAATTTCCTTCCCATTGGGTCAACATGATTATCGAATGCATAACTGAACCTTCATTCTCCATTCTCATTAATGACGAATCCAAGGGCTTTTCCAATAGTACGAGGGAAGGGGCATTAGACAAGGCTGCCTGCTCTCTCCCTTCATTTTCACACTAGTAATGGAAGTTTTCTTTAGTATCATTAACACAATGGAGACTAATGGGTTGAGATCTCTTTTAAACGAGGCCACGTCCCCATTACCAATTTACTTTTTGCAGATGGCATTTTTGTAAGGTCACTATTGGATGTGCATATCATCTTAAATTCATGTTCAAGAACTTCTCATCTTATCAGGGCTGGATATAAACTATCAGAAAAGCACCATTTATTTCACTGACACTGCCCTAGCTCTTCAAGGATCTATCCCTAATTCCCTATCATTCTTGGCATCCCTAAGGGGACATTGCCTGTACAGTAATTGGGCCTTCCTCTCTACAGAAGAAAGTTAAACCTCTCTGATTGTGAGCCTCTCCTGAAGAAAATCAAGGCTAAGCTTGTTGGGTGGAAAGCTAGATTACTGACTTTCACGGGTATACTTCAAATTATCAAAGCTGTTCTCCTCTCCATCCACATTTTTTGGAGCAACTGTTTCCTCCTTCCTAAGGGCTGCATTAGAAGCTTCTTGTGGAACTCCTGGGGCAATAATCAAGTTATTCACCCTATTGCATGGGGTATGGTATGCATGCCAAAAATCTATGGTGGTCTGAAAATTTCTCCTCATGATAATGACGGGATTGCTTGCCCTATTGGGACTTCTCAACAAAGAATTCTATATGGGTCAAGTAGGCTTCAGAAAATACCTCAAAGACTCTTACTTCCTTGTGGAACTCCTAGGGTAATAATCAAGCAAATCATCCTATTGCATGGGGTACTATGGAATGCATGCCAAAAATCTAAAATGGTCTGCAAATTTCTCCGTTGATGATCACAAGATCGCTTGCCTTACAAAGCAATGTTGGGGCTTCTCCCCAAAGAATTCAATCCGGGTCAAGTGGGCTTCAGAAAAATACCTCAAACACTCCTATTTCATTGACGTGAATTGTTCCACTAAAGCCACTTGGCGATGGAGACAGAACTCTTTTTCAAAATCACATCCATCATATAATTGAAGAGGTTAAAAAACATGAGATTCTGTTTGGATTCTTGGTTACCTTCAAGTAAAATTGTTCCTAAAATTGGGTATCGGAGGATTATTGAGTCTTGCTTCAATATCAGCTCTATTGTGCCAACGGCAATTGGGACTTGGATGCCATTTGTAATCTTCATATCCCTTTAAGACATTCGTTTAATCGACTGCTTCCCTAGAGGGGGGTGATATCAATATTTGGAAGCCCAACAGAAAGGGGATTTTTACTGTCAAGTAAACTCCGTCCTGCATCTCACCCTCCATTGGCAACCCACCTGAATGGCCTAAATGGGTTTGGTTCAAGGGCCACATTGTTAGGGTTTTCATTTGTTGCAATTTGATTGGATGCATTCACATTTTCATGACAGCTTGATCTCTCATTTTCTCATAAGTTTTAATCTTTGCATCTTGGAAATCTTCATGCATCTTTTCTTAAATTTTTCATGAATGGCATCATATTTTGAACTTTACAAGTTAGCTTCAAAAGTTTTATCAATTGGAATTTTGAAAATTCATGCATAAACATGTTTTAAACCACACTTTGAATCTCATTTTCAAACATAGTAGTCAAATCAACTCTTGTTTTTCCATGGCCAAAACTCCCTTTCTGAAAATCATTTTCAAATAAAAAAACTAGGGAATAGTCGGTTAGCCGCCATGGAGTTCGATCACCTCACAGTCACAATAACTGGATAAACAAAAACTCAGGTTGTGGATGTCGATCAGTTGGCGGTCACCTTGCGGTTAACCACCAACTGGAGGTTGGCTAACCGCCTTTGAAAAACTAGCCGTTGGGTTTTGACCGATGGAGGTGCGGTTAATTACGGGCCGTGGTTAACCAGCCATATAGCTGTTAGAAAGTGTTTTTCTATAAATTTGAGCCTCTTCCTTGGGATTTGTTCCAACACTTTTGAGTCTTTTGAGGGCCAAGGAAGGATGATCAACTAGGCTAGGCTAGAGGAAGGCTAGGAGGGCTAATCCATAGATTTCAACCTTTGATTCTTCATATGGGTTTGCTCCCTTTTTCTCAAAATTAATTCATGCTATGTTTTAAATCTTTGTTTCAATTAATGGCATGATTAAATGTTTGTTTAACTTGTTCAAATGTTGTTTTGCATAACATGCTTAGGATTTTAAACATGCTTAGTAATATGTTTTCAACATTTGACTAGATTAACACATGTTATTAATTTCATGTTTTGAACAAACTTGCTAGACTTGGGTTGCATTTTCAAAAACTAGTTTGTTCATCTTTCTAAACGTGTGCATCATTTAATACCTCTATCTCACATTTATGGGATTCATCTTTGCATCATTAATGAGCATTCAATTTCAAAAAGAGAGAGAATTTCAAGCATATGCATCATTCATAAATCTTTGTATTCACAATTCTTATGCCTTGAGTTGAGTTTACATTTTTACATCAGCCTATGTTAGGAACCAAAAAAAAATTTGTACTCAAATGCATCTCTCTTAGTGTATTGATAGACACAATCTAGAGAGTTAATTTTCATTGTTGTATAGGTTATTGCTAAGCCTTTGAAAAGCATAAGCAGTTGTAAAGGGTATTGCTAATCCTTGAAAAGCATAAGGAGTGGTTTGTAAGGTTAAAGGTGAACCTTAAACCTCAAAAGGAGATAGTGGAAAATCTAGTAGAGTGGATGTAGGGATGTTGGCCGAACCACTATAAATTTATTGTATTATGGTGAATGATCACATGTGCTTAGTTATGGTTTATGCTCATAATCTATGTTTATGGTTGATGTGTATGGTTATTGATTATATGCTTGATGTTTAGATCATATGTTTATGTACTTCTTAGAGACATCACATGTATTCAAATTAATTGATCTTAACCAAAGAAAAATTGGATATAGGAATCTGAAATTGGTCTAGTTTTTGGGCTCACCCTATTCATCCCCCTCCCTCCTCTTCTCTAGTGACATTCAAGCCGGGAGTGGCCTTGAATCATCTGATCATTTATTAATAATTGGACAAAATTATGCAGCATGGTTTTTCATCATTAATGGGTTTGGTTGTGGGTTAGATATATTGTTCGACGAATTTATTTTAGGGATATTATGTTATAGTATGAATTCTTCCAAAATTTGTTCATATTTTGTTGAGCCTTATAATTATTCATGTCACATGTTCTCAATTCATTCTCAGTGTACCTTCAGTTTCTAGTTCTCGTTCTAGATAAATCTCATTGATCCAAATTTAACTTTATGAATTATTTATGTTTATCCTTAATGATTGGATTGTGTGGAATGATTATAATCATGACCTAGTGTCGTTTTCTATGTTTTTATTTCAAATGTAAACTGAGGATGTGTATTAGGTTCAGATTTAACATATTGGCATGGTTCAGGAACAATTGGGCAAGTGATTCAATGTTTTCATAAAACTCTGTTTTTCGCAGAAAATCAGTCATGTTTGACTGAGTTTTAAAAAACGATTTCCAAAAAATCTGATATTTGGATATGTTGTTTGCATGTCCTAGTACTTCTTCTTTCATGCAGTACTCATTTTCAGATGTATTATAGGTTAGGAGATATTGCTGTTTCATCGAAACATGTCAGAATAGTGCAGGACAGAACCTGCACTGCTGTCTTCAGCAAGTTTCTCGGAGGAATTTACAATGATCTGGGTTTTGGTGAAACCATGAAAGCTGTAGATAATCGAGCTATCTTTCAAATGGTTCTGATCTTGCAATATTGAGTTTCCCAGAATATTTTAAGAATTTCGCATGGTAGCTAGTCACTGAGAACTTTCAACAAAAATTCTATTTCCACTGCAAAATATTGATTTAACCTATCTCATAGCCTATCGACTTTAGTTCACACCTCGAAATTTGGAATCCAGGTAGTCCAGGTTTCAGGGTGCGAGTCGTGTGACAAATTTCCTTCAGCAGAATTTGACCTTGCAGGGGTGAATTCAACTGTGCTTGCCCAAAAAGGGGATCCACATGTCTCCCTATTCATCCATCAAGAATCCCACCGCTGCTTGCAAGTTTGATCCAGGGTAATATAGAAATTTTCAACACTTTCCCCATCAATCCATCCTCTCTATCCAAATAAACTATCTGACCACTCTCCATGTGGTGGCCCAGTCTATTTATTCGCCCAAGCTTCAGATTGGAAGTCCTACCTATGGTGGTTATCCCAGGTCATGAATCACACACTAACTGATTGGTATGCTCGAAATGCTGTCTGAAGGCATGCCAAAGGATCTCACTAAAATTTGATCAGTGGAAATTATGCCCAATCAGCTCCATCAATAGATCTAGAATCACCCATCTCCTCTATAATGACCTGCTGCCTTAATGTGGAAGAAGATGGGTTTCCTGCATGCTTGTGTTTTGCCTGCTGCAGGTTTATTGAGCTGCAGAATGAGCCTGCACAGTTTCCCAGCTGAAGGTGGTGCTTCCAGCCACTCACCTTGGCTTTGTATCACCGAGGCTCTCCTTCTTTGCAGATTTCTGCAGTGTGGCCTGGTTTTGATATTCTTGAAGGCAGATTTTCAGGTGGTGCTCTCAGTCTACGCTGGGCAGTGCTATCAGCTGTGAATTTCTTCTCGGGCTGGCCATGCTTTTTTTTATTTTTATAGTGAGTTGTATTGCTAAGCTAGCAGTTGCATGTTAGGGATTTGTTGTTTGGGGGGTGTTGATAACTCTATTCTTGCCCAGCTTTGGGGAATCTCTGCTTTTCTATTTTGAGTTTTGCTCTGTTTAGTTGACCCAGCTAATGGGTTAGATCTCTCCCAATTTTGGGGGGCTTTCCACTCGATGCTTCTTCCCACTGCAGGTCACCATATGCCTCAGGATAGCAAGTCACCACAACGAGGCGCAGTAGCTACTTGCTGCAAGGATCAACAGATCCTTGTATTAAAAGAAGAAGAAGAGCAAAAGAGAGAGAAATTGTGAAATCTGTCATATCCCAAACAGAGAATCGACTGTTGCTCTTATACACAAAGTATTGCTAATTACAGCCTATGATTAATTCCTAATTACATGTGTATACAAGTCAGAAAGGAAAGAATATAATTGTGATTGCTGTTATACAACTGTATAATGTTGACCGAATCTAAGAAATCCCACACGTGGGTGTTTCCATGTTTGAACTTTGGGCCTCTTGGTAATGGGCCTTCTGCAGAGCATGCTTTGTTTGTGCTTCTACACTCCCCCTCAAATTGATGTGGTTGTTTGTCACTAAGCATCAATTTGGAAAGAATGAAATCATGACGATTGCGGGACAAGCTCCTGGTGAACACATCTGCCGGTTGTTCAAATGAAGAGATATAGGGTAGACAGATATTGTTAGAGACAAAGTGCTAACGAATAAAGTTACAGTCGATTTCAATGTGTTTAGTGCGCTCATGGAAAACAATATTTTTTTGCAATCCGAATACCACTTGTGTTATCTGCATACAGCGGAGTAGGGTCTTTGATGAAGACGCCGAATTCTCGAAGAAGAAGACACAGCCATATGACATCGCTGCAGGCTAAAGACAATATTTGGCCTCGGCCGACAATTTGGAAATTGTGCTTTGTTTCTTGCTTTTCCATGAGATGAGAGAGGGGTCCAAGAACATGCACCATCCAGTCATCAAGCGATGAGTGTCGGGACATCCAGCCCAATCCGCATCAGTATTCTTTCAATTGTAATGAAGCTGTGGAAGGGTAAAGAAAACCACGATCCCGAGTACCCTTGACATATGGGAGAATTCGATAGACAGCTTGAAGATGTGGTTAATGAGGACTGCCTATAAATTGGCTAACAGTTTGCACAACATGTGATATATTAGGCCGCACCATGGTTACGTAGAGAAGGCTACCAACCAAACAACGGAATAGGGTAGGATCTATAAGAGGATGCCCATCTTCTTTAATGATCATGACATCTATATCTCTATTGGAATGTGGTTTGCCTTCTATTAACCACCATCCTTAAAACTAAAAATACTAAAATTAGAAAATACATCAAGACAGCGGTCAAAATCTCAGTCTCCTCTCTCTCCACTCTCCTCTCTCCACTATCCTCTCTCTAAACTGACTGACCCCCATAAGTTCCTCTAAAAAAAATCCCAAATTTTGTATGTGCAAGCAGGCCTGCCTTTTTTATGGGTTGTTACTGGGTCTAACTGTAATAATAATAATAATAAATATATATTACAAAATATTGATAAAATGAACCTTAATGTTGAATTATATGTTAGCATCACCAAAGACAAAAAAACCAGCCTAAATATAGTAAAAAAAAGCAACAACCAAAATGAAATAATTACTGTTCATAAACTAAAAATGACATGATTAATGCCTTTCCAAATTAAACAACTTAAGGAATTGGGTACTGGGTCTAACTCCAAGCATGTGATGAATAAGAGACCAAAGCCTGATATTAAGCCCAACAATTTCTATTTTGAAATTCTTTATTTAATATATTTTAACTTTGAAAGTAAAAAAACATTTTATTGAGCTATCTTCAAATGGGAGCTTCGCGCGGAAAAAATTAAAAAAAATAACCATCTTCGCATATGGATCGAGGCCTGGAGTAAAAAAAATTCAACTGCAACTAGGGGTTTAGGTAGATAATTCCGCGAACTTTTTTTTTTAATGATATAAGTGATGTTATAAAGCCTTTTAATTTTGGTATGTAACTCATTAACAATATTATCCGAGTATAATTTATATGTTAGTCGTACCTTTGTAAGTACGAATCTCTAGCATTGGGTCCCTATATTGCAAGGGGTTTCATAAGTATAATGACTTGATAAAAAAAAAACAGAGAGAAATAAATTAAAAAAAATCACCGAAAATGAACTTAAAAAAAAATAATGACCATATCCAAAAAATAAAGAAAAAAAAAAAAAAGGAGAAAAAACAAACTTAGGTCAAACGAAAAATAATAATAATAAAAAAAAGATAAATTACACAATATTGACAAAATGAACCTTAATGTTGAATTATATGTTAGCATCACCAAAGACGAACAACTAGCCTAAATATAGAAAAAAAAAAAAAAAGCAACAACCAAAATGAAATAATTACTATTCATAAACAAAAAATGACATAGGATTTAATGCCTTTCCAAATTAAACAACTTGAGAAATTGGGTACTGGGTCTAACTACAAGCCTGTGATGTATTAGAGACCCATGGTCCCAAGCATGATATTAGGCCCATTAATTTATATTTTGAAATTCTTTATTTAATATATTTAAACTTTGAAAGAAAAACAAATTTTATTGAGCTATCTTCAAATGGGAGCTTCGCACGGGAAAAAATAAAATAAAATAACAAAACTATCTTTGCATATGGACCGGGGCCTAATGTAAAAAAATTTTCAACTGCAGCTAGGAGTTTAAGTAGATAATTATGCATGATGTTTTTTTTAATGATATAAGTGATGTTATAAAGCCTTTTAATTTTGGCATGTAACTCATTGACAATATTATCCGAGTATAATTTATTTGTTTGTCGTACCTTTCTAAGTACGAATCTCTAGCATTGGGTCCCTATATAGCACGGGGTTTCATAAGAATAATGACTCGATAAAAAAGAAGAGGAAAAAATAAAAAATAAAAAAAACTAACATCACCAAAAATGAACATAATAAAAATTATAATGACCATATCCAAAAAAGAAAAGAAATAAAATAAAAGGAGAAAAACCCAACTTAGGTAAAAAAAATTAAAAATTAAAAAAATGTATATTACAGAATCGATATCTCTATTGGAATGTGCTTTGCCTTCGGTTAACCACAGTTCTCCAAACTACAAATCCTTATTTTAGAAAATACATCAAAACAGGTGTCAAAATCCCCATCCATGCCAAGTCTCCTCTCTCTCCACTCTCCACTCTCCTCTCTCTCCACTATCCTCTCTCTAAACTAATTGACCCGCATAACTTCCTCAAAATCCTCTCTCTAAACTAACTGACCCGCATAACTTCCTCAAAAAAAAAAAAAAAAAAAGTACCTCTCACTTCGTAACTGCTCTCCTATCTACTACTCCAAATACAGAGAATATTAAAAAAAAAAATCGAGTGACAACAGAGGAGGAGAAGGAGAGAGATATAGAAGGGAGAAGAAAACATAAGGAGATCCCATCATTTCCAATCCGTGATTGCGTTTTGATGTTATGTTAGTATCTCTCTCTCTCAACTTCATTTTTCTTTCATTTATCCTGATTGTGTTTCATGATCTGCTGCAACGCTGTAGCTTAGATTAATTTCTTCTATCATTTGATAATTTGGGTCACTTTCACAAATGCATAGTAATCCACATCAAGAGGTCTCTAGCATAGATTGTGTTTCCGGATCTCTAGCATTGGGTCCTTGTATAGCACGGGGTATCATAAGTATAATGACTCGATAAAAAAAAAGATAAATAAATAAATAAAAGACTCATCACCAAAAATGAACAAAAAAATATATATATTTAATGACCATATCCAAAAAACAAAAGAAATAAAATAAAAGGAAAAAAAACCCAACTTAGGTCAAACAAAAATAATAATAAAAATGTATATATATTACACAATATTGACAAAATAAACCTTAATGGCAATACATGTAGCTGAAACACACTCTTACAAAAAGGCCAATGATATAAAATAACTAAAAAATGTTTGAGAAATTTAAAAAAGGACTCACAAGTTTACTAATTAATAAATTTATTAAAAATAATTCGTATTAGACTGTGCATTTGGTGGTTCTGCGGTCCGTGCAGAGCACGGGGTTTTGCTAGTTAAGCTCTATGGGAGTGGCAAATGTTCTGGCATCGTCAAGTCACGCAGAATGAATTAAGTCATCAGCATATTTTGATTGAGTGATTTGAATACCATCTTGTTCAGTTGAACCTCTGGACCTAGAGAGTAGGTTAAGGAACCAAGGACCTTCATTTTAAAGGTACTCATGAGGTGAGATTTAAATCCAGTGATCCCAGCATGATCATTCCCACTAATTATCATATCATCAACATATATCAATAAAATTGTATGGCTGTGAGAGGATCTTCGAATGAAGAGAAAGTTGTCATTTGAGCTTTGATAGAAGCGTGCCTGAAGGATGGCAGATCAGAACTTTTCAAACCAGGCACGAGGGGCTTGTTTGAACCCATATAAGGACTTTGTCAACTTGCAGACATGCTGTGGAGGACAAGCACATCCTAGTGGCAGACGAATATACACAACCTCCTTGAGATCCCCATGTAGAAATGCAAAATAATTTCTTCCGACAGTCCCGCAACATGTCCATACATTTTACATTCAAAGCATTGTGGTTTCTGACCATGAGCAGATAGAAAGGATGTCTCATCAGTTTGTGATGGTCCTGCTTGTACAAGACCTTTGATTCCTCAAGAAGGGAACTATGTGAAGAAAGACGAGTTTCTTCGCGAAGGACCTCTTGAACACATGTATCCAGATCTGAAGAGATTTCCCGATTCATGAGGGTTGCTCGTACTGGTTCAAATTCTAAACGAAGATTCATCAGGAATTGATTGCCATGGAGTTATTCCTGAAGTTTGAGAGCTTGAGGAAGAAATGCCGCGGAGACAACCTGCAGGAGCATCTGGTCACTCTCGGTCCGTGAGGTTAGAAACCCATTGTAATACTCCTGTACAGTCTTATCATTTTGGTAGTGTTTTGCTAACTCCGTGTCCAAATGGAATCTGCGGGCTTTATTTTGTTGATGATATACTTTCTTCATGTGTGCCCACATATCATAAGCTTTCGTGAAAGCTTTAAGTGCTAATGTAAAGGTGGGGTCAACAGAGTTAAGAATCCAGGTTATCACCTTAGCATTTTGTTGATTCCAACTGGCAATAGTCTTATCAGTTGTTCCAGTGGGATCTGTAATTGGCTTGATAGTAGTTCCATCCATGTAGCCCAACATCCCTTGTCCCTCCATAAAGTTCTTAAGATTGACCAAGACAGATAGTTCGTTCCATTGAATTTGACAGAAATAACATCTACTTTATCCATGAGTAAAATGCCCAAGTATTAGTGTCCAAAGGAATGGACTGAATCACAAATTTCAAAATCTCAGAAAGAAAAAAAAACGCCCCCTGGGCGACCAGAAATTTTGAAGAAGGGATGATAGCCTGCTGAAATGGTATTTTTCTGCTGATCAGCCTTCCAGGTTAGGTTGGTGGTCTAGTGTATTAACTTCTGGAAAAAGAACCACTGTATTCTAGTGGTTGGATTTGATTTTCGAGCACTAAAATAGAAACAATTTCAGAAAATTTGTTAAACACAGAGAGCTATAAAACACTGACCTATTGGGCTGATAAAATCCCAAAAGAATGTGTAATATTCTAGTCAATATTGGACGACACTGATGGTGGAGTTTTCTGATGGTCCC
Organism: Camphora micrantha; assembly: GCA_003546025.1. Lineage (NCBI taxonomy): Eukaryota > Viridiplantae > Streptophyta > Magnoliopsida > Laurales > Lauraceae > Camphora > Camphora micrantha. Next base: position 42,560,724 of record QPKB01000001.1, read on the forward strand.
ACTTTCTGGAGGTGGGGCCCAGTGTTTGATCTGGCTGATATGGCTGTGGACTTCCTCAAAAAAAATGTTGCCAGAAATTTTCCTTGGCAGAAACAGAGGTTCTGTATGGCTGAGATGAATCCTGTAATAAGCAGAAGCAATGCTGTTCAAGTCTTCTTCCTCCTCTGTTGCATCAAATGAAGAAAGACAGAAGTGGCTGTGGCTGTCTTTGATGGACGACAGACAGTGACACAGACAGGGACTGTTTTCTGAAGAACAGTAGATGATTGAAGGTGTCCTGTGTCTCTGATACCATGTTAGGATCAACAGATCCTTGTATTGAAAGAAGAAGTGCAAAAGAGAGAAATTGTGAAATCTGCCGTATCCCAAAGAGAAGTGGTGTCAAATCAATCTGAAGGTGGAGATTGCTTCCTTACCTTAGTGGTAAGGAGTGACAGTTCTCATTATGAGGTGTTGGGTTCGAACCCGACCTCCTCATTTCAATCCACGCCCTTCTACACTTACCACTGTTGACTTGATTAATGCAACCGCTTAATTTTATGGGTTCATTTTTGTTCAATTCTTAATCATGATGAGACCTTCCAACCCCCATCACCCCACTTCCTACATATAGACCTTTCAAAAATTGTGATTGAAAGAATATAATTGTGATTGCTGTTATACAACTGTGTAATGTTGACGGAATCTAAGAAATCCCACACGTGGGTGTTTCCATGTTTGAGCTTTGGGCCTCTCTTGGTCATGGACCTTCCAAGGTGGGCCTTCTGCAAAGCCTGCTTTGTTTGTGCTTCTACACTTGCAAGCTTCTCATTCATTTTGTAAAGAGGGTTTTCCCCATTCTTTTGGGAGCTATGAACATATTCTTCTCAGCTTCCAGAAAAAAAAATAAGAATAGTATTTTAAGACTTTCTAGCTGTTTAGTCATCAATTAAAAATGAGCTATGAATATTAGTATTTTAAGACTTTCGAAAAAAAATTTATCATTAATTTTAAAAAAAGGGTGCAGAATTCATTTTTTAAAGCACAGTCGTCTGAGCCGTTGTCATGCTACAGCTAGAAGCATTAGAAGAGTAACCACAGCGACAATGCCCAAGTATATGATGCAGTGAGCATGATGCAACTTTGAACATCTAAATCTAAGGTAAGGATACACAAATTTAAACCATCTAATAATCTAGTGTCGTGAGAAATTTGAGTTGAAGAAATTAGGAACCATCTTTCAAATAATCACTTAAATATATTATTACAAAAGACAGAAATACTTGTTATATCATTCTTAGAATCCACTTAAAATGATAATAGCATACTTCCACTGTACACAAGCATATATAAATAATCAAGTATCTTGCAGCCTCCACAATACCTCATCTAAAAATATGATCGCACCACCAGAAAGCTCATTGGCAAGAGAGAATATTGTCCCCAATAAGCGTTCACTTTCACCATAATATTTTGACATGACAACTTCAAGAGGCACATATAACAGCGGCACGCCCTGCAATGAATGCTAACAACTTTTAAGGTTCAAGACAAAACCATTATAAGTTATGCATAAAGATGGAATGAAAACCAGCAAGCTTAAACAAGTTTTGCAATCTTTTCACATTAAATTTTCGAATCACAAAATAAACTCACTTGAATAAGGTTTAATAATTAACAAGAAAAAGAAAAGTTCAAAACAAAACAGTGCAAGATAGAAATTTCCCACATAGTTAAGAAATTTTGCAGTCCCATGATAAATTGTTTTTGTGCTTGATTATGGTCTGGAAGAGAAAATTTGGGAAAAATGTATGCCTTAAATGTAGAGAGAATATACACTAATATGCATTATTTAAATATCAAGCTACAATACCCCAACAGATTAAGGATAGAGTAACACATAAATTAAAACAATAAAACCATTCACTACCAAACAAAAGTGTACTCCACAACACACCCCCTCAAGCTAGGCATTTGCATCAAATTACGCCCGACTTTTCCAGAAGATTGAACATCATATTCTGCATAATGCCTTCGTAAAAATGTCAGAAGCACATCGTTAGACTTGACAAATGGAGCACTAATAAGCTCCTTTCTTATTTTCTCTTGAATCAGATGATAATCCATCACACTGTGTTTAGTTCTCTCATGATATACTGCCGTAGAGAGATACATATTGCTGCTTGATTGCACAATACATGGGAGTAGGAAGCTGCACATGGAAACCAAGCTCCTCCACAGAACCTTTCAACCCTACTGGCTAACATGTATTTTCACCTAACCACCACCATCTTTTATTTTTCTTTTTTTTTCTGACCATCTGTTAATTCAGCTTGCACGTCACCACATTGCCACCAATAAAGGTGCAATATCCTAAGCCTACCAGCAATCATCTAGCAATCAGAGAGAGAGAGAGAGAGAGAGAGATGTGGAAATTTTAGAGACTGCATCTTGACAATTTCTATGCTGTGTTCATTGAGAATAGCCAATGGCAATTTATAGAGTATAACCAAGATATTAATATTAAACTAGGAAACTAATCACATTATAATACAAAACCCAAGTCACATCATAACACTGGCTTAATATAACACAAATTTAATATAATCCTAATCTAAGACAAAATGATTCCCATATAAACAAATTACCCAGAATTACTAGAATAACTACAAATAAGATGCTAACTGTTTCTCAACAAAAATCACCTAAAAAAATCTAATACCACAACCAATCACACAAATCTTGTTTCATTGCCTATGCTAACAATTAACCGTCCTTTCTAACAGCAAAAATTCGGCTTTCGCGCAAATACCAAGAAGGACAAGGGTGGCGATGGAGAAATAAAAAAGGAGAAAGCAGAAGATTCAAAGAAAACTAAAGAAATAGAGAGGGAAACAAAAAAAGCCATAAGTATACACAGGGTACTGTGTATGTTTGCTCATGTAAGTGAAAACTTTGTAATAATGTGAAATAGAATGAAGAGAAAGATAAGAGCTTGGAGAAAACTTGATACCTCAATAGGAGGATCGTCAGTATATTTATAATCACATTATACCCTAATCAAGGGCTCTAATTATCATAATCAGTACAATCAGAATCAATCTCCTAATCTATACAAGTAAAATAAGAGAGAAATCAGGATACAATCTACACAATCTAAGAAAGATCCCACACGTGGGATTTTGTATATACACTTGATGGGCTGGACCTATTCGGGCTGGGCTGGGCCTAGTGGGCCTAGGCCACCTTATCTTCTACACGCCCCCTCAAATTGATGTGGTAATGCAGAAAACAGCAATTTGCTAGTAAGATCATGATGGCGCGGTTTGGGAAGGGCTTTGGTGAAGATATCCGCCAACTAGTCGTGAGTAGAGACATGAGGCAAGGTTATCTTCTCAGTGACAACATGCTTACGAATGAAATGACAATCAATCTCAATGTGCTTCGTCCGTTCATGAAAAACTGGATTATTAGCAATTCTAGTAGCACTGGTATTGTCCCCATGAAGAGGTGTAGAACCACCAACAATGACACCTAATTCACAGAGAAGACGGCGGAGCCAGATGATTTCAGCACTTGCAGATGACATTGCCCAATATTCGGCCTCAGCAGAAGACTTTGACACAGTGGTTTGCTTCTTGCATTTCCACGAAATCAGAGAGTCGCCAAGAAACATACACCAGCCAGTAGTAGATCGCCGAGAATTAGGGCAACCAGCCCAGTTGGCATCAGCATACGCTGATAATCGCAGAGAAGTATGAGAAGCGTAGAATAGACCATGAGAAAGAGTGCCTTTAACATAACGGAGAATGCGCAAAGCAGCAGCAAGGTGGGGTTTGTGAGGATTGCTCACAAATTGGCTAACTGTATGAACTGCATGAGAAATATTAGGTCGAGTCATAGTTAAGTAGAGCAAACTACCAACTATCCGCAGAAAAATAGAGGGATCATCCAAGGGAGGGCTATCCTCCATACTGAGTTTGGTGTTCAATTCCATCGGCATATCAAAAGTGTGAGCATCATCAAGTCTCGCTGAGGTGATTAAATCAGTAGCATATTTACGCTGATGGACCCGAATGCCTGATTTGGTACGCGAAAACTCAAGGCCCAGAAAGGAGGTGAGAGGACCAAGATCCTTCATTTTGAAGTGGTGAGATGGTCCTTAAGAGCCGTAATGCCGGAAATATCATTGCCACTGATGATCATATCATCAACATAGACTAAAAGGAATGTGTAACCCTTCGATGTCCAGCGAAGAAATAGTGAACTGTCAGAATGACTCTGATGAAACCCAGCTTGAAGAATTGCTGCCCGGAATTTATCAAACCAAGCCCTGAGAGCCTGCTTAAGTCCATAAAGAGATTTACGCAACTTGCAAACATGCTGAGCAGGACAAGCATATCCCGGAGGAGGTTTCAAGTAGATAGTCTCTTTCAAATCGCCATGAAGAAAGACATTTTTGACATCCATTTGCCATAGAGGCCAGTTGCGGGCTGCAGCGACACAAAGAAGAGTGCGAACAGTGGTCATTTTAGCCACTGGTGCAAATGTCTCCTCATAGTCAATGCCATACTCCTGCTTGTAACCTTGAGCAACCAATCTGGCTTTGTAGCGATCAAGACTCCCATCAGAGTGAACTTTGACAGAATAGATCCATTTGCTGCCAATCACAGAGGCTCCTTCAGGAGTCGGTCCCAAGTCCCATGTGTTGTTCGCTTCAAGAGCAAGCAACTCCTCAGTCATAGCATCCTGCCAGTATGCAATCTTTGAAGCCTGTGAATAAGAGGTGGGTATAGGAGAACTATCCTAAGAAGTGAAAAGAGCAGGAAAGCCATATCTATCAGGAGCAACAGAAGGGCGACTAAAACGTCGCAAGGGTATGACAGCATCAGTAGAGGAAGTATTAATACCTGAGGGTGCAGGAGGCAGCATTGGGATAGGATCGGGAGAAGGAGGCCCCACAGGAGGAACTGTGTTACGCCTAACATAGACATTGGTAATAGGTGGTGGAGAAGTAGCTACAGGGAATTGTGGGTAGATAAGATACAACAATAGGATGAGTATCTAAACGCAAAGAAAAGAAAGGAATGTGTTCCGAGAAAATCACATTACAAGATATTCGCATGCGTTTCTCGGAGTGTTCATAACACAGAAATCCCTTGTGTTCAGTACTGTATCCTAGGAAGATACATTTGGCAGCTTGTGGTGACAACTTAGTATGCTCTGTAGGGGGAAGATGGACAAAGCACAAGCAACCAAAAACACGTGAGAATATGAAGGGGTATGACCAAAGAGAGCTTCATATGGAGTAGTCTTTCCTAGAACGGAGCTAGGATGACAATTGAGGAGATACACAGCAGTCTGTGCAGCATCACACCAAAAATTTGGAGGAACTAACGATGCAAGTAGGAGAGTACGAACAATTTCAAGAATATGCATGTTCTTCCTCTCTGCAACACCATTCTGTTGTGGAGTATGTGGGCAGGATTTTTGGTGAAGAATGCCATTATCAGAAAGGAAGGTAGAAAAATCATGGGACATGTATTCTCCACCGGAGTCAGACCGAAGAATTTTTATATTTTTCTAAAATTGGGTTTGAACCATATTATAAAATTTTTGGAAAAGAGAAAATACTTCAGATTTGAAACGCATGAAATAAATCCAAGTGAATCGAGAATGGTCGTCAATAAAGGTCACATAATACTTAAACCTTGTCCTACTCAATGTGGATGCAATTCCCCAAACATCAGTGTGAATAATATCAAAAGATGATAATGCACGAGAATGATGAATAGGAAACGGCAAAATATGGCTCTTACTCAAACAACACGTTTCACATTTTGATTGAAGTAAAGAGGACATCATTTTATTATCAATAGTGGATTCTAAACATCCAAGTTTAAACAAAGAAAGTAAATAAGCATTGTTCACATGACCAAGACGACTATGCCACATAGTCCACATTTTATTGAAATTAGGAGAAGAAGAAAATAGGGAACGATGTCCAATGTCAAGCAGAAACAGTCGACCATGTTTACTCCCCGTTTCGATCACCTTCCCAGTTTGCCGCCTCTGTATGACACAACCAGTGGAAGAAAAGTTAATATGGTATCCATCATCAATAAGTTGCCCGACAGAAAGTAAATTGGCTGATAATTTGGGAACAAAATAGACATTGGAAAGGTGGAGGGACTGGCCAGAGACACTAGATAAAGTAACGGTACCAATTCCGGAAATAAGTAATTGGTCTCCATTAGCAGTGGTGATTTTGTCTTTGCCAAGGTAAGGGTTAGAGGCTGTAAAACTACTTTCCACAAAAGTCATGTGGTTTGATGCTCCTGAATCTAGAAACCAGGTAGATGGGGTGATGGAGGAAGACAGAGAGATTGAAGAATGAAAAGCAAGAAATGCTAGAAGAGGATGAGTTTGATACCGACCACTGTTAAAACCCATAGATGCATATGCAGAGGTCACCGTGTTCTAAATAAGTTCTTGAATTTGGGCTGGAGTAAGAGATACAGCCTCGGAAGAAGTGCTTTCCGTATCAAGGAGAGGTGCTTGAACTTGGAACGCAGCTGTAGCATTTTGTCTGGGCATGGTGGAAGGATTTTGCTTCTGCTGGGACCCATTCTTTCGCTGTAAGCTGCGACAGTCATCAATAAGATGACCAGAGCGTTTGCAATATCTGCAAACCAATTTCTTTCGACAGTTCTTGGCCAGGTGACCGAATCCTTTGCACTCATAGCATTGAGTAGGCTTCTGATTGGGGGCTGCCAGGAGAGCAAAATCAGCCGGGAGAGGGGCTAGGAAGGCCTCTGGTTCTTCAAAAATGCCACGCTGAGGGTTGAGGCGAAGTTCTTCGCGAAGAACTTCATGGAAGCATGTATCCAGGTTTGCAGAAACTTCTCTATTCATGAGAGCAGACCAAACAGATTTGAATTCGGGTCTGAGATTCATCAGGAACTGGCTGATGTGGGTTTCCTCTTGTAATTTAAGAGCCTCAGGAAGAAACCCAACAGAAACAGTTTGAATAATCATAGCATCCCTCTCAGTCCATAAGGTGAGAAATCCATTGAAGTACGCATGTACAGATTTATCACCTTGACTGAATTTTGCAATTTCACTATCTAATTGAAATTTGCGAGCTTTATTTGTTTGATGATAAACATTCTTTAGATGACCCCACATATCAAATGCGGTAGTATATGCTTGAAGAGCAATGGCAAGAGAAGGGTCAATGGAGTTAAGAATCCAAGTGATGACCTTAGCATTTTCTTTAGACCAGGTGTGTAATGCTTTTGTGTCAGTAGTGCTAGCAGCAGGTTTAGTTATTGATCCATCCAGATAACCAAACAGTCCTTGGCCTTAGACAAAATTCTTCAGATGAAGAGACCAAGCCATATAATTATTCCCATTAAATTTAACTGGAATAACATCATACTTGTCCATAGTAGAAAAGAGGTAGCAACAATACTAACAGCAGAAAATATCAACCAATGACTGCAAACAGGAACAGCAGCAACAGTGTACTAACAGTGCAAAGACAGCAACAGAACAGCAACAGAACTGTCAACAAAACAGCACTAACAGTGTACTAACAGTGCAGTAATCAGCACTGATCAGCCATTAATCAGCCTTAATCTGTAACAAGAAGCTTCCTCAGCATACAACAGCAATCAGTTTTATAAATAGAAGGAGAAGACAGCAGATAAATGGCCAAAAAAGTCTGAAATATGGTTCAGATCTGTTGCTGGAGCAGAAGAACCCAAAACAGACCCAAAAAAGGGTTCAAAACAGGCTGACGACCCCCTTTTTGGCTGCTAGAGTGGACACGTGGGGCCCACAATGAGATCAAACTGTGATCAGTGAACACAGTCCTCTGTGTGATACTTCTTACTATCCTTCATATCAGGTTGCATACCAATCTGATGAAAATCCGCAAGATGGGACGGATTTGATGAAAAGTATCTTGAAAAACTAGAAAATCACAAGAAGTAGTAGATGGCCTACCTCAGATGTGCCAAAAATTCTGAAAAAATAACCAGAGTTCCTATGTAATATGGGCGACCCTTGTGGAGGTGATCGTTTGTGATATATGGATGATCGGATGATGGCCCACCTTGATTTCCACTCTGCAGACTGTCGACATGATGAAACTGTCGTGAGAAAGAGTTCTCTTTCTAGAACCTTGAGATGGGATTGCAACTGAGAGACAGTTGAGATGAGGAGATCCCACAGATCTCTGATACCATGTAATAATGTGAAATAGAATGAAGAGAAAGATAAGAGCTTGGAGAAAACTTGATACCTCAATTGGAGGACCGTCAGTATATTTATAATCACATTATACCCTAATCAAGGGCTCTAATTATCATAATCAGTACAATTAGAATCAATCTCCTAATCTATACAAGGAAGTAAAATAAGAGAGAAATCAGGATACAATCTACACAATCTAAGAAAGATCCCACACGTGGGATTTTGTATATACACTTGATGGGCTGGACCTATTCGGGCTGGGCTGGGCCTAGTGGGCCTAGGCCACCTTATCTTCTACAAACTTTACATTACAAGATACCACCAATATTACCAAGATACATTAAAATGACCAGGCATTAGCTTTTGACATGCTAGGGCATGAAATACCATAAACAAACAAAGTTCTAAGTTAGAAAAAAGGAAACAGCTTAGGGGCAAGCCAAGCTTTTCATTAATTTACAAAAAACAAATAATAAGTATAGAGAGAGGAAAAGGAAAAGAAGATCTTTTAATACCAGGACTAAATATTGTTGATGAGTTAAAAAATCCAATCACTAAATAATTCTCAGGTAAATCTTTAACAGATCAACTCAGTTAATGTACTTAGGGCCATTAGGAAAAAGTATTTATAACACAGCAACTTTATATGTTGCTTATACTCCAAGATAATTAAGCAGTGGCCATGCTCTGCACAAAATGCGCAGTTTTTAACATTGAAATGAATCTAGAAACAATTGAAGTAAAAAAAAAAAAACATCATTTTCATAGGTTTTCCAACCCAAAGTCCAAAAATGTTAAACAAATTGATGCCAAATGCATAGATTGGTCACTTGCACTATGAGTTCTCAACACAAAATAAACCATAATGATATCACGCCAGCCAATGACCAACAATGTCAGTCAAACTGCAAGGTATGCTGAATAGTTAAAGAAACTGTGGGTAGACTAAATGACTGCTCATAAGTTTAAAAGAAAAAATGAGGCAAAGTAAACAAAAGGTAACATAGCTTACCGCATGATTAGCAATTACTCGAGCACAGGATGTCTTCCCCGTCCCTGGAATTTATAGTGGCTTAGTAAGCTTGCCCTAAATGTTAAGATAAGAAACATAGGGCAATAAAGATAACAAAATATTTTTTTTAAAATGTTTAACATAGCAAGCCTGTGATATATATATAAATATATTTTATCATTGAGATGATGACCATTGATTCAGGTGTACAAAATGAAACTCGAAACTTTAACTTTCAACATTCTAAAAAAAAATATAGAAAGAAAGCAAGGATACATAATTATTTTTTTACCCTTGATTTGATATTACCAAAGGTGGAAGAAATTTCAATTTCCATCATCCATAAAAACTAAAAAACATAGAAGAAAATAAAAATAAAAATAAAAAAAAAAAAGAGAGAAAGGAGGGAGCTATTAATATTTTTAGTGGGAAGAAACCAAACTTTTAACTTGCAAGCAACCAAAGGGGTCAACGATTCATTAAACAAAGATGCACTAACTACTCTACTTATGCACACAAAAATAATCATACTCTGAGATCCAAACCGTTCGAGTGACTGCTTCCCCACCTTTTTCTTGATTCAACCCTTTCTCACTAAGATAATTAAATAATCAGTCCAGAGTTGCTAAAAATTACGAAGTCTAAATGTTTCTCAACAATATTTTGTGCATATGGCCAACCCTCTAATACAATCCATATTTATGGAACTGTACCAGATTTCACTTCAACCAGGGTGATTGATATACACCATCAGACTGACCAGATGTGCTGAGAGTAGTAGACTTAATTCTGGAAGATATGGGCAGACTTGTAACACAGGAAAAGTGGAGGGTTTATTTTTTATTTTTTTTGGTAATTTTCAGAAGAATGATAAACTAGATTAAAAAAGGCATGCAACCCTAAGGTATACATCAGAAAATTCTTCTCCTGCAATTTCTAACTTCCTTCTTTTCTCTTCTACGGTTTCTAAACCTTAAGGAGGGAAACCCTAGAAATTATCATAATAATGTATAATGCATAATTACATGTATCGCAAAACCAAATCCAACAACAGATAACACTACAATTAGAGTGAAATTTGGACAAGAGCCTAACATAGGCAGGCGTCTGATATAAGTAGGTTGGATCAAACAAAGGTGGGGCAAATAGATAGGTGGCTAGCAAAGGTCATGAGAGTAGGTAGTGTCACCACCATGAAATAACATTTGACCCTTCATCTAGGCTGTTGAAAGTTGACATCTTTTATGTGAAGGTGGCCTGTTTTCACCCATAAAGAAAGCCCACCCATCCCCTTCCACTGTGTGACCCTCATGTGGGTCTCGAGAAAAGTTAATAATTTCATTGCAAATGTATCATTTGAGCTTTATCCTGGTAAGTTCAAACCTGGTGGACCTTCAAAAAGTACAGCTCGAGGTCGATTGGACTCAAACTTGCAGCGAGTGCCACGAGCAATATCATCATAAACTTCGGGACTATGCAGAGCTAGTAAAATGGTATCTTCTATTTCCCTACAAAATAAAGTTGACATCATTTCCAATGCCCTGTAGGAATTGAGTGAATTGTATTATCGATAAAAAGAAGACGCACAGCTTAAAATGTAATCACCAAAAATATGAAGCAGCCATGCAAATATACATGTGAATAAAGACATTTTATGCTGATGTTTACTCACAAAAGCAAATGCATATGAATATATTAAATACACACATACATACAAACAAATACAAGAACTCATCATGGTGATCAACATATCCTACTCATAGTATTACTGAATTGCTTGTGAGTAATAATGTAACACACAATAATGAATCAATTCTACTCTGTTGCATTTCCTTTCTTATTGGGGACAAGACTTTTTAAGTACACAATTTGTATGCAACTGGGGAAAGAAAGGTGATGGCTGGAATGTTAAAGGGATCAGGACTGACGAAAAGAACTGTTTTGAACTGTTATCATCCAGGGACAGAAACTTAAAGTTGTTGTATGAGGAAAAAGCAGCCAGCCAGTTCCTGGGGACAGGTTGGGTTGTGTTCTGGTCAAAGTTTTGGATTGGGAAAAGTCTGGGGTTGAGGTGCAGGTTTAAGACAAAATTAGGACTTGCATTAAGGTATTTTCGTTGGGAAACTTAAGGTTTTGGTTGGGTATGGGCTGGGGCTCATTCAGGACAGTCAATTGATGGATTTGATAGGATTTCATGGGCAGGATACTGCAGTTTTCTTGAGTCGCGAAAATTGGGGAATTTTAGGGGTTTTCTTTTTGGCAGGAAAGGGGAAGGTTTAGAGATTTCAAAGAGAATGATTGGGGACCAAATAGGCAGGAAATCAAGAAGAAATAACAGCAACACAGTGGAAACAGCAAAGAATGAAAGAATTATAGAAATATGGGAGTAATTTTTTTTTATGAAAGAAGTGAACTAGTCGAGGAGCTGACTAGAACACCAGAAAGGGAAGAACACATACGAAACCCAATGGGACTTTGTAAGAACCCAATCCCAAATTAATAATATTTAATTCTTATTAAATTGAATTGTGAAATAAATAATAAACTAATCAAATTAGGGGAAATCGACCCACATTTGACAATTAGGGTACATTTACGGCACAACATAAGTAGGACGCGATGTGAGATTTTGGGTAGATTTTGATGAGTATGTAAATAAATAGGAAAAATACTTAGTAAAAAATCCTAAAGGTGTTCATTTTCCAAATAAATTGCTAGAGGTCAAGGTGATAACCAGAACAATCAGAATAACAATGACGCCCGCTTCTAGATGTTGCTTCAAGCCTTCACGGCTTCACAACAAAGTAGAATCAGAACCAGACTCAGTTTCAACAACAGTTTAGCAACGTTTTTAACTGTATCATGGAACCCGCATAGCAACAACCATAACAATTAGTTCAAGCTCCTTGCGCCATACCCAAACTAGTTGTTTGAAATATTTAGGAATTTTGGCACCATTGAGTTCGCCAGGAGCTCAGATCTGTTGGAGGCAGATGAATGGTTGGTTCAAACGGAGAGGATCTTTGATATTTTTTACTGCACTGGATGACAGAAGGTGTCTCTTGCTGCTTATATGTTCAGAGGAATAGTGATGCAGGCCCTAGAGTTAGTGCTTGCATGGAGTGCCGAAGCACGTGTACGCAAACACTTCAACATGTCTCCTCGGAGACGTCAAAACGAGGACGCACCTCCAAAGGATACCCACGATAATTCTATAAAATAATCAATGCAATATAAATACGAAAAGAAAACTTACGACCTAAGAAAACCTAAACCAATAATAGAAACAATCCTAATTATAACTATTTCAATAAAATTAGAAACCTACCAATAAAAATAAAATATTCCTAAATTACTTTGTTGGGCCCCACACTTCTGCATCATTCCCCTTAGGTTGAAAGAAGAGTTCAACCTCGAACTCAGTTGTTCACGTTGCTTCGGTAGACATGGTGTACGCGATGCACTTCCTTAGTGGCATTTGCTCTTGATTTCCTCTTCGGTGATTCTGGTTTTATTGGATAAAGTGACTTCCTTTCCACCGTGCATGAATGTGTACCACATGTTGTCGCGCATACCTTGAGTGGTATTTTCGTCATATCCATGGGACCCAACCACTATCCATTGGTAACATGTCACACCAAACTGTATCTTTATAACCTCCACCAATAGCAAAAGTAACTTGACATATATATGCCACACTTGCACTTCATCACCTATCATTAACCATTTGACAAAGTATTGTGCTTATAAACCTTCAGCTTCAAGCGATCAACAAGAGTTTGAGAGATGATATTTTCACAACTTCCGCCGTCAACCACAACTGTGCAATTTTGCCCATGTACTTACTGTACCTCTTTTTTTTTTAATGGTAACTTGAATTTAAAAAGGCCTAACAGTACAACAAAATTATGCTGAAAAGAAGGGCCAAGACTCCAAAAAAACAAGAACCACTCAACAAGGAAAAGCCAAAAAACAAAGCAGCATTACAAAACAAGCAGCTAAAAAGAACAAAACCGTTAATCTAAAGGGGGGAAGAAAAGCAAATGCTGCCTGTTGACACCGTCCTTATCTAGCATATCTGTCGCACCGTTCACTTACCTCTTTACATGAGAGAAGGAAGCAAAGGTAATATTGGCAAGATCCCGAATCTCCTCTACAATGTCTGCAAACCTCCGTCATGGGCTAGAGCGCCTCTAAGCCCACCCATGAACACAAGAGGAATAACCTTCCCCCTGAAGATTATCTATGTGCAAATGTTGCACTTCCTGAAGGACCGTCCGGGGCCAGCTCTCCTAAGCTACAGCTTAGCTTATCATAAGTTGAAATAAGGTTGGTCCCACAAATCAAAGTCGATTATCCTGTTTTTTACATGATAATCGTCTCCAAAATCAAGATAAATACAATCAGAAATGGATTTTTCAGTTCCATCATACAAAAAACAGATATAATCAACTTTGATTTATGGGACCAGCACTATTCCAACTTAGGATAAGCTAAGCTACAACTTAGGAGAGCCCTGCTCTATATATGTGTGTGTGTGTGTGTGTGTGGGAAATATTCATGTGCATTCATCCCTCACCATGTTATGGTGAGGGACAACACAGTAGGGTTGACTTTATAATACATCCGAACCATCCATACACATGGAATCCCCTTAAGTACACTAGATCCATTGAATTTTCACCTATCCAAATGGATTGGACCATTGGATCGAGGGTCAAAAATTTCCTTTAATATAAAGTCATTAAATTTGTAGGCCACGGATGAAGGGGTTAGAGGCATAGGATTGACCCCAAATTTGATGTATGGTCTCATCCAAGGTGTCTCTTCCCATCCCCCACAAGTCCCATGATTAGTTGGTCCCCAGGTGGGCCCCATTAAGTTTGTCCCTCACCATATAAGGTGAGAGATGCTCTCACAGGAGCACCTCCCTTTATATATATATACATATATATATATATATATTAAAAACATATAGAAAATTTCATTCTACTAACTTAGACCCAAATTTGACAATTTTCAAATTGGATCCTGTTGGGAAGCAAACTTGCCAAGGCCCATTTACACTCCAGCATATCAATAAGCCAACTCTCAGGGATGCTTTCTTCCAACTAATAGATGGGCCAGACTGTATAATTCCAAGAATAATATATATCCGACATATAATCATCTATGCTATTAGTCCTTTTACTATACTCCTTTTTTTTTTATATCATCCTTTTACAATACTTTTTTTTTTATTATATATATCATCCTTTTACAATACTTCAAACATTCACCTTTTGTAGAAAAACCAGGTTGTGTTGATACGGTCCAGTGGTACTTTGGGTCATAATGGTAATTACATTTTGGGATCCAGAGATCATCCTTTATGCTTTTAACAATCATTTCACCCATCAGATGAAAAATATAACATAAGGCCACGTTATTGTAAATGGATTGGGTCAAATTTGACTTCATCAAAGGAAAAATGACATCAAATTTGGAATGAAAATAGGGCCACTGGCCCACTGCATATGCTGGGCAGGGCACATTATTGTAAATGGATTGAATCAAACCCTAACATGGTGATTAACATCATCTTTAATTGAATGATGATAAATGTAAGTGGGCCTCATGTTCTCTTAGCCAAAAAAATAAAATGAAAAAGAAAAAGAAAGTGGACCAGACGTTCTGGTACTCATCAGAACTATTGCTTAAAAAGTAAGCATTCAACATCTTTATAAAAAGGTCCTCCCAAAGTCGAAACCCATTTCGCAAAATCCAAATGAAGGAAATGAAAAGAAACGAAGAAGAAATGGAAAGAGGGAGAGAGATAGGCACACCTGGTTCTATGAGGGCTTTTTCTGCAAAGAAATCCGATGATGGCACAGTGACAGTCCTCTGCGACAAAGGAGACGCACCCAAGGCGAGGGAAAAAGCATATAACAGTGAACAATCTCAAGAAATTGAAAGGTAAATAGCGCAATGGAGGATTTCATGGCTGATATCTGGATATTAGAGCCCAATTTATAGATCGAATGGGAATACTGAAGCTACATGCCATTGAAGAAGATGAAATGAGATGTCTGCAGTTATGGCTCTCCCCTGCATGCTAGACGAGACGAGGTATTTCAAATAGTTTCATTTATTTCCCCCAACTTGGATTCGTCCGAATCAAGAGTTTCGGATATTGTTCGCCCGAAATTAGGGCTTTCGAAACGAAACCCTGTTAGTCGGGCGAATTTAAACGAATTTTGAACCGAACATCTTCAAACGAGATGTTCGGTTCGTTTTTTGCTATGAAACGAGATAAATCGGACAATTCGTCCAAAACGAACCGAACTTGACAACTATGACTGAAACCCATGAAGCCACAAGGACTTTTACCTTCTCTTTCAAATGATCAATAGAAGAGTAAGTTTTCAAAGAATCCTGCATTGCGCTCTCTCCAAATAACCCAAATGATAGCTAAGAAAGAGACATTCCACATAACTCTGCCCTTTGGCGACCCTACCACCAATTTCCATGACTCAGTGCTGAAGGAGAGATTCTGAGAAAACCCAATAACAACCAAACCATCCAAGCACTGCAGTCCATAAAGAGTGGGCTGCCTTACAGTTGAAAAGCAAGTGATTGACAGATTCCTCATTGAGGCACAGAGGGCACCCGTTAACAAGAACAATCGCATGACGTTTAAGATTGTCCATGGTTAAGAATTTTCCTTGAAGAGCACTCCAAGCAAAAGCCAAGACCCTTTTAGGGGGCCTTAAAACTCCACAAGCTACACCCAAAGCTAGCCACAAAAGGTCCCTTTACTATACTTGTAAAGAAAGAACAGACAAAGAGAACCATCTGTTGACACTGTCCGCACCCTTCTATCTTTACCTGAAACTGGAATATACACTTCTTCAAGCTCAGCAAGCATGTAGAACAGTTGAAGTTCCTCTTCTTCTGAAATATTTCTCCTAAATATTGGAGCCCAAACAACAACAGAATTGCCAACTCTAGAAAAATAATTTCTCATGTTAGCATTTTTGTCTACAGCGCAGGAGAAGAGCCTAGGATACTTGTTTGGAAGAGACGAGTTTTCAACCCATAAATCCAACCAAAACTGGATCCTTTGCCCACAACCTACCTGAGATCTGATGTTCGAAAGATAATCAGTTTTAGCTGATAAAATTCCTTTCCATAAACCAGAACAAGTTTGAATGGTGTTTGGGACATCCCTGATCCCACCCCTTTCTGCCAACACCATATTTGGCTGAGACTACCCTTCCACAAACCAGCTTGATTATCCCCTAGCCTCCGGAGCCATTTACCTGGAGGGCAAGGTTCATCTCCTTTATCGGTTTGTTACCCAACCCACCCTCCCTCTTTTTTGGAGTTACAGACAGTCTTCCATGCCACTAGATGAAATTTGTGCTTCACCTCCCTACCTTGCTAGAGAAAATCACATTGAAGTTTTACGATCCTAGCGGTAACTTCAATCGGGCACTTCAATAAAGACAATAAGTAAATGAGCAGATTAGAGAATGCTGACTTGATAAGAGTGACGCATCTGGCTTAGGATATGTGTCTGGACTTCCATGAAGACAATTTCCTCGAAATTCTTTCCAATAGAGGGATCCATAGAGCTTTTGTGGCCCTTCCAAGGCAAAGAGGAAGGCCGAGAAAGGTGATCGGAAGGCGACTAGGTTTGCACCCTAAGATCTTTACTAAATCTTCGAGCTAGCCGGACTCTACATCCACCCCCAATAAGTTCGCTTTTAAAGAAATTAACCTTGAGCCCGGAAACAGCTTCATAACATAACAAGGTAGCCTTCACATTTTTCATTTGGTCTACATCTGCTTCACAGAAGATAAGGGTATCGTCTGCATATTGTAAATGGTTGATAAGGGGAAATCCTCTAGCTGGAGTAAAACATGTGATTAAACCCGCCCTTCCTGCCGCTGCAAGCATTTTGCTTAAAGCTTCGCCAACAAGAACAAAGAGGAAAGGGGAGAGGGGGTCACCCTAACGCAAACCACTCTTAGCAGGGAAGAAACCTTTTGGGGAACCATTGATGAGAATTGAAAGGTGAGACGACGGGAGGCATTCCTTACTCCAACCTCTCCACTTTGCACCAAAATCCATTCTTCTCATCATATACTGAAGTCAGTCCCAGTCAACCCTGTCATAGGCCTTTTCAAGGTCAAGCTTGCACAATAGACCCAGTCTTTTGCTCTTATGCCTTTAGTGCAGACATTCGTTGGCAATAAGAACACCATCTAAGATTTGACGACAATGAATAAAAGCTCCTTGAGCTTCCGAAATAATGTGTGGAAGAACTCTCTGAATCCTAGAAGCAAGCACCTTTGCTAAGATTTTATATATACTTCCAATGAGGCTCATAGGGTGAATGTCTCTTATGCTCTCTTCTCCTGATTTTCTAGAGATGAGCACTATGAAGGAAGCCCTAATGTGTTTAGATAATCTCCCTCTATAGTGAAACGAAGACATAAATGCCATCATCTCCTCCTTAATATCTTCCCAAAACCGTTCAAAGAAAGCAATCTGGAATCTATTAAGGCCTGGAGCCTTGTCTCCTGCAAAGTCAAAAATGGCATCCTTAACCTCACCTTCTTCGAACTCTCTTTCAGGCCAATGGGCTTTGTGCACCCCTATGCTATCAACCTCTAAGTTGTCCAAAGAGGATCTGGGTCTGAACCAATCTTCTTTTGAGTAAAGATTTTCATAGAACTACAATATATGTTGAATAGTAGAGTCCCGATCTTCGAATTTGATGTCTCCATCTTAAATGGCTACGATTCAGTTGGTGCGATTTCTGGCTGAAGCCAAACCATGGAAGAACTTTCTATTTTTGTCACCTTCCTCCAACCAATCACAACGTGATCTTTGCTTCCATTTGATTTCCTCTTCGTTGGTTTTTCTTTGAAAAGCTTCTTTTAACTCACATCTTCTTTGTAAATCTTCAGCTGAAAGCTTGCCCAATTCCTCCTTAGAATCTAAACTATGAATTTCTTGGAGTAGACCCTCTTTAGCCATTTCAATGTTTCCAAATTCTGCCCTAGCCCATTCTTTGATTTTCAATTTCATTTGCTTCAATTTTCCAGCCAACCTAAAACCAGCACAACCCTCAACTTGTGGATTTCCACCAATCACGAATCAGGCCCAGGAACTTGCTTTCTTCCAACCACATTAATTCAAACCGAAATGGGGCGGGAACCCACCTCTCCATGTTTGAATCAAGAATAATTGGGTAGTGATCAGAAATCGGTTTTGGCAGAACCGACTGGCAGGCATGATGGAACATGTTCAACCAATCGACGGAGGTGAGGAATCTATCGAGTCTCGACATTGATGGGTTGGATTGGTGGTTACACCAAGTGAAGGAGGCTCCGATCAGTTGCAAATCCACTAAGGCATGGGAATTAATCCAATCTGAAAATGCCCTCACATCAGCTTTAAAAGTACAACCCCACAATTTTTCCCCTGGGAATCTAATAATATTCCAGTCCCCTCCAATGCACAAAGCACCAGCCCATCTTGCTTTGATGGAGTCTAAATCATTCCAAAAGTCTCCATGACGACGGTTGTCGGTTGGCCCATAGACAGAAGAGATAACCCACTCCTTGTTAGACTATAAAGATTTCAGAACTACTGAAACAGAGAAAGCACCAATCCAGAAGTCTTTGAGGAAGCGGTGTCTATAGTCCCAGATTAAGATAATACCCCCTGAAGCACCCTTTGCATCCAGGTAAATCCATTTGCAAAACTTGCCCCTCCCCCACACCTCTCTGACAAAACTGTCATGTATTGATTTGCTTTTATTCTCCTGAATCATAACAATGTCCTCACTCCTGTGAATCATCTCCTTCACCACTGCTATCTTCACTCGGCTTCCTAAGCCTAACATTCCAAGAAAATAACTTCATTTGCAATGATGGTGAACCCCCTTAGAGGTCTTGGCTCCTGTACTCAAGGATGTTTGTGACGGCCGATATATCGGCCGTAGCGGTGAACACCACCACGCTACAGCCAATATATATGCCATCCCAACAGTGGCGGCCCGTAGAGGCCGATACATATCGGGGGGAAGGGGGGTGGGGTGGGGTGGGGTGTGTTTATAAAGCCCCCCTTTTGACGACTTTTAGGGTTTTTTACCCTCTCTTCCACTCTCTTTCTCCACTTTGACCGCTGCTACTTCCTCCTTGTGGTCCCAAGTGACTCCCAACTCCATTTCTTCAAGATTTATTGCCACCAAATCAAAACACTCAACTATTCTAAGGAATCTAAAGATTCTAAACAAGATTCTTCATCTAGGTATGCATTTCTTTGTATTTTTTTCAACTTTTAAGATTATCTCTCTAACTACTATGAATCACAACATAATGGCATCATTGTCTTGTTTTATTGTAGATCCATGCTTCCTTTTGATCTTGCATTCATATCTTTTTTCTATATATATATTGTTATTTTTATTTTCGGATTTATGTCATTTATTAAAAAAAAAAACATTATCACGTATGGAAAACTCATGAAACAACTTGAAAATAATTTCATATTGTTAGATCTATGTTTCCCATAGATCATTCCAACATATATTGCTTGTTTTTCAATTTTTTTCCTTTTTATTTTCGGATTTTTTTATTTTTGTAAAAATATATATATATTTTAGTAATTGAATACCAATCAAATGTCTTGAAAAGGGCTCCTAGATTTTAGATCTATGTTTCCCATAGATCATTCCAACATATATTGATTTTTTTTTACTTTTATTTATTTTTTATTTTCGGATTTTTGTTATGTTATGGAAAAAAAATATTTTTAATAATGGAATGCAAATCAAATTTATTGAAAAATGCTCCTAAATGTTTTGAATATGTTTGGCATAGATCAATCCAACATTTCTTTGTCTTCCCCTTTTTTTTTTTCTTTTTTTTTTCGGATTTATTTATTTTTTGAAGGAAAAAATGCCTTAACTAATTCATTACCCATTATATTGTTTTGAATAAGGCCCCTAAATGTTATATCTATGTTTGGCATAGATCAATCCAACATATACTTGTCTTTTCCTAATTTTATTTTATTTTCGGATTTTTCAAATTTTTGAAAAAAATTGTACTTTAAGTAATGAAATACCAATTAAATGTCAAGAGAATGATTCCTAAGCGTTAGATATATGTTTCCTCTGACATGTTTTTTTTTTTTTTTTTTTTTTTTTTTTTTTTTTTTAACATACTACTTGTTCATATTTATAGGTATTCAGTCTTCTATAGTGTATTTGTGTTTGCCAATTGATAACTTAAAATGCCTTGTGATATTGATACCACATGGAGCTTTGGTGAGGCAGTTGAAAATAACATGTTGAAAATAAAATGCAAGATTTTGTGGGAAAGTGACCAATTAGGGCATTACAAGATTCAAGCACCACTTAGGCCACATTTCTAGCAATGTTGTTGGCTGTATCGAAGTACCAAGGGAGGTCAAGGAACAAATGAAAGCTTTGGTTGGCCAAAACAAAGCTAGAAAAGTAGAGATAAAAGGAAAGAGACAGCAAGATGTTGATGTATTTGGGGATGAAGGTTTTGATGATGAAAATACACAGATGGAGGCTGCACACCGAGAGTCCATCATGAGTCATCAAGAAGAACATGAACGTCGTGCATTTGCTGGAAGCAAATATTATAATGTAGGAGGCTCATCTGCTATGCCAAGCAAGGGCATTACAAGGGCCATGCATAGGGCATTTAGCACCTGGGAACGAGATGCTGATGTAGAAGTTATTTCCTACAAGAAGAGCAGTTCCTCCCCCTGTTGATCCTCTAGCACATAGAAAAGAGGGGGCTAAACAACCAAATATATCAAAGTGTTATAAAAAGGGTGACAAAGGGTGCAAGAGATAGGTTAGCCAAAGCTACAGCAAAATGGCTAATTCATAAGAACATACCACCTACAGCAATAGATTCCCCTATTTCCAAACAATTCCTGATGTTGCCGCCGAAGCGAGGCAGGGAATACAATTGCCCTCTATTTATGATGTGGGCACTAAATATCTCGAAGAAGAATATAAAGAAATAAAGGCCTAGGTGGAGACCTTTAGGCCCATGTGGCAACAGAATGGAGTCACCATTATGTGTGATGGGTGGACCAGCGGCACACAAACACAATTAATAAACTTTTTGGTAAAATCAGTCGCTAGGTGTGTCTTTGTGAAGTCCGTGGATGCATCTGAGCATAGACAAACAGCTAAATATATATACTCTTATGGATAAGGTTGTAGAGCGTGTGGGAGAGGAGCATATTATACAGACTATTATAGATAATGGCGCTAATTTCAAGGCAACCGGTAAGAAGTAGGAGGAGAAAAGGCCTCATCTGTTTTGGACTCCATGTGCAGCATACTGTATAGATCTCATTATGGAAAAGATTGGAAAGAAGAAGAAAATTGATGAAGTTATCAAGGCATGTAGAGGCATTACTAGATTTATTTATGATCATTCATGGCTTTTGAGCTTGATGAAAAGATTCACAAATAACCATGCCTTGATACGTCCGGGATCAACTAGGTTTGATACCCATTTCATTGCGATAGAAAGCCTTGTAAGGTTTAAAACAGAGCTGATTTAGATGTTTGCATCAAAAGAATGGCTTCGTTCAAAATGGGGCAATGCAACAAGTGGTCTGGAATTTGAGATCCCTAACTTGATGAGGGACAATAAATTTTGGAAGAAAGTGTCTAATTTATTAAAGGTTTATGAGCCTTTAGTTAAAGTGTTGTGGCTTGTAGATGGTGATAACAAGCCAACAATGGGATATATATATATGTGAAGCAATGGATCGGGCTAAGCAAGCTATCATAGAAAATGTTAGATATCATGAAGAATATATAAAGATTATTGATGCCCGGTGGAACGACCAGCTGCACCATCCATTGCATGTTGCAGGTACTCAATAATAATATCACTATTTGATGCTTTTAAAGCAAGCTCTCTCTCTCTCTTTTATTGATGTTTAATCATTTTGCATTTCAACTTGTTTTCAATGTAGGTTATTTCCTTAATCCCGAATTCTACTACCCCAATGCCCAACAAAACAACAATGCAATAGAAACGGAGTTGAGGGTAGGATTAAGGCAAGTGTTGAAGAAATTGTTGGGAGATGATGATCAAATCAAAGTCATCCAAGAGGTGAGTTAGTGATTGAGATTTGAGATGACATGTATATGTTTGAGATAGGTGCGTTAAACATGTATGGTTTATTGAATTATTCCTAATTTTCACATTGTAAATATCTACATACACACAAAAGAGAGGAGGCTTTGCTGACCCTCTTGTAATAAGGGCGATTGGAAAGATGCCACCTAGTATGAACAAAAAACCCAATCACCCAACCTAATAGGCCTTTATTATTTATCTCTCAATTGATTGGAAGGACTTAAGGAATATCTAATTTTATTTATTTATTTTAAATTTCAGCTGATTAGTGAATGAATTTTGGAGAGGATACTCCAAATCTAAGGAGAGCGGTTGTTCGCATCCTTAGTCAAGTTACAACTTCATCAAACTGTGAAAGGAATTGGAGCACTTTCTCCTTGATCCACACAAAATCCAGGAATCGGCTTACCATGCAAAAACTCTACAAGCTTGTGTATTACCATTATAATTTGAAGTTGAGAAACAAAACAAGAGAAAGGAAGGCAAGGGATGATAGCTATTGTCCTATGAGTTTGGATCACATATTCAGAGAGGACGATCCCTTGCTCCCATCGATAGCCGAGATAGAGGATCCATTGCTTGATTCAGATCCGGGCTTTCAGGATGAGGTTAGAGATTTGCTAGATGAAGAAATGGTGAGGCAAAGGGTGCCCCACTTGGAGGAGAAGGCTCAAGTGCACAGAAGCACCCACAATCTAAAGGGAAAGAACCTGCTCATGTTGTGTCATCTTCTGAGAGGACGAGTACCACCGTCTCTTCGAGTAGCCATGGTGGAGGAGATGGGGGAGATGAAGCAGGAGACACTAGATGGACAGGTGCTACTAGTGAATACTACCAACATGATCAAGAAGATGCCAATCTTGTAGAAGAGGTACAGGACTTTCTAGAAAGAATGGAAAGAAACCGTGGTTTTCAACGGCGTCGAAGAGTCTCACAACCTGCTCCACCTACTCCTGGAGGTAGTAATAAACAAGGAAATATGGGTGGAGATGTTGGAGGACAACAAGCGGCATCATGGGCTGATTCGTGGAACCCTAGTTACAGTGGACAAGGACCCTCACAGTATTTTCCATATGGTCAAATGCAACAAGGAGAAGAATAGTCTTCTGTTTCAGGGTCCTACTCATATGGTGACTATGGTGAAACGCAATATAATAGATATCCACCACCACCACCTCCAAGTTAATATGATGCGGCTGCCTTCTTTGGATTTGTGGATCCCAATGCTCATCAATATCAAATGCAATATGGTGTCAATAGAAATGATAACATTAATGGGGATGATGAGGATAACCATGCCTTGAATCTTGGTAAACATTCCTTTTGGTGGTGACCAAGGTATTCCTATTTCCTTCACCAACTCTCTACTATTTGTCATTTCTAAATTGGTGTTGAACTGTTGAGTGTTGATCACTTCATTCACTTGATTGAATTTGAAGTTTGAACCTTGAACCTTGAACCTTGAGGCTTGACGTATTGATTGTTCAATATTCACTAATGACATAACTCCTAAGTCTTATGCCTTTATTTCATGTTCTAGTTTTTTTTATGAGCTTTTCACTACTTTCTAAGTTAGCATGACTAAGAAACATGAATACAGGTAAAAAAACTAATCATTACTATTATTTTCTATTTATACAGCGATACAGGACCTCATATATTAAGGGTACCACTACACCCCCTTTTCTTACTTACGTTTGCAAAAGAACCACATTTTCTTTCATTTTACAATTTTCTGGATTTTCAGGAATTTTTTCAGATTTTTTTTACAAGTATTTCAAATCACACCACTACGCCGCCACGTAGCGCCCGCTTCGTAGCGGTTTGGCGGCGGGCGTAAATTTTCATCCTTGCCTGTACTTGATCTAATCTCCCTTGGCTGACATTCTTTCTTCTTCTCGCAAGTAATAGAGCATACTAGAGTTCGTAATTCTCAGGAACCCTTTTTTCTTAACAACTCTGCAGCAAGCGATTGCGATTTTGTTTGTCTCTGGTAAATGCAAAATCTATGAGATCTTTCCAACCTTCCCTACCATGGATCAAAATAGCAGCCGCTATGCTATATAACCGCTACACTAAATGGAATTTAGCACCATTCACATGCCGCTATGGAGTGTGAAAATTTCCTACTTTTCAAAAAATTTCAAAATGTATAATAATGCTTATTTCTTTTCTTTTTCTATCCAAATAACATTTTTACGCAACTCTTCTACCCTTTCATGTTTAAAAGAACACCAAAAAGCACATGACCTCGCCGAATTACAGTGGATATGGAGAGTTCTTCTCAAGGTTTCTTCTCTAAGTATATCCTATTAGACACTCCCTTTAATAGGGGTATTCTTTTCTCTAGTTACTGTTAAGTCTTAAGTCTTGACTTCATTATAGGTTTTTTTTTTTATTTTTTTTATTTTATTTTTATTTTTTATGAGCCTTTATTTAGTTTCTAAGTTAGCATAACTAAGCAATATAAATACATGTGAAAAAAATGATCATTACTATTATTTTCTATTTATACAGCAATACAGGACCTTATACAATGAGGGAACCGCTACGCCCCATTACCTTAGTTACTTTTGCAAAAAAATAAAATAAAAAAAAATAGCACATTTTCTACAATTTTTTTCAAATTTTTTTGACGATTTTTTCAAATTGCACCACTACGTAGCGTATTGGCGGAGGGCCATTATGCCCACCGCTACCACTAGTTTCATCCTTGTTCCCTACCATTTGGTACTGAAATGCCTTTAGCCTCCCCATAAATATGCATTTTTTGGGACGGCCATTCATTGCACCGATCTTCATTTTCCTTTAAAGATTAAAAGAACTGTTTTCTTTCTCCTTTGGGTCCGACTCGACTATTTGTGTCACAATGACCTTTGCTAATGTAGTTAAATTGTTCTGGAGTAGGCAAGGACAATCTTCCCCCCTGCAGAAGTGTTGGTAGTGGGAGTTGACGTTATCTGCTTGCATATGGGATTACTCTTCTGCATCTCCTTGCCTTTGAAATTTCTGCTGATTAATGAAGAAGGGGAATAACCCACATGCTAAGGCTGAAAGACTTGAACACTGCCATTCCAGGTTCTGCATCTCAAGTTACGCCTGGTGCTACTTCCTGGCGAGCACCTTGAAGGACGTAATGGGTCGCTACAGAGGGATGGACTGTTAAAGTAGCTTCATTTGGACCATGGTTTAAAATCTCGGTTTCGGTCGCGGTATCGGCCAGGCCGAAAAACCGATATGATATCAGTATCGATCGCGGATATCGGTCCGTCGCGGTGCGAATTTTTTTTTAATCCGAAAAAATTCGCAAAAATATTCAAAAAAATCCAGAATATTAGAAAATGTTGGAAAACAATAATTTTTTTTCCATTAGTAACAACAATAAATCAAAATCTCGGTCACCTTAAGTTATGAGTCCTGTCTGGGTCGCAGTTCGTTATCTTTTTCAGTATTTCATATAATGCAACCATTATTAATGCTCATGATCAATTTATTAGTGTCAAATATAAGAAAATAAATATAACATATCAATTATCATTTAATACTAACTCAATCATCAAATAAGTTGTGAAATTCAAGACCCTGAAGATGACATTAAAATCAGAAACATGATATGATAGTGAGATCGATAAATCATAAAGCACTTGGGCATCAAAAGGTTCATGGTTTACTTGAAATAAGAGGGGACTAGTAGAGTGTAGAGACTAGAGAGAGATTGGTGAGTATGAGTGTATTACACACTATTAATAATCCTTTAGTATCACAAATATTCTAACAAGTAACAATAATTTTTTTTAGAAAAAATAAAGATTTAAAAAAATCATTTTGAAAACTCTAAATATATAGATCTAGCATAAAAGTATGTAGATCAATCATTTACACACTATACAATGATCATGAATCATTAAAAGAACATATTTATGATGAAATCCCCAAAAAATGATATATTATAATTGAGATATAAAAAAATCCGAAAATAAAAAAAATTGGAAAAAAAATTCAAAATCATGTGTATGAGTAGATCTAACATGAAAGTATGTAGATCTAGCATGATTTCTATGCTTCATTTAAAAATTAAAAAAAAACATATAATAAAATATTTTAAGTTGATTTTCTCTTACCTTAAATAATATTTTCTTCAAAAAATAGATGTGGGATTTGAAAATATCCAAGAGGGATGTGTGATGGAGTATGGTTGCTGCTATGGGTAGAAAAGAGATGAGAAGAGAGGAGAAGATGATGAAGATGGGGAAAAAGTTGAAAAAATTATGATTTTTACTATTTTTATCTCATCTCGGCCGATATTTTCAAAATATCGGCCGAGATATCGGTTCCGCCGATATGAAGATCATCTCGGCCGATATAGGCCGAGATTTTGGCGATATTTACCGAGACCGATATCTCAATGAGATATCGGCTCGGTATCGGCCGATATTTTAATCAATGATTTGGACCCACGTACTAATTATCATATTTCACATGTGGTCAAAAGATGTAATCATGTACAGTTGTAACATTCCTCATTAGGAGATTTGATTATATAGTCATTAATTAGTAAGTGATTGACATTGACTTGGCCCATGTAGGTCCAAATGAAGCACTTTAACATGGACCACTAGTTCGCAAGATCCTCTTGCGCTGAAGCATCTTCAACTGATCGGCAAACCCTAAGGAGATGCTCCCTTCGGTGCTACTTGGATCCAAGGTGGAAAGGGTTGTCTCTCCATCTAACGAGGAAGTCTTAGGCAAGGAGCGACACAGCACGCGGACGTTCCAGAGCTCCTACTCTAGAAACAAAAGCTGAGCTCGTCTCAAAGAAAGAAGGTAGGCTGTTGGAGACGTGATGGGGGTCGGAATTGGAACAAAAGTAGGCGTCCGCTTTGGTCAGCAGGATGGACTCTTCCCCACTCTCTCCCATCTTCTCCTCCAAATCCTTCTTCTGCGAAAAGAAAGGGGCAGATGACCTAAACTCTTCGAGATTAATTTTTGCTTTCTCGTAAGGCATATATGGGTAGTTAGCGGGCCGACTAGCAGCGTCCACATACGAAATGGGCCCACTAAGTAAGTTGGCCTCTTGGCCTTGGGCAGGGCCTGTAGAGCTTAGATCCTTATTGCGGGCCCATTATTTCTCTTGGCTTATTTTAGGAAAAGCCTGCTCATATCCAGCCGGACAGGCTTTAAAATTTAAAAGATCTACGCCGACGCCATCGTCTCCAACCTTTGTGACCACAGTCGTTACCTACTGTTTCTACCTCAACTTTTACATAGTAAAGTAGATCGTCTATCCATAGAGGAAAGGACGGCAACTTCCGGGACTCCTCTAAAAGAACCTTGACTCTTCCCTGGGCTAAGACTTCCATAGCATAAGTTTTTTGATCCACTTCCATAGTGCAGCCCAAACAATCACCAACAAGATGGAAAACTCCTTCACTCCACACTTGTAAAAGGAATCCCGTCACCTTCAACCAACGAGGACCGGGTGGTCTCCCTATGATCTCCATCCACCTATCTATAGCATAGAAAGGGGTCGAATGAAGAATCTGAGTGCAGGTTAAGACCTTTACAACCTCCTGATCTGTTTGAAACTGCATTAGGATAGCATCCCTGCCTAGCAGTTTTTGTCCCCCTCAGTTTCTTTCCACAATGAAACTCCAGCCAAGAAGAGATTTTCCCCAACATGAGGATCTTTCAAGAAACCTACTAGGCTGTACCGAAAAGCCTTCTTACCTTTCTCTACCACCCAAGGGGCACCCCTAATCCCTTTTTTGGACCCTTCTTGGATGATACAACCTTCTGTAACTGAATGAGGTAATGAATGATCTTGGATATCTCTTTAGTATTAGCAACACTAACTGGGGGTTCTCTTTTAGCCTGCGGTTTTTATAGGATTTCTGCTCAGATCTGGCAAAGCTTACATGAATCTTCCTGCCCCCCACCCCCCAATGATCTATCTCGGGCCAAGTCGATTGCTCTAGCAGCTTCTTTTTCTGATCTGAAACGGACAAGGGCAAAACCTCTGTTTTTCCCGGAAGTCTTACCTTTGGGAATGAACAGATCTGCTATCTTCCCAGCCCTGCAAAACATACATTCTAGTTCTGCTTTCAAAATCCCATCAGGCAGATTAGAGACAAATAGTGAGATAGAACCATTTCTCAGAGCCTGAATGCGATCTTGAACCTTAGATGGGCAGTTTCTCCTTTCCTCACCTTTGCAAAGAATAAGACGACAATTTTCTAGATGTATGTACTTACTATACCTGTTGAATGAAAAATATTTTTCTGAAAACATTTCTTCTAAACAGTAGGGTTAGTTTCTTTGAGGACAATGAGAGCTTCAAGACCCTTCTCGGGACCTACTTCCTCCACTTCCTCTGTGTCATTACCCTTCGGATCATCTGAAGAATCTTTCACATCACCTGCACCATCAATGGTGTGTATGCATTTTGGACATTCCATTGCACAATGCCCCTGTTGTTTACAATGAAAGAAGGTGATCCCATTATGACCTTCAAGGTTGGAAAAACCCTTTTCTAAAGAACCACTTGGTTTAGAATCTTGCAGTGAAAAGGTCTTTTGTAAAGCCCTTTAAGATGCACTAAATTTTCAGGCTTGATAATTTGCAATATCCTCGGCCTTGACGGCATGTTAAATGATCTCATCAACATTATCAAAACTCTTGAATGCAAGTGTAGTAGAAGGTACACTTTCCATTTGTCACAAAAATTTTAAAGTGTTATTTGATCCCAGTTCCACTTCCACACATTCTTACGTATCACATTCATTTGCTAAACTATAGATGATTATTTCTTCAGGTCTACCATTCAAAAAAAATTATGATTCAGATCTAGATTACGTCTTAATAGTAACAAGCCCCATAGGGAAGAAAGTATTATGTGACACCTATTACCCAAACTATTTAGTGAAAATGAGAATTTTCGATGCCAAAAGTCCGCATATTATTAGACATGAACAATTGTGATGTTTGGGTATGGATTAGTTAGTGAGGTATCATGAGAACATGGATTGTTTTGACAAAACAATTAGATTATAGTGGATGAAGGTTATTGTGATATCAGATTTGAATAGGATCAAAAGAAGATTTCAACACATATTATTTTCGAAAAGGCAGAATGCCTAATGAAAAGTGAGTGTGAA
The DNA here is from genome assembly GCA_003546025.1 of Camphora micrantha. Classification (NCBI taxonomy): domain Eukaryota; kingdom Viridiplantae; phylum Streptophyta; class Magnoliopsida; order Laurales; family Lauraceae; genus Camphora; species Camphora micrantha. Next base: position 42,590,328 of record QPKB01000001.1, read on the forward strand.
GGATATATAGCCTTTATCACAGTAGATAAAGAGTCCAAAGGTGTGGAGGAAATTCCTATGGTATGTGAATTTCAAGATTTCTTTTTCCCATAAGAAATTGCGAGATTACCTCCTATTAAAGAGATGGGTTTCACAATAGAGCCAGGGGCGGACCCAGAAATTCTTCCTTGGGGGGCCCGCTATGTAGAAAAGAATTCTTAGGGGGGCCACATATGAAAATTTTATGTAGTTTTCAAAATATATATATAGGGACTTTTTTGAAAATTTTGGAGGGACCATATGTAAAAAATTATGAAACTCTCTAAACATTTAAGGGGTTTTCAGAAATTTTGGGGGAGCAAGCTGGTGAGGGATTGACCCACACCTTCTAATGTGCATGATGTAAGGAGTTCCCATGGACTGGCATAGTTTTATCGCCGATTTGTGAGAAACTTCTGTTCTATTGTTTCACCTATCACTAACTACACCAAGAAAGAAACTTTTATATTGACCAAAGAAACCGATAAGAGCTTCCAATTAATTTAGAAGTTGATTGAACCTCCAATCTTAGCCTTACCTGAATTTGATAATGCCTTTCAAGTAGATTGTGATGCATCTCATAACGGCATAGATGGAGTATTAAGTCAGGAGAACCGAGCTATAACGTTCTACAGTGAGAAATTGAATGGGTCGAGAATCAAATATTCTACCTATGAGAAAGAGTTTTATGCTATTATTCATACTCTTAGGCATTGGCGCCATTATTTGATTCAGCGGGAGTTTATCTTATTTTCAGACGATGAGGCAATGAAGGTCATCCATGGTCAACACAAGCTGATTCCTAGACATGCTAAGTGGGTCTCATTTTTACAGTAGTACACATTCACTATAAAGCATAAAGTAGGAACACAAAATATGGTGGCTGATGCACTAAGCCGCAAAACTTCTCTTCTTGCTACCTCAAAGGTGAAAGTGGTTGGATTTGATCTCTTCCATGAGATGTATGTCAATGAAGCGGATTTTGCACAGATGTTGAAGATAGTTCAAATAGTTCACATGGTGATTATATGTTACATGACAACTTTCTCTTTTGAGGTTCGCAGCTTTGTCTTCCTAATTGTTCTGTACGAGATCACATTATCATGGGGTTACATGCCAGCGGACTAGCACGTCATTTTGAGTGATACAAAACCATTGCTATGGTAGAGGAAAGTTATTATTGGCCTAAGTTGCAACATGATGTGGCAAAATATGTGGAGCGATGCAGAACTTGTAAGGTGGCTAAAGGGCAGGCAAAAAATATAGGTTTCTACACACCTTTTTCCATTCCAAAAGCACCCTGGGAAGATGTCAGCATGTACTTCATATTGGGTATTCCGCAAACTCAATGAGGTATGGATTCTATCTTTATGGTTGTTGACAGGTTTTCCAAGATGAGCCATTTTATTCCCTGCCACAAAACTTCCGATGCTACATACATTGTAAATCTGTATTTTCAGGAAGTTCTTCAATTGCATGGCATTCCGAAGACAATTACCTCTGATCGAGATACAAAATTCATGAGTCACTTTTGGATGGAGGAAATTAGGGACAGGTATACTCTTCAGTAGTGCTTATCATCCTCAAACCGACGAACAAATAGAAGTTGTTAATCAGAGCCTTACTCTTGCAAAGTTTGGTGAAAGGCAAGCCAAAGCAATGGGATATGATGCTTCCACATGTTGGGTTCACCTACAACAGCTCACACAACATATCTACTCAAAGGAGTCCGTTTGAGATTGTCTATGGATACATGTATTGGATCTTGTACCTATCCAACGGGCGGATTGTGCTTCCGTTTGATGCGTCAAGGAAGCATAGAAATTGGGAAACCACAAGGGAAAAATGGAATCAACTGGGGATATGGTCTAATGCGAGGATTTTTGTCATTTTCAACAAAGAGGCAAGTAAATAATCTTATAACTATTGTTCATACATGAGTTTCTATTTGATTCTGATTTACACACCTAATTTAAGCCTTGAAAGCTAATTCTACTATGTATATATGTGTGTAAAGCATGGAACCTTAAGATCTCATGAAATATGGGTTGTAAGCAATAAATATACCACAAAGGGGATGAAATCCCATTGGCCAATGCACTATGGGCTTGCACCTCACTAGCCAAATGTGGGTTACATCACAATCGGGTTCAATTAACCGATATTCATGGGGGGCGCATTGGATCATGGTTCTAGATTCACATGTTTACATAATAATGATGACTCTAGTTTCTATATTGTCATACATGTTCTTAGATGATGTTTATGAGGCTTTTTAACACAGGACAGCCCGTGACCCATTGGGCCGACCAATCCTTTGGGCCCAATCAGTCTAGTCAATAGGCCCATTAATTTAATTTTCTTTATTTACTTCATTATTTGGAGTGTTGAGTTATGCAAGTAGGGTCCATAGGTTTTATTTAAGTGTTTTAAAATTGACCATTAACTGTTTCTACGGTTGAGATTAGTCTTAGGATTTTTCTTTTACCTATATAAGTGATGCAATGCCTCATCGGCTTCTGACTTTGATAAATGAAAGAAAATTTTGAGTGCTTTGTGCTCTCTTCACTTTCCTACAAAAGGTATGGCATGAGGCGTATTCAACTCAAGCGTGAGCTCTGAAATTATCCCCCATCGCCCACCTTCATCCCATGCCCACCCCACATCAATCCGCCATCCGCATCATTTGGTATCAAAGCAGAAGATCGAATCATCTGGATTGGAGATTCGGCATTCCAACAACCCTGCTGAAACACCATCATCACCATATCGACAGCACCAATAATCCCCAAATCCACACACAGCATCATGGTCGAATCCCATTACTACCAAACCCAATGTGTCCAAACTCCAAACCCCATCCAAGCCCTAAACCCAATCTGCCCGAATTTCCACAACCCATCCCAGACACAATCAAATCCTAAAACACTCTTAGATCCCGAAACACATCCTCTCTTCAACCCTAAACCCAGTCCGAAACCCAAAACCCCAATCTCCCGGACCACACCCAACCTAACTGAACACAAATTCCATTCACACACACACACAACACACACACACACACACACACACACAAAAAAAAAAAAAAAACACGGAAAGAAAAGATCCAAAGAAGAAGAAGAAAAAAAAAAAAAAAACAGAGAGAGAGATCGAGAACGGAGAAGAGGAACAAGCAGAAAGCGTACCTGGCACCTCCCCAATCCACCATCGCAGTCATCTCCAGAGGCCATCGATCCAACATCTCCGCCACTGGTCTCCACAAGCAGATGCACCACCACCAACCATCGCATCACCTTTGTCGACATCAGTTGCCTTCATCATCGTCATCAGAAACCAAACGGAGCAGTCACAGCAACTCTTCTCCAACTCAGTCTCCATCTTCATCTTCATCAGCACCGAGAGAGTCACCGCCATTCAGGTCCCTTGTCACTATCATTAACCTAGGCAAGCACCACTGTCGGTTGCAAGATCAACCTAGCAACAACCTCTCTCCTCTCGCTGAAGCCTGCTAAGAAGAAGCAGAAGCTGCTCCTCTCTTTTATCTTTTCACTGCGTCACCAAATGAGGCAACACACACACACACACACACACACAGAGAGAGAGAGAGAGAGAGAGAGAAGAGCATCTTCCCCATCACACGTGCATCACTGTTGTGACGTGACAAGCCCAGCAGTGGGCATGATTTTGGATCAAGCTCGAGTCCGGAAAAAAAAAAACCAAAAAACATGAGTTGAGCCCAGCCTGACAGCTACAACAGCCAGCATCACTGTCATCATCCAGGTCGAGGCCTACTTTGATCAAATCAGACGGTTCAAATTTGGTTTGCTGATAAATCATTCAGGGTCTGATCAACAATTTGTCTTCGCCTGTGCACTCCGGACAAACCAGATATACGCAGAAGATCAGTTCATAATTTTTCATTGCACATGCAAGTCAATTTGAAGTTGCAAACCAGTGAATTCGACAATGCACTTCAAAGAATTATATTTAAGTTTTTGTATGGAAAATGGTATGAAGAGAATGAAGTCTACTTTGACCAGTTCCTTAATTTGAAACGAGGAGATCAATTTTCAAGGCTGCATGAATTATGTAGATAAATGAGATTATGAGAGTGAGATACATGAATTGAACAGTTTTATTAGAGGTTTGAGACCGGATATATTGGAGAGTATGGAAGAATGCAAGACCATTCATGAAGCATATTCGGAAGCAGCCTGTGTTGACCACATGATAAAATAGTCTCGTTGAAAATCAAAGCCTCCACAAACAATAGAAGCACATGTTGTGGCACGACCCATGGCTGTAAATATCAAAGAGGACATTGAAATGCAAGAAAAGGAACTGGAAGAAAAAGGGACTGCAACAAGTACAAGAAGCAAAGGAAAATGAAAAACAAGTCATTTAGGCCTGTTTGGCATCGTTGAATCTTGTTCGCCATTTTGTGCCAAGATCGGGTTGTGCTAAGATAGGGCTATGCTGAAATTGTGCTTTGCAGAACTCGTTTGACAATATATTATTAAACTGCTCCGCTGAGAATATGCTTTGCAAAACTTGTTTGGTGACATCATGAAAGTTTTGTTCTAATGAACATAATCTAATGAAATCTCATTGCCATGGATGAAAATAGCGGCCGCCACCGCCACCGCCACACTACGGCCGATTTATCGGGTGTCGCACCCGTAGCAGCCGCTACGTCCGCTACGGAGTGAGAAAAAATCCTACTTTCCAATTTTTTTTTAAATGCATAATAAGACTTATTTCTTTTCTTCTTCTATCCAAATAACATTTCTACACAACTCTTCTACCCTTTTATGTTTAAAAGAACACCAAAAAGCGCGTGATCTCGCCGAATTACAGTCGATACAGAGAGTTCTTCTCAATGATTCTTCTCTAAGTACATCCTATTAGACACCCCCTTTGGTATATGTATTTTTTTCTCTAAGTACTCTTAAGTCTTGACTTCATGACATAGTTTTTTCTTTTATAAGCCTTTCATTAGTTTCTAAGTTAGCATAACTAAGCAACATGAACACAAGTGAAAAAATGGATTATTACTATTATTTTCTATTTATACAGCGATACAGGACCTCATACAGTGAGGGGACCGCTACGCCCCCTTACCTTAGTTACTTTTGCAAAAAAAAATACATTTTCTCTCATTTTCCAATATTCTAGATTTTCTAGAATTTTTTCATATTTTTTTTGACGATTTTTCCAAATCGCACAACTACGTCGCTACGCTACATAGAGCCCGCTACGTAGTATTTTGGCGGCGAGCCACTACGCCCGCCGCTACCACTATTTTCATCCTTGCTCATTGCAACATAGATTGATTCGAGACATTATCATAACAACCACAAAAACTTAGAAATCAATTGATGAATCACATTCACAAACATAATAGTATAACATACAGTGATTCCAACCGGTTCGGCTCCAAATTGAAAAGGAAACAAGTCATCCAGTTAAAATCAAGGTTTTCGAGTTCTGCAACTCGACTTCATATCTATCACTCTGCTTATATTTAACTCCACATGCAACATGAAGACACAGGAGTTTCGCTTTGAAATAACTTTTGAGAGGATATGCAATCACATGATTTCTTTATGGAAGGGAAGAAATTAAGGGCCCTGTACAAATACATCCGAACAAGCTAAAATCCTAGATCCAGATGGCTCCTCTAGACCTCACCTCATATCTAACACAGGCAATCAAAAATAAGAAAAAAATCACCTCATTATTTTCTAACATCATCCATCACCTAGTTCTTACTAATGAATATCATGCAGACTCTTCAACAGAATTGCAGGGATGTGTGGCGTAAGGCAGAGAGAGAGAGAGAGAGAGAGAGAGAGAGTTGTAGCCAGGATTGGTGGGGTGAGGATGGGGAAGAGAGATTTGCACCGAGGTGGGTCATGAGAGAGAAATATAAGAGAGAGATCCCTGGAGAGAAATGCACACTATAGAAGATTCAAAGAGGCATGGGAGAAGATCTGGAGACGGACGCATGATTGTGCCTGTGAGTTGACTCTAAAAAAAATGAAGATCTAATGACCAGATTTCCTACACCAGCATGTCAAAATCCTGGAGGATTGTTCCAGCAGGAGTAAAATTTGGAACACTGGTTAACGTTACCAGAGACGGTTTCCATCATCTTAACTCACGGGAACGTGGTAACGTCCGGGTGGCATAATGCCAAACAGGGCCTTCCCTACATCGATTTCATCTTCGGGAATAGACTATCATTTTTAGAAGATGGTGATCCGCTTATACAGCTGATGCATCCAACGGTCAAATCACACACCAAGGCTGAATTCAGAAATTAGAAGAGGAAACAACTCCAATTTACTTATTGGAGGAGGAAAAGACTCTGTCAAGCTTGGAAGCCATGCAAAGAAAATGACAATCAAGAAGAAAGTCGATTATTTGTACATTGGATTTTTTATCCTGCTGGACGTCTACAGAACTTGAGGTCGAGTTCTCTCTAAGACGGGAAGAGTTGATGCAAGACAGGCCCGTGACCCCATGGGCCGACTAGTCCTTTGGGCCTAGTCAGTTTAGTCCATAGGCCCATTAATTTAATTTGCTTTATTTACTTAATTATTTGGAGTTTGTTGAGTTATGCAAGTAAGGTCCATAGGTTTTATTTAAGTGTTTTAATCTTGACCATTAACTGTTTCTATGGTTGAGGTTAGTCTTAGAATTTTTATTTTTTTTTAAATGAGTCTAAGAATTTTTCTTTTACCTATATAAGTGATGTAATGCCTCATTGGCTTTAAACCACGCGATTGTTCTGTTCGTTTTTTTCTCTTTAGAGGGGAAAGGGATCGCCTACCTCACCGCTTGTGTGGTACTTGATGAATGAAAGAAAATTTTGAGTGCTTGGTGCTCTCTTGGCCCTCTCCTATGAAAGGTCTGGCGTCAGGCCTATTTAACTCAGCTGTGAGGTCTGAACCTATTCCCCATCGTCCATCTTCAGTTTTTAATAAACTGTGATGTTGTTTAAGTAATTTTAACATGAAATGTATCAATTAGGTTCTTCAATTTGGGAAAAAAGGATTCAAGCCCTAATTTCTTAAAGGGACGATCCAAGTTTGACGTAAGAAGGGCATCGCATGCCACATCTCAAATTTCACCAATGGTCGTGAGCCATTAATGGACCCCATACCATGGTTGAACCTGATTGGGGCATTGGATAGGCCATGGAGTCTTGTCTTTCAATGGATTTTAGGGTTTGATCTCCTAGAGTTACCTGGATACTTAGGCTTTTCCATATGCTTGATGTTTTTGAATTTAATCTGAGTCCTTTAAAGTTAAATTGAGGTTTCAGATTTGTGCAAACGATGGGTTTACTGTTTTAATGGTGATTAAACATGCCTTTCATGTAGAGATATGTGAAGCGAATGAGAACATGGTAGTCTATGGTAAGGATGAGCTAAATTACAGGTCTTAATGAAGAAGATGGGCTTTGGAGCTTTGGCCGTGGGCCACATTAGTGGGATACATGCTGGCCGAATGCACATTGGAAGATTAGAAGGCGCTTTTGGCCCTAGGACACCATGGATTATGGACTTCTTTGACTCTTCACATAAAAGGACCATTAGGACTAGAAATTATGGATTTGAACTTAGAACTAGGTTCTAATAATTGAAACCGGGACCAGCAGTAGGCTTGACCTCTACTTACGGATCCCTGGGAAGCATGCATGGGAATTATGCCAAAATAAGGGTATGGCGTTATAGAATATTATTAGACACAAAATTACCATCAGAAGCACCAATCGTAGTTGACCAAAATCGAATTTGAAGACCTTGTGTTTCTTCAAATTGAATTTTGGGACAAACTAGGGGTGTTTAGGATTCTACTACATCATAGGGCTAAGTTGGCATAAGGACATGCATGTGGAAGGTGATCCAAATACCTAGGTTTGATGCTTGTGATTGAATCTTGAATCACAATTAATCTTGATGTAGATGTACAATTAAATATTCTCTTCTCTACATGACTGGTGCATATATCCTTTATGGCTAGAAGTAGTTGCTTGCGAATTTTACCATTTTGTGAAACTTGAACTAAAACCATAGAACAGACTTAGAATCCCTAGTTTTTGGTAGGATTGTCATTCCTTAGGTAATTATAGATTACATGGGATAGATGGATGCTAATAAGGGGAAAATTCATAATTTCTAGAAAAAGGCAGCAACGGTGTGCGGCCCAGTTTTCTAGGGTCAAATGATGTCAAAATTCAAAGATCTTTGAAGATGTGGGTTCGTCTCGTCAAGTAGTACGAGATCCGTATAAAGATCAAACAGTAATATGGAATGAAAGGCATATAATACAAATATGTCAACTAAAAAGTTCGGAATTTATACATACCGTTTCTGTTGATCATATCCAGCAATGCTGTCCCATGATATCACACCATTGCTAGGAACTGGGAAGGGCTCACTAAGGTCAAAGACTTTCACTCCCATGGCTTCCAAAGCATCTAGTGATTTTTCCCCAGAAGGTATTGGAGCACTATTTGGCCTGCTCTCCCTTCTCTCTGAGTATCGGCTTGGTCTTTGCTCTGACGCATTCCTAGAATCTGACCTTTCACTGGCTAATTTTAGTGCAGACACCAAGGTATCAAGCTCTTCGAAACTAAAACTTCCCTGCTTTATGAATTCAATTTCCTACAAGAAAATGTTATCACCCACTTAGATTAGAAGCAACAAGGTATTAGCTACACAAATTACAATAAATAGAACAAAGCATATGCAACTCTCAAATGTGATAACATCATAGAAGGCAGAAGAAGTTGAGAACTAACAGCACTGTCTGAGTCAATGAGTGATTTGAATAATAGGATATATAAACTCCCCTCCAGTTTATCCCTATCTTCATGAGACTCCAGAACCTTGCCACTTTCTGTAGATTTTGTTGGGGTAGTGAGTGTAAGTTGCCAAGCAACTGCACTGAAAAAGAAAATCCAAATTCCATCTGTTATACAGCCATTGAAATGTAAAAAGCTTTCAAATCCATTCATTAGGCATTATAGGTTACCAATAGGAAACTAAATAAACCGCCCCCTAGGGAGGTAGAGTCGCAGGTTCAAACCTTTGTCGGTAGAAGGAAATAATGGCCATTTGAACAATTGGACTGTAATAGTCTAGGATCTCACAGCCAATAAGGCACTGCCACTAGTGCAGCTACCAAAAAAAACTCAAATGGTAAGGTAATTTATGTGCATGAAATCTTAACATCATGGACTATAAACTAAACACAACTGGCCCATATCTGCAAGACCCTAAGCATTCTATGAGATGTTACAAGAGACGCATCAAAATACAATCAAATAAAATGGGAAGCTACAGATGCAATGAAAGAGAAGGTTTCACTGTAATAAGAGAAACAACATGGCTGAAGAACCTTCCATGCTACAAACTATCCTTCGTAGTAATTGATTTTATATTGCATGAAAAGAAAAAAAAGCATCCCCCGAGAAAAGAAATCCAGGCTTAATGATACAAAAAAGACATGATGCTGTCCAGACATACACAATGATGTTTATGCCTTACTGTAAATGCAAACCACACGCACATGCACACGTGCATACACAAGACAATGTACAAGAGATTCCTGCCAAGTAGACAAATGATACAAAATAAGACATGATAATCTCCATCCTGTTGATGAAAACCATAGTGATGTTTATGCGTCACGGTAATTTAAAAACTCGCACACATGCACATCCATCCGCACACTCATGAGCACACAAGCCTCGCACACCCACGCACGCACACGCACGATAGACAATATACAAGAGATTCCTAGTCAATTAGAACAGAGCATTTAAATAACGCAATGACTTAGGGGTTGTTTTCTTTTACACATGTGAAGTGAAATTTCCTTTACATACGTAAAAACTCACATCGGTTGAATATGTAAAATTTACACGCGTGAAAACAATACCAAGTTTGTTCAGAAGCACAAGAACAGTTCAGATTACATATGTACGATCATCATATATCTCAAAATCTATGAATTTTTAAGACAGGAAGCTGAAAGTCGAAATATAAAAGTTTTTTACTAAAAAAATGGTCAAGCAATTTAACCACTTGATTAAAATATTGGGCCCCATAGGAGTTGAAAAAAATAAAAGTCAGTGAGAGGGTTCAAAACCATGACCTATTTGTGCCAGAACCTGTACTGGAGACTACTAGCCAAGTGTTGTGAAATTCACACCTCTTCAAGCACGTAATTTCTCAAATGAAAAGTGTCTCTTTTACATGCCATTTTCATGCCATACATAAACAAGTGCAAAAATAAATAAATAAAAATGACCGTGCATGAGCATCATTTACATATGTAAATGCAAACAAACGACCCCTTAGTGTCAATCTAAAATATGAAAATTTAAGTAAATGAAGAAGCATTAATATGATTGAAAAGATTACAATCCTATTCCATATGGATTTCAACAAACCACTGAATTTCATCGTCGTTGTCATAGCCTTGTCCCAACGATGTTAGGGTCAGCTACATGAACTCTTTGTCTCCATTCAGTCCGTCCTGAGCCAAATTATCGGATACGTTGCACTTCTTCAAATCTACCCAAACTACTTCAACCCATGTCATCTTCATTCCACCCTTCTCCTCGGTGGGCCATCAGTCCACATAGAAAAAACCTCGTCTTATTGGCACCATTGTTGGCTTGCATTGGACATGTTCAAACCATCTCAAACAAGTCTCTCTTTATTTATCATCTATTGATGTTGCCCCTAAATGCTCCTGAAAGCGCTCTTTTTTTTTTTACCTTTCTTTCCAATTTTACCACACATCCATCTCAACACTCTCATCTCTGCTACACTCATTTTGTGCATGTGTTGCTTCTTGATTGGCCAACATTTTGCTCCATAGCTCATAGCTAGTTTAATCACTATCATGTGTTGCTTCTTGATACACCAGAGTTTGAATGAATTGATGGACTACTGCTTCACAGATCATCACTGTCCTGTCCTAAGTTGATTCTGCTCTCTCTGAACTTCTAACTAAAGAATAGACCCAAAGTTCCTTACAAAAGAAGGAGGCAGTTGATACACAATCTATTTTAGTTAGTAGCATTGATACTTCCTCTAGTTACATTGCAACACAGAAAGGGCAAGGAACTATTGATACAAGTAATTACTGTAAGAACAACAGTCTTGCAGTAACAGGTAAGAACAACAGCCGTGATCCCCACAAGCCAATAACAATTGAGGACCCCCATAATACAATTCAGCCGCACTCAAATAATGCATCTTCTTTCCAATCAGGACACAGTCATGGGTATCAACAGAACCTGTAGACAGCTTGCAATAGGACTACTGTAATAAACAATACAAGGGACTGTTCTTCCTTTTGGAGGCAAAATACAAGATTTTCAAGTGAAATGATTTCTCACGATACCAACCACCATGCAAATAACCACATATAATGGGAGAAATAGAGAAAAGCTAACAGAGGATAGTGAGCAGAAGAAGGTATAATGATGCAGAGCGGGGATCGATGCGGGGAGGGTAAGGACCAGGGTTCAAAATCGAGGCCGTTACCATTACATAGCGGCCGTTATGTAACAGTAACGGCCGATAACGTTACGTTATATTGCATATAACGGCCACGATGTATAACGGGGCAAAATATCGCCCAAAAAACAGATCATAACGGCCGTTATTTTGAATATAACGGCCACACCGTTATAACAGCCGTTATATCAAAATAACGGGCGTTATAACGCCTGACAGAATTTTTTTTTTTTAAACGCCTCTTATGCCTTTTTCTTTCACTTTTTTCATTCTGTTTCTTCCCTGAGAACTTCCTAAGGCTTCCTAAGGCCTGCTACAACTTCTAAGGCATGGAAAAGCTTAGATCAAAGCTATTTTTGGGTGGATTTGTATGTGGGGAAAGCTAAATAAACTCAATGGACCTCTTTGGTATGCTTTTTTTTTTTTTTTTTTTTTTTTTTTTTTTTTTTCGGAGTTCTTTTCAAGATTCGACATCAAAATAACTTAGAGATGGTTGAGATGTGATAGCTCTAAACTTTTGGAGCAAAAAAGTTCAAGTTTTAACACCTTTTGTAATATTTTTTATTTTTTCATTAGTTAAATCTGAATTATTTTAGGTTTTTTTTTAAAGATTGTGTAATACATGAACCAAAGGCTTTATATTGAGTTAGATATGATATTACGCACTAATTTTTCTCTAGATCTAGTGTTTTAAGGTGTAGATCTAGATTTTTTTATTTTCAAAATTTGGGGATGGTAGTGGTGATGGTGGTGAGGTACCACCCCATATGATGGAGATAGTATAACATTTTCCTTCTTCTAGTAATATAGACCTGACCCATGGGTGCCAGAGAATTGTGGGCACTATGGGAGTGGAGGCTGTATAAGTGTAACACAACAATTTGGTGCCTTCTACCCTTCAAGAAATAATGACGATGATGATGATGATGATATCGAGCCAGGATGCCACTCGTTCTGGCATTAGGCTATCAAGCAAAGGTAACTAGCAATTGTTCAAACACCAAACTCCACTACTTTAAGTTAGCAAGTTAATTCATTTTGATGTGGTGAATGTTACTTTAAATTTGAAACTTGAAGGTGAGGCTGGTGAGCACACCTTGATGATTAAGTTATTGAGTTGGATGACTTGAGTCTTGACTCTTGAGTACTGGCAGTCTAGCACTGCACATGCACTAACTCTATTAGTATTTATTGCTAGATTGTAGACTTTAAATGTTTAACACTATTAGTTTGCCCAAAATTATGGTTGCATTATGTCAAATTTATGATATTTCAGCTTATTTTAGTATATACATCGATACAGCAATGATACAGGATGTTATAACTTGAGGGGACCGTTATTTTACTTTAAAGTGTGCACTAATGGAAAAAAAAAAAAAAAAAAAAAAAAAACTTTATTTTCCATCATTTTATAATATTCTGGATTTTTTGGATAGTTTTTCAGATTTTTTTGGGGCCAAATAAAAATTTGCTCCGCGATGGGCCGCGATGACCGCGAACCACGATTTTAAACCATGGTAAGGACCAGTGTTACGAATTTCGGTTCGGATGCCATTTCGGTTTGCCCTTCAAATGAAATGTTTCAGTCGATTCGGAGATTTCGGTGAAATATTTCGGAAAAAATTTTATATATATATATATTAAAATGAAAAATAATATGATACATTTAATTTATTGTACTAAATCAATACAATATGTCGATTTATATTTGATAGGCTATTTCATATTAGAGTGAAACTTAGCTAGCTTATTCATAATAAAATGTTTTTTTATTGGAATAAAATTTGATTCGGGCGATAGGGCCCATATAGTTATTTAGATTTAATAGATGGGCGGCTCCATATTGGAGCCCACTAATTTCTCTAAGCCAAAACGCCAAAAAGGTAATTTTACCTTTACTTTTAAGTTTAAAAAAAAAAAATGTTTAGCCCCTTCAGTTTTCATTTTTTTTTCTTTTAAAGGGAACCTAAATGTTGAGATGAATAATTGGACGAATTGGACGAATCGGACGAAATCATAAAATTAAGACCGAATCAGATGAATTGGAACGAATTCTGAGATGAATAATTACAGGTTCATGTTTGTTTCAGTAAAGCGAACGAACCGAAATAAGAGAATTGGTTAGGGACAAATTGGACCGAATTTTGGGATGAATAATTACAGGTTTATGTTCGTTTCAGTAGAGCGAACAAACCGAAATTATTCGAAAATTTCGGCCGAAACGAACCAAATTTCGTAACACTGGTAGGGACAAGGATTCACATATGAAAGTTGATAGGCTTTAGGCCCAGTGGTGTCACAGCATTCCCTTCATATGAGAGAGCACAAACACCCAAATTTCTTTTTCTTTCATCATTAATTATCAAAGATGCATTCCATGTCCTTTTACAAGCAAAACATAACCCTAAAACTAAACCTGGCCATTTAATCATGTTCAATGGCTAAGATTAAAACATCCATAACTTACCGACATAAACCAAAAAAAAAAAAAAAAACTATAAATAAAAATAAAATAAGAAAGTAGATGGGTTGTGCCCGAAGGGCTAGTAAACCCATGGATCATGGGTCTGTCCTACATCAGCTCCCCCCATCTTGGAGAGAACTCAACCTCGAGTTTTGTAGATATCCTAGGTTGAAAGTCCAAAATACAAACTTTCGATTTTTCAAGTTGATCTTCAGTTGCATTGCATGGCTTGGAAGCTTGACTCAATCTTTTCCTCCACATAGAAGTAGATTAGAGGAGTTGCTTGTAATATGACATTTAGATGCTTCAATCGTTGAATTTGTACCATCTGCACACAATCTCCTAATATTAATGGTCGATCTCCAAGGATGAAATCAATATGGGGAACCTCAACGATTTGATCTTTTGCAACCTCCTAAACAATGTTTTTTTCTCGATTTCCTAATTTGCTTTTCTGTAAATATATTTACGATGAGACCCATCACATGATCAGTCTCCTTGTAAATCACAAACAAGTCTTCAATGTTCTTTTCTTCTTCCTTTGTTATTTGCATCTTTTGATCAACACTATCAGCCCTTTTGTCTTCTATTTCTTCCAAAGAAGTTCTACAGGAGTTAAGCATGCTACTTTATGCAAGGTTGTCATGGAAGCTTTCGTTTCTTGTTCTTGCTTCTCAATGTTGGTTTTGATATCCTCTGCCATGGGTTCCACAATATGGGCACTTGTAATTTGCTGAGATTTTCCTTCTTGAGATTTAGATTTTCACATGTGAGAACGTCTAAGCATGTACTCAGCACAGATTGCTTCTCTATATGCTTCTGCAAGGGTCTTGCAGTCATTTATATTCTCCCATATGTTCAGTCTCAAACCTCTGAGAAAACTATTTAAATCATGTGTCTCGTCTTCCTCTAGATGATATAAATATTGCATCTTTGAAAACTGGTATTCATATGCATCAACTATCATGTCTCCTTGCTTCAAACTAAGGAATTTCTTAAAGTAGACTTCATTCTCAAAATACCAGTCTCCATATTTAAATTCATACATAATTATTTGAAGTTCATTGGAGAATCCAAAGATTTGCATATTAACTTGGACGCAAAAGGGCCATAAAAATATAATTCTTTCAAAAGAATGGACTAATCCGCCGAGTAGAGATTTGATTTCCAAGAGTATGCAAACAAAGAAGGATCACGGATCGGATTCTAGATGGTCAAGATATCAACAAGATTAATATGGCCATCATATTGGTCAAATCCCCTTTGACCGTGCAATCTAGATTGACCCTACTGCAAATTTGGGCTTGGACTTTGAATCTGGTTAGTTTTGGCTTTAGTCCTTGTATTCTTCAATGGATCGGGTCAGGTTGGGATCTAACTAACCCTGACTTCGTGTTTGGGATCAAAAAAAGGAACACGACCTTTTGTCTCTTTACAGTGCCATGTGGTGCCTTGAACTTTGTGCCGAAAAATGTTTAAGAAAAGAGGCCCGGTCCTTCTTTCTTCGTGCTAGTAGCATCCAGCAAGAAAGAGAACGTTATGGGTTCGGTTCAGCTGGTGTGGCAAGATGAAGAATATGGTGAAAACGAAGAGGATGTAAATGTGACAGCAGCTCATCTCAGCTCGACTTGGCTTGATGGGGAGGGGTAGAAAAGTTAGGAAAGAACAAAGGTATTCATCGTTCTTGTTTTCCTCCATAGAAGGTTTGAAAGGTCGAAGATTGAAGGCCGCATGGGATCTTGTCAGACCTAGTCAATCAAAAATTAGCTGCAGTGGAGATGGAGAAAACAGGTACGCTTCCTATCTCTTTCACTGTCTCATTACCTTCTACTCTTCCCTCTCTTCTTTGTCTTCTCTTATATTACACACACACACTAGTTGATGGGTGTTTGGGATTGTGATGGTTCGAGTGTGACAGGCTTTGGGCTTGAAGGCTAAGGCTTCAAGA
This sequence comes from Camphora micrantha, assembly GCA_003546025.1. Taxonomy (NCBI): domain Eukaryota; kingdom Viridiplantae; phylum Streptophyta; class Magnoliopsida; order Laurales; family Lauraceae; genus Camphora; species Camphora micrantha. The sequence goes on from QPKB01000001.1 coordinate 42,606,304, forward strand.
GGCAGGGATTTTGGAAAGTGGGTAATAGGGTCGAAAGCTAGGGTTGCTGGCGATGCGCAAAGAGATGGTGGACTTTGGTTGCTGGGTTTGGATTGAAGGGGACTGGGTTCGGTTAGGTATTTGAGGCGGTGGAGGGGCCATGGGAATAGGCTTGGAGATGGAATCGGATTTGGTATTTTGAGAAGGTTTTGGAGATGGTAAGGGTTCGACAGGGATGATGGAGTGCCGAGACTTAAAGAGGGAATGGGGCCGACGATGATGGGCACAAGGATGGAAAAATAATTTGATCAAGCTGATTGAAAGGGTTTTTGGCTCTGATACCAATTGATGCAGAGTGGGGATTGATGTGGGGCAGGTAGGGGCAAGGATTCACACCTTAAAGTTATCAACTTCACACCCAGTGGCATCATGACATTCCTTTCACAGGAGAGAGCACAAACACCCAAATTTCTTCTTCATTGATCATTAATGCTCATTGATGCATTACATGTCCTTTTATTTAAAAAAATAAAAAACAAACAGAAACCTAAAATTAATACTAACCATCTAATCATGTTCAACAGTCAAGATTTAAAATTCATAACTAAAAAAATAAACTATAAAAAATTATAAATAAAAACAAAACAAGAAATTAGATAGGCTAGGGTCAAAGGGATGGTTGACCGATGGATCATGGGTCTGTCCTACATCACTTAAGTGTTCATTTACTCAAAATAAACCATCAACCATGCACCACTAGACACAATCGACCTGTATATATGTATATAGTGCTTGAAAAAGAGCCAATCGAATCCAATTCTTTCAATCATCTATCAATACCACGATTATTTCCCTAAATCTACGATACTAATTATATCAGTTACACAATTACTTCAGCAAGAAATTAGAGAAAATCTATTGCTTTACTATCAAAAACCTCCAAAACCCTCTGGACATTTCTATCCATGGGGCCCAAATGGCCCACCCTTATGGATGGTGGGTCCTACAAATGGAATGGGCACCCCTGGGTGACCTAGTTATGCAAATCCTAGGTTTTAGGATTTGGATCGAAGGTGCTGCAGCACGATGATGGTTTCCACAAAAACAATTTCACGATGAAGAAACACTCTCCAACGATAAAACCCACAAAAGGGAAAATTCTATTAACTCAAATATCTGAGATTATGTTCTCTACAATTCCATATAAATAGTAAAAGAAATTTAGGCCCTAAAAAAACTAATTAAACTAGGAAACTTAAGCAACTTAGAAACTTCCTTAATTACAATTGAATTTAGAAAATAATAAAATTAGAAATAATAACATCTCTAAATAATCTTGGGTGATCCCACACATGGGCCAAGAGCCTTCTTGCAGTATTCTATCGGTGTTGCTGCATCATTAGGGTTGTGGTCGGGTGGAGTTGTTGGAGGGTGGATTTCAGGTTCTAGGGTTTCAATTACAGATGAGTTGGAACAGGGGTTTGGCTTCACGGGATAAGGAGGGGTTTGGTTTTTTTCGAGGTTGAAGGGTATAGGATTGGGTTTTTTTTTTTTTTTTTTTTTTTTTTTTTTTTTTTTGTGGGGTCACAGTGGAGACGGGTTCGGATGGTTGGGTTCTAGGAAGAGGGATCAGGGTAAAAGGCGACTATGATGGTAGACTAGGAGTATTAGGATTCGCCTGAGAGGTGCTGGTGAGATGGGGATTTGGGTTTCCATAGGTTTCAAGGTATATGGATTTGGGTAATGCCAATTTGGGGGCTTGGGTTAGGTTGTTAGGAATAGTTGGATGGAAAGGAAGATGGGATGGATAGGGTAATCACGACATTCGATCGAGAGATCGTTCGGCTCTGATACCAATTGAGTTTAGAAAATAATAAAATTAGAAATAATAATATCTCTAAATAATCTTGGGTGGTCCCACACATGGGCCACGAGCCTTCTTGCAGTATTCTATCGGTGTTGCTGCATCACCTAGGTGGTACAGGACCAATCTGTTTTCAGGCCCATTAAGGCCCACAAATCAATGGCCCAAGTTATAGTTCATCTGTTTCTGTTCAGAAAATTTTTGCTTTGGAAAAATCACCCTTGCTCTTTTTCCTTTTTTTTTTTTTTTTTTTTTTTTGAAAAAATAAGCGTATATTTCCAAAGAAGCTTAGATACAGTTGAGGGGGAGTGTTGAGAAACAGTTGGGTTTATTTGTATTTATGGGTCAATGGATTTATTTGTTTTTTTAAGAGTTTAAGTTTCCTAAATTAGGCTAGAGTTCTGGTCATATTCAGATTAGGTATCCTGGTTTGAGTTGACATATTTAAATGTACTTTATAAATAATCATTGGTATTCTCAATAATATTATAATATAGATCAAAGGATTCAGTGTAGATGTAGCCCTAAAATTTCAACTGTTAATTGGATATGCTAAACTTGTACCAATTTTAGTATTAGTGCAGCACAGAGTATTGATCCAAGGGTCATATCAATCCAACATGGATAAGTTGGGCATTACAATTACAAGTATGAGGGTATCAAAGCTTACAACACCAGACTTCTAAAATCCCTTGGTCAGAAAAACTAGTAACTTGATGCAATCAAAGAAAGGCTGCAGCTCCAATCAACAGTTTCGCAGTTTATCCAAGAAAACTCAACAGCTTCAGGTCTTCTTTGAACACCACAAAATCACAGGTGATGAGGGAGACAGCCATTGAATGACTACAAACTAGTATAGATATAAGATGTGGAAGGATACTTACGAAATTCTACCAATTCCAGCACTCGAATGGAAATTTATTCAAGAACAGAAAAACTCATCCAATTCTGCCCTGACAACAATCCTTTACAAATTATATATAGCAGTCTCTTTCCACTACATTACATGGAAGAGCTTCTATCTAGTCCAACTTACTAAATATAAAAGATTCCTAATTCAAATAACATTATAAGAAAGAAGCTTTTGAAGGAAAGAAATCCTAGAGAGGACTTTCACCAGTTTGTTTGTGCACAGAACTGTGCAGAGGTACAGCAGGCACAAATTGCAAGCTATGGGCTTCCTTTTGGGATGGATCAGAATCTGTTCTGGGCCCCACATGGGCCTTGATTGTTGGGCTGCTAGTGGGCCAGACCTGACTCGTTCTGGGCCTGATTTGGGCCTGGACTGGTTGCTGGGGCCCGTGGTTCAATCTTGGGCCTAACCCATATACCCTAATGGGTTGGGCTGCATCAGAACTTCTGTGATAAATACTGAAAAGTATCTTAAAACCACATAATCTTCCATCATCATGCTACAGTCACCGCAACCCCCCTCCCCCCGCTAAAGTTAATTAGCTTTCTTCTATGGGTGATATACTGATATGACGACAATCCAGCAACCATGAGATTGCTATAATGAGAACCTTCAAACTGTGATGCGGGCTACACCAAGATCATTAAATCAAGATTTATATGAACACATGCCCATGTACTTTCAATACATTATCCAGTATCCGTGATCACTATATCAGGGGCTAAACTTTTTTTCTCTTTTTCTTTTTTTTCTTTTTTTGTTTGTTGGAGCTTGGTTGTGGGGTGGGTTGGGGAAAGTTATCTGCTTTACACAAGTCCAAATTATGTGCAAGTATCGAGACTGTTCCTTAATTACACGAGTTTTGACGGCGACTCAAATCAAGTAGTAGTTCATGCTCTTATTGAATAGTTGAGAATCATCTGAAGCTGAATGGCAAATTGGCAATTGCCAATCATCATCATCAAAGCCTCGTGGCCCTCGTCCCAACTACGTGGGGGTCAGCTACACAATTTTGTTTCTCCATTATAATCTTTCTTGATCCAAATCCTCAGATAAGTAACAGTTCTTCAGACTTCCATCAAATGATACCCTTATTAAACATGAGCATGTAAAGTTTTCTCAGGACGGCTTACACATTTTATTAAGGACATCCGTCATTATTTTTTTCTTTTTTAATCATAGCATAATCACATGGGGCAAGACCAAAAGTTGTGCAGCCCTATGATGCCCGGATATGATATGGATATTGAATACAGCAGGTAAACGCTCTGGACATTGCAAGGATACAGATTTTACACATGAAAAGTGAAGTATCGGATACAATACAACATGATACATCGCTTATTTTGAAGTATCTGCACATCACAGGTACAGTCTCATGAACTTGATTCTTGGACCTGTCAACAAGTGAGGCATGGCTGAAGACATCGATCCTATTTGGTATCCTGGGTTATTCTGTTTTCATCTGCTAGCTTTAATTCTTTTCATAACTTCTTGCCTATAAGTAGAATGGAAGAATGTAAAACCTATCCAATGGCTGCATAGTCAACATATGTCCATGACAACAGATGCATGTATAACAAAGTCCATGATATACAATCTAGTAGATTTGCAAGGGCAATTATTTCAAAATTTGAAAAAAAGACTGACAAAAGCAATAAATAGAAAAACTCCAGTGAATGATGTCCACCATTTCAAAAGCACAAGATTCAGATTCAAAAGAACAAGACAAATATATATATATATATATATTTATATATAATTGATGTTTTTCAAGTATTTCGCTTAATGGTTATTTACTTATTTTTCACATATATCAGGGGCAGAAAAAAAAAAAAAAAAATGTCTATAACCTGTCCCATGCACGTATTATCATTTCTGAACTGCCACCATGCTCCTCAGCCTTATGTCCAAGACGGGATGCAACAGACACTATCAGGTGCGAAAGTTCACATTTTGGAGGAATTCGAAATTTGATGGTCACCTGCGACAGTACAAGACTTTTCAGTATCTGTTCTAATAACTGTAACAGGATTATTACAAAGAATATCTATGGCATCTATAAAATATTATCAATCCACTAAGACAAAACTTGATTCTAATTTCCTTTCCTAACAATGTGTTGGTCATAACTAGTCAAATAGACCTTTAAAAATTAGTAAAATATATTCCTGAACAAATGATTAGTAAACCTATGACGGTAGTATGGGGATATCAGTATGAAGACAAGCAAAACAAACAAAAGTATGACACCCGATTTTCCAAAATCCAGGTTATTAATATGGATAAAAGTATTTAATCATGAAATATTGATATTAGTCTTACAATTTTTACTTGAATAATTATATATGTGCCTATACTGACCAAGGATGAAAATAGCGGTGGCGGCGGGCGTAGCGGCCCGCCGCCAAAACGATACGAAGCGGGCGATACGTAGCATAACGGGGATACGTAGCGGCGTAGCGGCGCGATTTGAAAAAAACGTGCAAAAATTCTGAAAAAATCACAGAAAATCCAGAATATTGGAAAATGATAGAAAATGTATTTTTTTTTACAAAAGTAACTAAGATAAGGGGGCGTAGCGGTCCCTTCATTGTACAAGTTCTTATATCGTTGTATGAATAGAAAAGAGTAGGAATAATTTTATTTTATTTTTCCACATGTATTCATGTTTGTAATCAAACAGTGTCATAAAAATATTATCATCATTATTGCTTAGGATATCACATTTCTGAGTTGTATTTTGAAATGTGTATATATATAGTTTAAAATTTTCTGATAAAGAAAAATCTGATCAGGGCTCTATTTCCTATCAGAGTAAAATTAATTTCGGCCACTATGTCCTGTTAGAGGTAAATTTGGTTAGAGTCTTATTTCCTATTAAAATGAAATTTGGTTGAGCCCTATTTCCTATTAGAGAAAATTTTGCTAGAGCTTCAATTAGTGTGAAATTGGCCATGGCCCTATTTCCGATTTGAGTGAATTTTGATTGGTCTCTATGTCTAATTAGAGTAAAAGTTTGCTAAGCCCCTAATTTTTATTTATTTGGCTAAGCCATGATTTTTTTAATTTTAATATTTAGAACCCATTGTGGAGCCCACCAATGGTAATAATATTGGGTGCATCAGCTTTATTTTTTCTGAGGGGCTAATTGAGTTTATTTATCACTTTGATAAGGTGAGCCACTGTGGGCCCATTTAATCTTTAGCTACAGCTTTCATAAGGTGAGGCCCAATGTGGGCCCATTTTTATTTACCCAACTGGCTAAATAAAGGACCGAAAGAGGGTTTTTTGCCCTACTTGCATCTCCCGAAACAGAAGGATCGAGAAAGAGGAAGAAAGAAAAGAAGAAGAGGGGAAGGAAAAGAGAAGAAAGAAGAAGAAGAAGGAGAAGAAGAAAAGTGGTGCTGGGTGCTGTGGTGCTGCCGCTGCTCATGCTCCTACCGTGCTGCTGCTGCCGCGCTGCCGCAGCTCCTGCGGTGCTGCCGCTGCTCCTGCTCCAGCTGCTGCTATGCTGCTGCTGCTAATTCCAATTCCAGGTATGTTTCTCCATCTGCTGCCTTTTTTTTTTTTTTTTTTTTTTTTTTCATTTCTTCATCTTCCGGTCAAACAAAGTTTTCGTTTTTTTTTTTTTTAAACATTTCAGTTCTGCATGCTAGTAAGGAAGAAGAAACATGTTGATATTTTCCCTTTCTTTCATTGCTTTTTTTCTACAACAATGTCTGATCTCTCTGCTCTCTCTGGGATTTTTTTATTTTTTGGGCAGACTAGTCATAGCGGCGGCCGGTATCGGCCGCTACACATGAGTAGCGGCCGCTACGGGCGCCACAAGGTGCGATACCCGATAAATACTTTGTAGCGTAGCGGGCTCGGCCGCCACGGCCGATATATCGGCCGCTACGCTACGTAGCAGCCGATATTTTCATCCCTGATACTGACAGAGTTGCTAGCTAGTAATCCCAACACCAATCGATGATAGGAAACTGCACAAACAACTACTTAATACAACCCCCCCCCCCCCCGGGGCGGGACACCGCCCGGTCCCGAAGCACTCGCCCGCACAAGACTACAACACAGCATGAGGCTTTTTTTCCCTGCGTGGTTGTGTGGTTTCAAACCTAGGACGTGTTGGCTCTGATATCATTTCAAAGTTGCTAAGAAACATGCACCACCCAATCGTTAACCGACGTATATCTGGATATCCAGCCTAACCAGCATCAGCATAAGCTATCAAAAGTAAAGGATTGCCTTGAGAAAAACTCAACCCACGAGTAGAAGTACCTAATAAGTATCGAATAATTCTTTTCACAACAGTTAGGTAAAGGCGTCGCAGAGCATTCATAAACTCGCTCACAAGGTTGACAGCATAAGAGATATCCGGTCGGGTAATAGTGAGATAGACAAGACTTCCCACTAATCGCCTTTACATGTGCAAGAAGCAGAGAGCCATCATCCATTTGTAATTTAAGAATGACTTCTAGTGGAGTGTCAACTGGATTGGAATTTTGAACATCAGCAAGAGCAATAAGGTCTAAAGTGTACTTGTGTTGATTAATAAACAGACCATTGGGAGTTAGTTGCACTTCCAAGCCCAAGAAATAAGTTAATGGTCCTAAATCTTTCATATGAAAGGAGGTAATGAGAGAAGCCTAAAGAGATTTGATCATACCAGCATCGGTACTGGTGATAATAATATCATCAACATATACCAGAAGAATAGTCCTATAGACGTGTGCCGAAGAAAGAGTGATGGATCATAGGGGCTCTGAGTGAAGTCAAGCTGACGTAACGTTGACTTAAATTTGTCGAACCACACTCAAGGATCTTGTTTTAGGCCGTAGAGAGATCTGCATGACCTACAGACAGATGTCTTGGATGGAGATGAAACGCCATGGGGAACTCACATAGAGACTTCTTCTTTCATATTACCATGAAGAAAGCCATTTTTTACATCCATCTGGTATAATGGCCAAGACCGGGAGGCGGCAATAGCAAGAAGTAGCCACACACCGGTCATTTTGGCAACAGGAGCAAGCGTCTCCTCATAAGTTAATACCATATTCTTGGCGGTTGCCCAGAGCAACAAGACGAGCTTTGTGCCTATCCAAAGAACCATCAGGCTTAAGTTTAACAAAGTAGATCCATTTGCACCCGATTGGTTTAACTGAGGATGAACATTCTGCAATATCCCACGTGTGATTTTTTTCTAATGTGCACAATTCTTCTTGCATCGCAAAAAGAAAATTGCATTCCACGGATGTGGATCCATACATGAAGAAGTTCACAAAAAAGTATATCGTAGATTCCAGCAAGCCATGGAATCCATGGTGTTTTTCCACATGCCCTAAAACTCACCTTCTCTAAAACATTTTTTGCTTTCCAAGAGGAAACCAATTGGTGAAGTTTTACCTCTATTTGTCCACTAAAGGAAATGAAAACAAGTGTTTAACAAGCCAAAAAGTCTGTCTATCACTTGGGCAAAGGGAATCTTAATGTACTACAGCTTTACAAAGGTAATTTATATCAACTTCCAATGCCCGGCAAAAATGGTGCAACATACTTTCACCAAAAAAAGAAAAAAAAAAGAAAAAAGAAAAATCATGCAGTACACTTCTAAATGAGTAGATACATTTCAAAAAATTAAGTCCACTAAGATTAAAATGTCATTAATGTCAGTCACTAACTCGAAGGCATGGTATCAAAATGGAATAAGTCTCCTTAGAAAATCTTGAAAGCTTGCAAATCTTCCAATTCAACTTCATAAAAATAATTTACTTAGTAAGATAAAATAAGTAGCTGCAGTACTTTCACCTGTTGGCCCTTGACAGCAATAGTAAATGGTGGATAAGAGCCAGGTTGCATTCCTCTATTTCTAAGTAATTCTTCTAATCTTTGCCGTTCATGACTAACAATTCCACTCATTCCCATAAAGTTTGATGGTGATTGCGATGCCGACCGGTTCTGAGAATCTGCCTACAGAAAGAAAAGTTTATAAAATCATCACTCACTTGAAATTCAAGAATGAAGGTAGAGCACATGTCAGCAGTTTCTGGATGCTATTTCATGGACCAGAATACAGCATTATGTAAAAAACTAACCATACATCCTTCAAAATTGGAAAGGGAGACATTAAGCTAGTCTCAGAAAATGTTAAATGAGAATAACGAAAAAGTTAATGTAGTAACAAACCCCAATTGGGTATATTTCCACTCACGTTATTGGCATCTGCATGAGACATTTCTAGTATTCCCATTCCAAGAACACCTGCTAAAACAGCGGGTAACATAGAGCAGAATCTGGGCACCTCAGCCGTTGGATTTAGCCACAGAACTTCATGTGTTTTAGGATGGATGTTGAATTCAAAAGAGTGTCCTGCATCGAGAAGAATAATTTTAGGTAGAATAAAGATGATCCTTCTATGTATTTCAGTTTCCTACTAACCTAGAATGCAGCTATACAAGAAGCTTTATCTATAAATGGCAAATATAATACATTCCCACTGGATTGACAATAAGAGAGGAATGTTAGCCATTGCAAGTTTGACACTCAAAGATGTTTGTTGATTCATAATAATAGTGCTCGACTGAAGTTATAAATATCATTGCTCTCACACTCAAAGATGTTTGTTGATTCATAATAATAGTGCTCGACTGAAGTTATAAATATCATTGCTCTCAAGATATTGACTGGAATGGAACTCAAGACCACACACCACCACCCACCCCCACCCCCCCCCCCCCCCCCAAAAAAAAAAAAAAAAAAAAAAAAAAACCTCCTTCTTCTTCCATCTTTTTTTTTTTTTTTTTTTTTTTTTTTTTTTTTTTTTTGTCGGCTCGAGTTGGATAAAGCCGTCTAGAATTGTTATTGAACTAATGAAAGTTTTTTCTATTCCATTTTGTTTTTGAAAAAAATGATGAATTTTTCTAAGGCTGGACTGCCAAATTTTCTTGCCCATATGGCTTTCGAAATTTTTTCTGAGTCCTTTATGTGATGATTATTATATTGCTTAAGATGTAGCTAGTTGTTGCAAATCTCTCCTTTGAGTATTTATCTGGGATTTCATTCAAGGAAAAAAAAAAAAGAAAGAAAAGCTTAAACAAAATGTAAAGGTAGAAGCGCTTGAATTTCCAGCAGCTAAATGTAAGCACCTTACATCAAACCATATTTTCCAAAAAAAAAAAAAAAATGAAGGAAAGAAAGAAAAATGACTAACCTAACCCAGAAATCGGTTTCTGGAGAAAACCCTTTTCCCGCATGAGTTCATTTTTCACCCACAGAATCATTCCCTTTTAAGTAAATTTAGAAGAAGAAAAAATAGTTATATGATAAACTATCTTAACATTTCTCTTATTCTATTGATGGCATACTATGTCATAGATAGATATGAGATGGGTCATCTTCTTTATGTAACTATAAGCATGTATACAACAATGAAACGAAAATCCCAAATCCCCAATTCCATTTTTACCAATCAAACAAATAGATAGACTATATTTCATGAAGAAAGGGGGATAAAATAGAGCAGAGAGAAAAGGGAGAGAGAGGATACTTACTACTCCTCCGACAGTAGAACCGATGCAGTGAAAGTGAAGAAGAACAAGGAGAAGAAGCAGTAGTAGGAGAAGGTAATGGATGGTATTGGGGACAGTTGATGGAGTTGAAAGCCCGCCAACTTCTCCATGCCCTGAGAAGTCTCGCCATTCTAAAGACGCTCAGAAAATGGCTTTGCTTTTATGCTCCGAAGAGGGGGCAGAAGAGAATCGAAGACCCAAAACTCGAACGATTGAAATGAATAAAATGTTGCTTGGCAGGCACCGACTCGCTGGGAATTCTGGATGCCTGGCGGTGAAGGTTCTCCGTTTAGAATTGCCTTAACCATGTCCGTCAATATTTCAAGTTATTTAATCTGAGGTCATAAATTTAATTATCCAATAACCTTAAAAATGAGAGATAAAGATGTCTTATGAATTCAAGTTTTTGGAAATAAAAAGAAAAAACATCTTGAATCCCTTTTATTTATATAATAGGCCCAAAGAGCTCTACAAACCCTATGACGTGTAAATAGAGGGTGTGCGGCATTGCCAAAGTAATCAAGGTTCTTTCACCCTGTATGGTTTAAAGGTAGAGATATTGTTGTCTTTTTTAAAACCGTAATTGAGTTCGAAGAAAAAGACTTGAAAATAGAGCTAAATTAACTAAGGTTGTGAAAGGGTATTTTAATTATCCGTTTCTTCAAATTCTTCAATTCCAAATAAAGAGGGCATAGGACCTATTTTTGGACCAAGAGAAATTTAGATCCGAATCCATGCATATAAGATTCGGAACATTTAAATAAATAATGAGCCGGATCCTTATATTCGAAGTAGGTGGGCCTTCTAGATAGGTTTACAAAAACTTTTGATACACTTGAATTATGGATAAAACACCCAAAAGGTGAAGAACCCAATCTCAAGATATAAAACCCTAATCTCATACAAAAATCGAAGATTCGTCCAAAGAAGAAATATCAAGAAAACAAAAAAGCATATACAATAAAATCTACTAAAATAGTCTGGTTGTAGATCTACTTAAAACGAGAAGTTGATTACTTGATTCCATGAAACCGTTTCGTAGATTTGATCTCCTTAGCCTTTGTATTCTTCCACACTATAACCCTCTTGTTAGAGAACTTCTTCTAGAGGTGGGATCTCAAATAAGAAGAAACCCTATGATCTCAAGAAGGAAACAAGAGGAGGGAAAAGGAGGAGAAAGAGAAAGGAGCTTGGGCGTCCACATGTTAGGCATGCAATTACCTTGGACGTCCAACCCTATGCTCCCATATATATAGGTTTTGGAGCACCTCCCCTTTTTTATTTTTAAAAGTCTCACTTCTATTTTATCATATGTCCTACTCATCCTTTCATTAAGAATTCCAATTTGAATAGAACATTCTCTTCTTAGGGTTGGCATAAGGACTATTAGGGATTCCTTAGAATCTAGCTACAATTGAAACATCTAGACCTCACATCTCATGTGAACTCTGAACCCACAGTTAATTGCAAATAACTCCGCTAAATAAATACAATTACAATATAGTCTTAGGAATATTTCCATGAAGACCATAATCTTTCCAATTACTGTATAGCATTTGAATAAATATGTCCAATCAAATTAGATCCATCTCTTATTGTCCTGATGATGTGCCCACTTACCAATGATAAATACTATGAATTGGCACAAAGAGATATTTGTCTCCTAGAGGATAGATTCTATCTCGAGAATTATATATTCTCACAATCCCACTACCATTTACCCAAGATACTAAGGTGTTGACATACAGTTGGCCTCACATATTGGTAACTCAAAGTAAATGTATAGTATAAACTTAAGTTCATTAATCTCTTAGGATTGAGAGCCAATTACTTAGAAATTATGAGAGCAATCCTTAATCAAAGACATATTTGCATAAGTGCTAGTCATAATCCTTCAGTACATCCAATGTACTAGCACAACAATCTAGAGTCTTATACTCTGATGGTTGAGACAAACTACACTATCCCATAGTGACTGTCGTGCTATAATCTTTTCAGATGAAATGCCAAGTCTCATCACTGGTTGTGAAAATACTTCAACTATAAGAGTTGTGATCCATGTCTCATGTATGCGAATCTCATCCACACACATGGTTTACATTTAATATACTCGTGGGCTCTTGTTCATCTCATGAACCATCATGTCATTTTGTACTAGTAATGTGTAATCAAAAATAAAATACCATTCATCACATGAATAAAGCATGAAATCATAAATCAATTAAGATAATAAATGAATTTATTCACATCATCCACTGGATTGAGGACATACAATCTAACAACTTTTATGTTTTGATTCAAGGATCTGGATCCAGAATTATTACACTCACATGTTAAGAACGTACATATGTTCTAAAGGCCAAAATGGCTAGAGTTATATTCATATTTAAGAGTCACTTAGCTTTACACACCATTTAATAGTCCTACTTGTGTGTGTATTTTAAATTTTGAAGCTCTTTTATCCAATCATATCAATGCACTCTATATCTTATTTTGGATAAGGATCCAAAACCAAATTTGTTTTTATAAGTTAATATCTGATATGGATACAATACATAGGTTCTGTGTTGAATCCAAATCCACATCCAAATTTGGATATACAAAGACGGGTCTAGTTTTGGATCCACCATGGTTCCACTCCAATTCCAACTCATTTGCATCCTGAAGTTTGACCATTGGTCAAGTAATTGAACGATATTTTCATTAGAGTACAGTTAGTTGTATATAAAATTCAAAGCTAGAGTTATTTTTAAATATAAAAAAACCATGTAATTATATGTAAGCTTTCCTTTTTTTAATACAAGTATGGTTAATTTTTGAAGATGGTCACCAATTTCTTAGCATGGAACAACTAGGCCCTATATATCATCAATATAAAGTCTCAACACCTGTTGGCCTTCATATTCACTGCCACAAGTGTTAGTTTCTTTTTTTTTTTTGTTTTGTTTTTGGTATCGTAGCCAAAGGGGTTAGGACCCAAGGGAGCAATGGCGGACCCATTATTTTTATTTAGGTGGGGCTAAACTCTTACTTAAGTTTGCAAACTTTTTTCACATTAAAATACCAAATGATTGGGCACTTTTCCATGCTCAAATCTCTTGCCTACTTGAAGGGTCTTCCCACTGCCTCTCTCAAATTCAGGTGATCATCAATTCGTCATCATCAAAACAACTAAGATAACATTTCTTTTAATCCTATGCCTTGAAACAGTGATTTGGGTAAGCACCCAGTTACCCAATTTGGGTTCCCAAAGGGATTCTATTTCGACCTAAGAAATTTGGTTGCCTACATTTGCCTAACTATAAAAATAATTTCCTATAGTTGGTCATAGGCTCATGGTAAAGAAGAAAAATTGTCACTTATATGTAACTCAAATTATTCAAACATATGAACCCTAAGGCCTGATTTATTTGTGATTAATTGAAAATTAGAATGTGCCCAAATGGTGATTTGGCCATCTTCGGACTTGTAGATATGCTTAGATTAGGTGATTTAGGGCTTAGGGTTTGAATTAGGATTTGGAGATTAAGGGTTTGAAATTAAGATTTGGAGATCAAGGGCTAGAGTGATTAGGATAATACTAAATATGAGGAGGGAGGGAGATTGCTTTATTTAGGGTTATTTGGCGAGAGAGAGAGACTAACCATGAGAGTACCAACGACGAGAAGCTCGATCGGCACAAAGAGGATCTCGAGTTCTCAGTAGAAAGAAGATGTCAAAAGAGAACAACGCGAATAGGATCTGGTACTCTCAGTCACCAAGGTTTTATAACGTGGGGCGATCACAAGGTTTAAACGTGGAGTGACTAATTATTATATATATGTGGGATAGGTAAGGCCATTTAAGATTTTGCAATTTCAAAATCAATCTGGGGCGGGTATATATATAGGTCCGCCACTGCAAGGGAGCCCAAATAAGTGGGAAGGTAGGCTACACATGGAAGAGGAGCCCACACAAACAGAAGCTAGCTCACAAATGCAGGAAGAGTGGCATATCCAAGCACTAGGTCAAGGTTAGCTCCGGGGTTGCCATCCAACTGAGCAACCCCATGTTGTTGCCACATGAGTTAGTATCACTGAATTTTGAGACTCATTCGGGCTGCATAAACATTTAAATTAATCATAAAAAATCTGTCACTCATCCAACTTTATTTGACAATTGACATGTGCTGCCCTTCAAATAGTCTCTCATGATCAGATAGTTATCCTTTTTAATATAGGTAGACAAGAAATTACATTTTATCATGAATGCTTCCTAGTGGGCCCCATAAGCCTAGACATAACTGGAAATATAGCAATGAAATTCTATAGATTTCAAACATAGGTTGAGACCAAAGCCTGGCACAGGCATAATATGAATGGGCCACATTCATTTTCACTGAACTTTACCTAAGCCTAAACCATTTTTGCAAAAAGTAAGGGAGATTGTATTAAAAGGAGATTAAGATTACAGTATTATAAAATAAAAGGTACTCACTAACCTCACCTAGAACAACATATGATAAAAGGATAGTCACCCAGAACGTGTGCACTACCAGTATCAACAAAAGCAACTAGGACCCCTGCCGTTAGAACAAAAACCATTGCGGGTTTTTGCATGTGGAACTTGGCCTCGCATTTTTCTTTCCGGGCCGGCCATCGGATGATTTTGAATCGTCTGATAATAGAACTGGTATGCGAGACGTTTCAGAAGCAAGATCCATGTGATAGTAGAATGCCCTTGTGTATTTTGCTGTCCGATTTGTTCTTGGGAGTATTGGTGCTGGATTGTTGGTGGGAGGGATGCATGGAGTTCATAGAGCATCGGGAAGTCCAATTTGGCGAGCACATCTGCCACTGCATTCGCGAACCTTTTTGCAGTAACAAATTGTCCAAGTGTGAGTGTGGCTAGATGTCAGCACTTCCGTGGTTGATTTCCAAAGGTGCATTAGGTTCCAAGCCATATTGGCTGCTTGCTGCATTGAGGATACAAGCATAAGACTGTCATCCTCAATTTGTAAGGCTGTAACATGTAGACTTTTGCATACTTCCAAACCCTTCTTAAGTGCCAATAGCTCTACCTCTAGTGGGTGCGCAACAATCATTGTACCTGAATAAGCACAGAATATGATTTTCATTGGATCTCTAATGATTCTTCCTATACTTGGTAAGGTTGTTCCGTCGTTGACAGATCCATCAAATTTTAATTTGTACGGCCTCGGAGGAGGGGAGCCATTTATCTATTGAAGAGCCCAGTGGGATCCTGGACCTATATACATTTCAGTTAAATTGCATTGCAAAAGAAGAGATATAGCCTTAGTTTTTATTTGTGTGGATGAGGGGGTTGGCAAGCAAAGACAAGGCTATTGTGGGCTTTTCATATATACTAAGACACTATGGCCCGTAGTTTGACCCTGTGAAACGAGTGACAATTTAAAAACCAGTGCAAAAGACTTTGGCATTTGGTATGGTTGTCTATAGAGGAGGGGAATTGAAACTAGACTATCTTGGAGAAAGGACATTGGCAAATGAGGAGACTGGTGGAAGTAGGTGGACATCGTAGATAGGTTTTCAAAACTTTTGACCCACTTGAAGCAATGATCTGATAAGGAAGACCATAATTCCTATGTTCACCCACATTATCAGAGTGGACCACACATGTAAAAAGAGTCAAGAGGGTCAGACACGTCAGAACACAACAAACAATTCATTAAGCAATCCATAAGATATCAATCATATCTTTGAAAATATCTTATGGGTTGGACTGTGCTCATCTCAGTCAATTGAGGAGATCCCATGAAGACTGTAGAGAGAGCTGGCATGGGCTGTAACAATCATATTTGACTGTACCCATCTTATTTTTCTATCCAAATGTAATAGACAGAGAATCTGTATGAAAGGAAACCTGAGGCTATAAAGTGCAATGAATCATGAACGGGCAGGTCACATTTTGAATCTACAATGCCCTTTCTTTCTCAACTCTATCTTTCTTTATTTCTTTCCCATGGTATCTGTCATGACCTTGAACCCAATTACAGAATAACCGGATCTGGAGTGTGAAATTTAGGGCTTATTAAAAAAATTTTACCCTTAATGCCCAATGATCGAAGTCTGCTGTGAGGATTGTGTAGTTGCGCCTCATTAACAAATAATCAATGGGATTTGTCCGGTAAATACAACATTAAACCTGTAGGAATATCAAAGCAAGTATGGATTTCATTCCATTATATATATTCAAGTTTCAAAAGATAAAACATATAAAGTTTATACACATTAGGACCATCCCAAAAACCTAGGTCTTGGTACAAAAGATATACAGCGCTAAAATAGACAAGTCCAAAAGATCTAAACCAAAAGATGAAATGTGGCGGCACGATAATAAATATCCCCATGTAACGCGCACTAGTGTCGGGAGTGATGACGCTAAGCTACGTCATCGGCACCATACTCTCGTACCTCGTCCTCCTCCCCCGGTTGAGGATCCTTTGGGATTGCCTCGGCATCCGAGTCGGCATAATAATATGTGTCCTCTGCAAACCAGGGAATAAAGGATCAATAATATGTTGGCAAGAAGATAAGCAATACACATTATTCATAATAAGTTTTAAATGAGAATAAAGACAAGTACATGAGTACATGATATCAAGGTACAAGCTAAGCATAAAAGCATGAATTATTAAGAGAATCATGTGACAATGTAAACCTTAGCAAGATAAATAAGAATAACCATCCATGAAATGCAATGCGAGCAAGAGGAGACTCCGCCCATGTCCTAGCCATCTCACAAGGGTATAAGTGACGTCCAAGCCGACTATGTATACCCAAAGTCCGGCTCTAGGGGATCCTAGCTCTCGGTCTTTGGAATAACAGCACGGTCTGAGTTCGCTCCCATCTATTCATGCCATGGGCGCCGTTCAAAGCCGACTGTCCACCCTAGTTCCGGTATCCAACCCACTTTATAATCATTACTTTGCAGCAGGTCATGAATGCAAGATGATGGTGATGGTTTGTATACGACACAAGTTCCAAGACAAATACACGTGGATAAATTTCCAAGTACAAGATAACAAGCTGATGGCCACTCCAAGTCAAGCCAAGATACGAGTCAAGTTCCTAAGTTCCCCGAGTAGTCCTCTTCCAAGTCTATCCACACATGTTCCTCAATACAAGACAAAGGGTACCTAAAGATACACTCTAAGTCCGGTCAATTTCTAATTCTACAAGTTAAGTAACAATTAAACAAGCATACAAGATTAGAGTCTACAAGGTATGACAAGCTATGAATACATGATTCGTGACTCAAGAGTGAAGAACCAGCCGATCTTGGGTCAAGAGTTGTCCACCGTGTACCAAACGTATCCCCAACAGAGTACGTATGGAGGATGAGTCAATGATGTCCTAGTTTGGTGGGCCCATGGTGTACGAAAGTTGTTGAGCACCAATTAACTCAATTCCATATGCATTCGGCCAAGTTACTGTAATATACGGGAAATCCCGAACAACCGACGAAGTACACCAAATCAAACGTGCTCCGTTTTCATTTTTTCCAATTGGTCATGCAAGGGTTGGGTCAATAGGTTCCAACTTAAGGTCCAAACTAGGTTTAGAATCCCTTTTCCAAAAGAGATAAGGGCTTGGTTCATTGATCCAATACCCACTTTCTTTCCCAATTTTGATCATTAAGATAAGTATACCGTTGGATTCTACGTCTTGAGGGCTTTCCGAAGATATGTAGAACTCCAAATTCCGACGAACGAGTCAAAAGTTATGGCTTCCGGAAGATGATCATCCTGAGCCCGGAATAGATCCGCTCGAGCCGACCCCAGGTCTGCTCGAACCGACCTACCAGAAGCTCCTAGGCTTAAGCCGACTCTAAGTCCGCTCGAGCTGACCTCCTAGAATCTCCTTGGCTCGAGCCAACCTACTGGAATTGCAGAAAATGACTCATTTTGGATCCAAACCTTGGGGAATCAAATCCCCTCTCCTCCAAGACCATCCCTGCAATAAAAAGAGCCTCTTTCTCTCTCCACATCCATTTCATTCCTCCCATCAACAAACCTAACCATTCAGTTAGGGTCCAATTCCATTAATTCCCTAATCTTGCATGTGAAAATTCAAATAAACAAACAAGCTTGGAATTAGAGGTTGGCTAGACAATTACATTAGCAAGAATGAAAGTAAATTGACATTTATGTAAAACACATAATGCTTACATTAGCAAGAATGAAAGTAAATTTACATTTATGTACAACACATAGTGCTATTCTACTTACCTTCACCAAAGAGAGTGAAATTGAGAGAGAATTGAGAAGATAGATGAAGGAGGAGCACTCCACTCTCACCCTAGCCAAACACTTTCTAAGAGCCTCTCTCCTACACTCAAAGAACACCATGGAAGGAGAGGGAGAGAAGTCCATCAACATGAAACCCATTTACAGCCATGAGAAGAGAAATTTGAGAGGAAAGAGTCGGGGAAGACTTATTACAACTTCTGGATCAAGATGTAGAGGAAGAGGAGAGAAAGAAGATGATGTGGTTGGATGCTTGAAATCTCCCTCTTAGGTAGCACATGCAAGGGGGGAAAGTGAAGAAACAAAAAGAGGAGAAGTCCAGCAACTGTTGCACTCTTTGCAAATGAAGGAGGAAGAAACGGATGTTGTAGTTGGGTTTGAGTTTAAAAATGAGGATGAGGGGAGGAAAAGTCTAAAATGCCCATTTAAGTGAATTAAGGGAAAGTGATTATTTGAGAGACTTCGAGGTGTCGAATCGTGACGAGTCTAGAATGGAAAATGACGAGTGTGACGGGATCTTTCCAATGAGAACCCAAATTCGGCAAAAACAGAATTTTCCGGAAAAAATGACTAATTTTTCCTATTAATCACACCTAATCCCCTATTAAGACTAATCGCACTCGGAATCAAACAAAACTTCGTAAACAACTTGCTAATGATAAAAGAAACTTGCTTAGCCACTAAACCCGCCTAATTAGCTAGAATCACAATTAATTAGGCTAATTACCAATATTAAGAAATTAAACACCCTATTAAGGTTGGGGACCTTACAGTATCAGAGCCACACTAGCTCTAGATATAGTCCTTCATCATGGTATCATCCTTAGCCAATCTTCATCACAGCAAGCCTGTAGAATTTCTCGTCGTCTACACTTTAGTGATTTCTGATGGCAGGTTTATCTTCAACGTCAAACTCTTTCTCTCTTTTAGCTTCTTCTTTTCACCATCTCATTACTGTTGTTTCTGTGAAATTGAATTTGACAAATTATTTGGTTTGGAGAATGCAAATCCTTCCCTTAATAAAAAGTTTAAAAGTGAAGGATTTGCTAGTTAATGGACTGCCGACTGAAAACAAAAATGATGACAGAGGTGAGGCATATCCTAACATTGAACTCTAAAAGAGAAAGATCTTCTATTAAAAAGTTCAATTCCATGAACTCTTTCTAAGGAGGTCCTGTATCTTGTCGTTGGTTGCACCACGGCCAAAGAAGTTTGGCTTTGCCTTCAGGAAGACTTCCTCCTTGTTACAAAGGAATAAGAAGTCCAACTCAATCAATGAATGCAAGATCTTAAACTTAGAAACAAGTCTCTATCCGAGTACTTAAAAGCCTTCAAAACAATATTCGATGGGCTTGCTCCAATACAAAAGACCATTGCTAATACAAAAGACGGTTGCTAATGAAGACAAGGTGATCTATGTGTCACGTGGTCTTAGGAAGAAATATAGCACACTAGTAACATCCATGCTTGCTAAACCTCCTTTTCCTACCTATACACAATTTGTTATTGCTGTGCAAAACTACGAGATTCATCTCCAAAGCTTTGAGCTTGAAAACAAGGCTGTTGATCAAACAATGGCCTTCATCTCTCAAAGGCAGCAAGGATGAGGGCATCAATAGAACAACTCTCGAGGCCGAGGTAGAGGCAGCAATGGACAGTACAATTCTCATGGACGTGGGTTCACGACAGTGGGATAGAATCAAGATTCCTACCCAACACAAATAGCTAATAATAATGGGCAACAATATAACTCTCAGTCACATGGACAACAACAGTTTCAGTCAGGTAATGTAGTCTTCAATACCCCTAATTTTAATCAGCATTTTCAGAAACAGTACAGGACACCAAGGTATTGGTACCCTAAATACATGTCAGATTTGTGGTAGAAGGAACCACACAACAATGAAATGTTTCTATAAGTGGGATTACTCTTACCATGCTCCTGAAGATCTATCTCAGGCTTTTATTACGCTGTCAACTTCAAAAGGTCAAGATCCAAACCTGTATGTTGATATAGGGTCCAATGCGCGCATCACTAATGATCCAAGTAAATTATCTCTTGCGATGCCTTATAACGGAGATGATCAAGTCATTGTTGGTGATGGATCAAAATTACCCATTTCACATATTAGAAACTCTTCCTTTAATTCTGGTTTTGGCACAATGCATTTAAAGGTTTAATTCAGGTTTCGGCACAATGCATTTAAAGGACATTCTTGTTGTGCCTAGAATCAATAAAAACCTAATCTTAGGGCCTGTTTCTTTGTAAGAATTCATGACATGAATTCCGGCTGTTTGGGAATTCTAGAATTCTTGTCAGGAATTCATTTTTCTTTTATTAGAACTCTAGGGATTCTAGAATTCTAGCATTTCCAAATGCTAAAAAGGTAGCATTTCCAAATGCCAATCCTCCTAAAAGGATTTCAGAATTTAGGAATTCCGGGAAGCCTCATAGAAACTCCGGCAGCATCAAGGATCATTGTTGATTATGTCTTTCTGGCCAGCCAACTGGAAAAATTTACTTCTTCCTCTCTTCTCCAACTTCTCTCCCTATCTTTTCTTCCCCAGTTTTTCTTCCTCGTTGTCTCTTTTTTTTGGATGGGATGGGAAGAGGAAGACGAAAGAGATTGCCGGTAGAGAACCATTTCTTTTGAGGTTTCTCTTGGGGTGAGTTTCTTAATTTGGAGAGAGACGAAGGGCTAGGATTTTAATTTTGGAAAAAAAAACCCCAAGGGTTTAGAGAGAGAGAGAGACAGAGCACAGTCTGGATGGAGGGGAGGGAATGATGAGATTATTTGTTTTGTAACATGCATTGTTGATATATAAGCTTTTAAGTGAGTCCATGTGGGAAAAACCCTAGTGTTTAGAGAAGGAGAGATATGGGCATTTGGAGAAGAGAGTGTGGGGGATAACGAGATTATTAGTAAGAGGTGTTGGGTCCCATATTATAATTTTTAATGATGTGCTTCATATGCAACAATTATTCAGGTAAATCCATGTTCACCCAATCAAGAACTTAGAATGCATGAAATTCTCAGGCAGGAATTCAGGAACGAATGAAACAGGGAATTCATAAATGACAGAATTCAATATCATTATCAAATTCTGGCTTTCGGAATTCTCGGGCAACCACCAGACATGAATTCCAGGAAATCTAGCAAAGAAACGGGCCCTTATAGTATCACAACTTGCTAAAGATAATTCCTACATATTTGAGTTTTCTGATTGTGGTTTTTTTTATTTTTTATAAAGGACCGAGCAATGGGCAATACAATGGCAACGGACAGTAAGAAGGGCAACCTATATGCCTTAGATGGAGAAGCACCAGCAGCCTTCATGGCACTCAGATTTGGAAAAACTACAGAGGTTATTCGGCACCAAAGATTGGGTCATCCCAATTATACAATGTTGAAGGTTTTAAATAGTCAATGTAATATAGATATTAGTAGTTGGAAAAAAAATCTCTACTATTTGCATCAGTCGTCAGTTAGGAAAAAGCTGGAAGCTTCCCTTTTCATTGAGTCATAAAATTGCCAATTCGATTCTTCTAAAAATTCATTGTGATATTTGGGGGCCCACACCAATCTCTTCTTCTCAAGGATTTCGTTATTATGCTATTTTTATTAATGATTGCACAAGATTCACATGGTTTTACCCCCCTAAAAAATAAATCAGATTTCTTTGAACAATTTGTCAAATTTCAAAAGTTGGTAGAAAATCAATTCTTTACAAAGATAAAGATCTTTCAATGTGATGGAGGGGGTGAATTTCGGTCATAGAAGTTTCTTCTGCATCTTGAAAATTATGGGATTCAAAGACAGATTTCATGTCCCAGGACTCCGAAGCAAAATGGTGTTGTAGAAAGAAAACACCGGCATATAGTCGAAACTGGACTAACTCTTCTTTTGAATGCCAATGTACCAAAGAGGTTTTTAGTTAAAGCCTTCATGAGAGCAGTATTTTTTATTAACAGGCCGCCTTCCTCTGTGCTTAAGATGGAGACACCAATTTTTAAGTTTTATGGATCACATCCTGATTATTCAAGTTTGACAGTGTTTGGATGTCGGTGCTTTCCCTACCTTCACGATCGTGCTTCAAGTAAATTTGAACCAAAGTCATATCCGTGCATATTTATTGGATAGTCCTATGCATAAAGGGTTTCGTTGCTATCACCCTCATAGTAAAGCGGTGTTTATTTCATGACATGTAATTTTTTATGAAATTGTTTTTCCATATAAAAACACTCAAAATTTGTTGATCCCTACACAGGAACCTAGTACCATCACAACATTTCCATAATTCTCTCAATGGGTTTTTCCTAGTGCAAAACCCACTAATGGTGATGCATCGCATATAACACAAAGGCCCACCTAAAGTTCTAATGGAGTTTTGAGTATTCCAACAACACAAGAAGATTCTTATTACAAAAGAATTCAGCCTGAATCATCTACTACTATTCAAATAGATGGGGGTGGTGGGTTCCTCATCATCACAAGAAGATGACTCCTTAAAGATGCAGACATAAGACATCACATGTCAGAATGTCATAAGTCCGATACAAGCAGATTTACATCTGGACATGTATTCACCAAATCAGCCAATATCATCAGAGGTGAACCCATTCAAACAAATGGAATTTTCAAGACCAACAAGTCCCACACTTGGTCCCAATTGACATAATTTCATTTCCACATGTCTCATCTGAACCTCAATTCGAAAATGATCTGTCTAATGCTACCTCAGAAGTCGAAAATGTGCTTGCACCAACACCTACCATAGTTTACTCATTTAGCCACACTATGGTTACACGTGCTCAAGTTGGTACTAGGAAACCAAATCCCAAATATGCCTTGGCAGCCACTCTGATCGAAGAACCTGTTGAGTCATCCTTTTTCACTCAAACAAACCAACACCTACTAATGACAAGGCCCAATTCCAACCCAACCTTGATGTTGGCTAACCTTGACTCCTCTAAAATCGATGAGCCAAGAAATGTTAATGAGGCTTTGGCACGACCTCAATGGGTGGCTGTCGCGACCCCGGACCGGGTCTCCTACCTAATCCGGGATCGGGACTCATTAAGATTAAATGATGATTGTCAATGCCATAGAACATATATTTGTTTGGCTAACACGTGCACGAATTAAATACGAACAATACTACCCGTGCACGTGATTTCCCACAGGTGTCCGCGGTGAGGATCTCACATCAACATAATATTTTTGTTTAAGTGTGGAAGCGTGTAGCAAATCAAACTCATAAATCATTTCGAGATAATAAGAGTAATGGCATATAAGAATAACTTAATGTCAGAGTGAGCAATGATCATTAGCATTTCCAAAAATATAAAGTTAGAGTTTATACAAAAGATCTGTTAATTAACATTCTCCAAAAATAATGGCCAACAAACGTTAGTACAACCAAATTAGTTCCCAAAAGAATGAGTTAGACATAACTCCCAAAATGTATCGCATATCAAAGCATGACTAGATGTCTACATAACATCGTCAGCTTGTCATTCAACTACACGTTGCGGTTCACCGACCACATCCTCTGGCTCCTCAAAGGCAACAGGATCTAGACTTGAGTACCAAAGAATGGATCAGACACGATAGTCTGACGGGTGGGTAAAAAGATATGACAATAAATTTGAAATAATGATACCTTGGGAAAATAATGAAACCTGTATAAATAATGAATTTCATGAAAGTAAAAGCATCATTTATTAAGAAAGACATTTGTAATATAATATATGTAAAGGTATCAAAGAATCAGGAACTAGAAAGATGGCAACCACACAAAGCTAAATCCTCTCTCACTAAAGTGATGAGAGCAATATCGAGCCGTTAACCTCAGTCACACAATGTGAGGATAGTCAACGATAATCATGGATACATATATAGATGGACGGGACCACGGTAGCGAACTGGGTATCGGGACAGGATAGGATCCAGGCTGCAGCTGGCACGACAAGAGAGGGACCTCCAAGTCGGTGGATCAAACCGACAAGGTCGTCCAAGCTTAATGGTGTCGACTCATAGGTCATATGCAAGAAATCCAGACAAGTTCATATATAAACGGGATGGGATGCCCATAGGCACAGTAACACTTTTATATCAAGTCAGGCATGAACGGGCTAACAAAATGCTAAAAACATGATCTCAATATATTCCGGGGCATGACTAATCATATAGCATGAAGTTTGAAGTCAATGAGTAAAAATCCAGGTAAAAACAAGTACGATAGATTTTTCCTAAATTCCGGGTCAAGCATTGGGGTCCAAGATTTAAATCAATGTGAATAGGTTTTCGTATGTTGAATTGGCGTATATTTGGTACTCTTAGAGAATTAGGACATTTTGGGTCCCTA
The DNA here is from genome assembly GCA_003546025.1 of Camphora micrantha. NCBI lineage: Eukaryota > Viridiplantae > Streptophyta > Magnoliopsida > Laurales > Lauraceae > Camphora > Camphora micrantha. The sequence continues at coordinate 42,631,269 of QPKB01000001.1, forward strand.
TGCACATTGACGAATCTCCGTAATGGAGTTTCTTTCTCAATCAAGCTTCACAAATCTCTTTTTCGGTCTTACCATCGTATTGGGGCTTCAAACAATACCTCCCCAAGCCTTAGAAGAACATTTCAAGACTTCCATCATTGACCCAGGCATGCTGTGCAGTTGGCTCGAGCGGACAAGAAGTTCACTCGAGCTAACAACATTCTGTGAGGGGTTCGCTTGAGCGAATTTAGGTTCGCTCGAGCGGACCTTCCCAGTTCAGGTTGGCTCGAGCGAAGTTTCAGTTCGCTCAAGCTAACTAAGTTCTGTGAGTGGTTCGCTCAAGCGAAGTGTCTAGTTCACTCGAGCGAACTGTCATAGAAACACAGTTTCTGGACAGTCCTGCTCCTTCCTTTCTTTTTTAACAAACCCCTTTTGAGTCACTTCTATTCCACAACATTTAAGTCTCTTTTGCCTCATTCAAAACACATTAACTCCTTCAACAACCATTCTACCAAAATCATTAAACCACTTCATTTATCACAAGGTCAACCAATATTTATAAAGATCCACAAAACTCATCATCAAGCTCTAAAGTTAAACAAGAGGAATGAGGCGTATCCATATACATATTCAAAATAAATGGAAATCATAGAAAGAAGCATATGTATTAAATCATTAAAAGTATGAAATGGAAAACCACATTCATCTTAAAAAATAAAAACACTAGAATATCCATTCATCCGCTTGCCTTAGTCTCAACAAGCTAAGAAAGCTCCTATTCTCTCTTCCAAGCCCAAGGATTCCAAAACTACACAAAAACCCCCAAAATAAGAGCCCTAAATGGTCAACACCATGAGTGGGGAAGAGAGAACTTGTAACAATGGAGATGGAGTTTCTCCAAGGCTATAAGAACACAAATCTAAGAGATTGAAGGAGAAGCTTACTTGTAGGGTCTTCAAATGGACAACGATGGCTCAAAGAAGATCTTGAAGCAGGTGGTTTCCTCCACAATTGGTATCAAGAGAGAGCTTTCAAGATGATAAAGAAGATGATAACTTCCATTTTTGCTATTGGTGCAAATTTGATCGTGATTTGGAGATGGAACTTGGAAGAGCAAGAAGGAGAAGAGGGAAAAGAAAACACTAGCTTAGGTTGGATTTGAGTTGGAAGAAGAAGAGAAAGACCCTTTTATACAAGTGGAGATGGGCTCCACCACTAACAAATCTTATTGGGTTGAAATCATAGCTTTCGGGACTTTGGACGAGTTCGACGAAGAAGGGAAAGTTGTTCGTCGAAATTTTTAGTTTCCAAAAAGTATATGTTTCATGGGTTTTAGTGAAATTGAAAATCGTGTCCAGATTTTGGTGTAAAAAGATTGTCTTGCCTCGAAGTCGGAAAAGTCAGGTTTTGGGATATCAAACAGCGACGGAGTAAACAAGAAAGTTGTAATGGTTAACGAGATAAGTAAAATGAGGATAAAACACGAATTGTTGGAATCACGAATAATTCCTCAAGCACACGCAAAGTCACTAAAAGAACCCCCCAAAGGGTCCCACTAAATCAAGAAGGCACTCAAAATTTCCCAAAGCTATTTTTAAAGCTATTCTAACCCAAAACTTAATCAAAATCTGCTAAACACACTTAGAGCTAATTCACAGCTTAATCAGTACTAATCGAGGTCAATCGGGTCGGGGTCATATAGTGGCTGATATGCAAGCATGGGCGGACCCATGTATAAGCTAGTGGGGGCTAAAGCCCCACATGATTTGGAAAAAGCCCATAAGGGCCCTTAGGACTTTGAGCCTTTCTCCCATAAAACTCACTTCTCTTCTACTTTAAGCCCCCACCAAATCCCAAAAAAGCCCATAAAGGGGCCTTGGGACTTTGTGACTTCTCCAACCGAGCCCCTTTTTGTTGACATACAAAAAAAAAAAAAAAAAAAAAAAAAAAAATCCATATGTCCATATGTAACCTTCCCCAAGTCAAATTACTCATTTCTCCATAAGGAAATGATGACATTAAATTTTGACCGGCCACAGCAAGAGAGCTCCTCAGCGGCTACTGACTACAAGGCCCATTAGCCATTGCAATCCTTGAGCACACTGGCCGCTCAAAGCAAATGAAGCAGCCGTTGGTCTCCAGTCAGGAAGTGGCCGCTGTACGTCATACACACTGGCCGCTCAAAGCAATGAAGTAGCGTTTGGTCTCTAGTCAAGAAGTGACCATCGAACGTCATGAACACTGGCTGTCGTACTTCTTTACTTCCGGCTACTAGACGCCCATGATCTCCTAGGAACTGGCTGATTTCTCCTTCTCATGGCCGCTGAAACTGCAACGTCTCCCATTAAAGACAGTTTTGAAACCACCTCCACTCCTCTATGATCTCCAGAAGTTATGGCCCCTCAAAGGATATAAAAGGGAGACTTGGGAGAGCGTGAAACTGGCTGCCCCCCCGCTCAAGCACAAGAACACCCAGACACTCTGTCATTTTCAAAACTCTCTCATCCTTCATACAAAAAAGGTGAAATCAGGCAGTAGTGGAGCTTTTCTTTGGACCTGGGCGACAGCTTCCAAAAGGCAGCTTTTGTTCTTCTCACCATGAAGGAAGGATGGACATTGTCTATGTTGTTTTGAGGCAGACTTCTCTGATTAATTCTTCTTCCTTAATAGTGGTGGTGAACTATAAAGGCTACCTGAAGAAGCCAAATTGCAGACTTCTCCAATTTCGTCTCCAGCGAACTCTTTAAAACAACAGACTCCTCTTCCCTCCCTTCAATGTATATCTTCTTTGTTTTGATCTCCTAGGCCTGACGAGGGGGTTGTATGAAAAATGTAAACAACCTGCACTCAGAAGGTGAAGCCATAAAGAACCCATGTAAATAAAAGTGGGGACGACTCCTCCTACGCGAGCAAACATTCGCGCGAGTCGTCCTTACATCTTTTAATAACGTTTTGATAAGTCCTTAAAAATGCATAATTTAATCATTATTTTAGAGTAATTAACGACTTAATCATCAAATCATGCACCATTTTAGTAAAAAATCATGATTCTATGTTTTTGGGCAACAAAGTCTGAATTCGAGTCAAAATTCATTGAAAAAATCTCATTTTCACATAAAATCATGAATTTCTCTATTTCTTGGCATTGAAAGTCACAAGTTTCTCTTAACTTTTGATTTCACACATGAAATGATGAAGTTTTGTTGCACCATTGATTTAATTAAAGAAAACTTGATAAAATGATGAAACCTTATACATCTATTTAGTGTGAATTGGGGCCTGCATCTTGCAATGTTCTTTTTCTACATAAATAGATAATTCTTTGATCATTGATTATATTATTTGTATTTTTGTAGGGAAAATCAATTTCTTGGGGCCCGCGGAAGAAATAAATTAAAGAAGGAAAACCAAGTATTGAAGCTCCACGTGGGGTCCACACTACCCTTGTTTGAAGATTCAAATCAAGCCAAACAAAGAAGAAAATAATTGCAAAAATCCCTCCAAGGTGGAGGATGTCCAAGACATGGGAATTCAAGCATTGCACACTCAAGTGGAGGCCATCATGTGTTCCAATTTGAAATAAAAATCTGAATTTCAGATTTGAAATTCTTTAAGCCAAGGAGAGGACGTCCATGCATACAATTGTTTCAAGATTCACACACCCCAAGTGGGGTCCACATGCATTCAAAAATTATACATCAAATTTGATTTTCAGATTTGAGATTTATTTGGAAGAGAAGTGGGGCCAAGTGGAGGAATTGGAAGCTACCAAAGGAGTTTCAACTTTTTAAGGAAGGGCACATAAAGGATATTTGATGAGAGAAACTAACTCCTAAAAGATAAGCTTCAAGATTTGAATGTATGTAACCCAAATTCTTCCAAAGAATGCATCACACGTTAAGCACCTCCGTCTCATGCTATCACACGTCCAAAAACGGTGGCTGCCCATATGGTTCCAAGTTTTTTTTTCAAATTTGAGATTTCTGATTTGAACTGATTCTTAGCCAAAGTGGGTCCAAGAGAAGAAGTTGCATGAGATAAGAAGAATCCTATTTTCACTAGAATTGTGGGCCAAACCCTAGAAACTCTCTCAAAACCCTCATAATCCTAATCCAACTTGGACCCCACACTACTAATCCTTACCCAAATCAAAACCTTGCAAGCCAAGTCATCAAAAACACATAAAAAAAAGCCACAAAAGGGCTGGACGTGTAATCCCATACCTCCCCTTATTCCCTGGGAAGACAGGCAACAAAGAAATCCCCCCTTTTCCATTAATGTTTCTCCATCTCACCTTTTTCCATCACAATTTCATTCAAGGCCTACCCTAAGGCACACCGCCACTTGGATTTCTACGCCACCGTCGCGCCACCGCTGCTACTACTGTCGCTCCACCATTGGACCGGCCTTTCATCATCTTCCTTTGCTTGGACTTTAGATCGCAAAACGAGACCTGGTTGGATCGCCGTTCAAGACCGTGAGTCCTTCTCCTCCATTTAGTGTTTCATGTGTCTAGGGTAACGTTGGATGCACTTTATTTTGATTCAAATAGCTTTGTAATGGTTATTTTCATGTAATGGGCTTTCATTAATAAATCAAGTTTATAGGGTCTTGGTCTTCACCAATGGGTCAACATCGAATCTTTGTGCGTAGCTTAATTTTTCTTGATGGCATTTAGCAAAGTAACCGTTGCAAAGTTTTAGAATTAAAATCATTTCTTTTTTGTTCTCTGATTTTATTCTATTTTATTTTTATTTTTATGCATCTTAATAATTATTGCAATTGGTTAGACTGACAAATCTTATGGTGAATGCAATAGTTAGATTAGGTTTCTAGATTAGGATTTTTCTTTTTCTTTGGTTGTAATTAATTTTTTAGACTTGTAATTAACTTTTAGAGAAAATTAGCGAAAGGTCCCTTATAAAGGTCTTGTAAGGCCTCCAGTCCATCAACTTTTCCTCTAACGTAGTCCATGCAGTTTGGACAAATTTCGGCGAGAGGTCCCTAGATATGCCACCTCATGGCAAGAGGTCCCTTGATACGCCACCTCATACATTTTCATGACTGATTTTCTCTTTTAACCGATTAGGCATAAAATTTTAAAATTCAAAATTTTAAATCTTCTATTCTCCCTCTTCTTCTTCTTCAATCCGGACATGGACAGAACCTAGCTAGAGCCCTTTTCTTCTTCTCCTGGTTCGGACTCACTACATCTTTTTAAAGAACTGGCGGATGGATCTCTGAGTGCTGCATGGTCCAACCTTGTCTTGTATAAAGATGTAGACGTAGGAATCATTGGCTACTTTTATATCTATCGTTTACTTATATATTGCATGTTACATTTGGTGAAATCAAACTATACGTAAATTTCACCACGTGATGAGTCCCACCATAACTACAATATCTGCACCACCACATGAACCCTCGTGTCTGGCCGGGTCTCCACCAAAGCTCGCTGTAGTGCTCTTCCACATGGAGGCGGATCCGCTGATCCCAAAGACGATGTGGGAGATGTTCGTCGGCTCGAGCAAGACGGTTCCTGTTCCGATCCGGACGTCGGGGTTCGTAACGGGTTTGGGGCATTTTAGGCATTTAAGGTGGAATTGGGAGGACAGGGTCGTGTACAAGACGAGGAGGAAACACCACCGCCAGTAAAACTCACCGAGTTTATTATCCATTGGGAAAGCGTAGGGTCTTAAAGAGTCGCAAGGCTTGGGTTCTCTGCTCTGATTCATCTTTGTGGTTTGCTGGCTCTATCAAATTTATCTGAATTTTTTATTAATATATCTGATTTTTGAGCAAATTTATCTGAGTTTTGAAACAAATTTATCTGAGTTCTGGACAAATTATCTGAGTTTTTTGCTATTTATCTAAGTTCTGGAACAAATTTATTTGAGTTCTAAACAAATCTATCTAAGTTTTTGGCAAATTTATTTGAGTTTTTAAAAAATATAGGTGAGTTTTTGACAAATTTATCTTCATTTAAAAATTTTTTAACTGATTTTTTGAACGAATCTTTCTGTATTTTTGGCAAATTTATTTGTATTTTCTTAGATCTATTTGTATTTTTGAATTTTATTTGTGTCTTTTGAAATTTATTTGTATTTTTTGAAATAAATTTAATTGAGTTTTTGACAAAAATGCTTGAGTTTTTGCCAGATTTTTCACTAATTTGAAAAATTGGGTTATCTTAGTTTTGGCAAATGTATTTGCATTTTTTTAAATTTATTTGCATTTTTTTAATTTTATTTACGTCTTTTGAAATTTATCTGAGTCTTTTGAAATTTGTTTACATTTTTTTGAAATTTATTTATATTTTTTGAAATTTATTTGGATCTTTTGAAATTTATTTGCATCTTTTAAAATTTATCTGCGTTCTTTTGAAATTTATTACTTTTTTTAATTTATTTTTTTTTTTTTTTGAAATTTATTTGCATTATTTTGAAATTTATTTGTGTGTTCTTAGAATTTATTTGAAAATCTCATTAATCAGATTCCATTGACTGTGGCCAATTAAATGGCAGTTGGCCATTATTAATGGGATATCCTACCAATCATGGGATTTGATTTAAAGAAAGGGTAAATTAAACATATCAGGTATGAGAATGTGTTAGAGGATCTTTGACAACATGACTTTTCTTTTTTGTGAACTGTTTGCAACAAAGTCATACTTTGAGGGACCTCTGACCAAACGCCTCTAATTTTTAATTAAAGTAGGACATTTGATTTGTATAGTTCTTTCTAGTCTAGAACTAGTTTTTTCAATATGACAGGTTTTGCGCGATTAATTACTATATGTGGATCGACCTCGAACTTCACCGAGTTATTACTACATCGCAGCTTGCACTTGGGGCTGACGATCACGTTCAAATGATGAAATAAAAGTGGTTTCAACACCAGAGCCTTCGTTTTACTTCCCCCCTTTATTTGGGAGAAACAGAAGATTGGCGCTGTCTGTGGGAATCACATTACATCAGTAATGCTTTGTTGATCAAAATATCTGAGAAGAGCTTGAAGAGAGCTGTTGTTCTAAGCAAAAACAAAGAAAACAAACAAAGAGTTCCTTAGTTGCTGCTGTTCTAAAAATACATGAAGAAGAAGAACAAATCAAAGGAAAAGCCGACAGAGACAAAATTGAGAAGATGCACAGCGCCCAGAGGCCAATGCAGATAGGACATAGCGGCCATAAACTATGGAGTAAACCGCCCGTCTACGCCTTGCTGTGCGTCTAGCAGCTGTTATAATAGGCAGCTCGTTACGACCGGCCAATGTCTATAAAGTAATCACATCCCACGAGAGGCCATAGAGATTGACTAAGTCTCGCGGCTGGTGGATTACACGCTTAAGACATCCAGTGCCATACGGCCATGAGTTGCAAAGCCAGCGCGGTCAACTTGGAGAGCTTGACTCTCAGCGACCAATGCCAGTAACCTGCATCGGCCAACGCAGCTGTCAAACCCCAACCCAGGATTAACCCAATAGTGTTTTCTTAGTGTGTGCTTAGTCTTAATCGGGTTTAGTTACCGTGGGTTAGAGTATGATTAGTTTTAGTCCTGATTATAGCTTTGGGGAGTTTCGAGAACGTTTAGTGTTAACTAGGCACACTCAGGAAGGCCTGGACGTACGTGCAAGCGTGGGAAGATCGTGTTAGGTTTTGTGTTAATCGTGAATTTCATTTCATTTGAATGGTTTTATGATTATGTACAACTTTCGTGTTTAGCCCGTCTGTGTTTGTAGCCCAGAAACTCAAATTTTGGCCAAAAGGGTAAAATAGCCTTTTCACACTTAAATCTGGACACAATTTTCGAGATCTCAAAACCGTGTCAAAAATATACTTTTCGGAAACTAGATAGTTCAAGGATCGTTTTATCCTTCTTCGTCGACTTCATCCGAGGCCCACAAGGTCATGTTTTCCTTGATACAAGAAGGTTCTCTAATGGGCCCCACTTGCAAGGCATTAAACCACTTTCCCTTCTCTCTTTCTCCATTTCTCAAATCTCTGCAATCTCTTGACCTAGGGCTGAGAAAACCCTCTTTTTCTCTTCTTCTTCTCCTCTTGAATGCATGAGCTAGAGATCTCCAAAAGAGATTCCAAGACCATCATCTTCTTCCTCTCATCCCAAGCTTTTCATTGATGCTATTTTTGTTGGGTTTCTAGTTGGGCAAGCTCTCCATTTCCTTCCTTGCATCTTGTTTGGGCACCTCTAGGTAAGAGCTCTTACCCATCTCTTCAATGGAGTTCTTTTGACTCCTAATGATCATGTTTTTCTAACTTTCAACACCCATTTCGAAATGGGTTGCTTGGTTGCATTTTTGGGTGAGTTTTTGAATGGGTTTCATGGGGTTTTTGTAGTTCTTGGCTTGGCTCTTGGGTAGGAGTGCTTGAAGGAGAGTTTTGTTAGCACTTGGGCAAGGCAAGTAATCTCTGTGGGTTGTTGTGCAAGTGTGCTCATGGATTTCACTATTTCTCTTGAAATTTCCATATGATTTGTCATTTAGTATTAATGTTTTGTTTTACTAGATTTCCATGTTGTGATTTTACTATATACATTGCAAGCATGCTAATTTACTTTCCAAACTTTCAGATTTCATCATTTTTAATTAGGCCTTACCTTTTTGAAGTTTGGATTTGTTATGATAAGAATGGGATTGAATGATTATGAAATGGGTTTTAATATTAATGACTTGTTTAGGTTTGAAATAAATGCACTATAGTGAGTCTTGCTAGCTTGTTTTATTAATGAATCAAATTGCCAATCAGGTTTGAAAAAAAATATAGAAAAGGAAGGGAGAAATGGATGAACCACTGAACTGCAGAAATCAGAACTGGGTTCTGTTACGCAGTTCACGCGGTCGACTGGCCAAGGGGCGCGGTCGACCGGGAACACTGGATCAGGTCCCCTGTTGGGTGACCTGCTGCACTGCGGGAACTATTGTTACGCAGTTCACGTGGTCGACCGGCCAGGGGGTGCGGTCGACCGGCGACACAGGGTCAGGTTCCTTGGAACCTGACCAAAACACTGTGCACCCATTTTAAGTTACAACTGCCGGTCGACCGGGTCGACCGGGCTCACTGTGTAAGGGGTCGACCGGCTCTGGCCAACTGAATTTCCTTTCTTGGGAGGATTTTTACCCCTTTTATATATTCTTTTAAAATTTGAAAACTAGGCTATATTAAGGATTTTTAACTTGACATTGTGTAATTGGAACTCCAAGATATGTACCAACTTCGGGAACACCAATCCTTGTATTTTAATAATAGAGTCTCAATCACACAAGAGTCAATGAATAGCCTTAGCATGTACTTGATGAAATTATCGTGTTTTGAACATTGGTTTAATACAGTAAGTAATATCGTGTACTCGCTTTGAAGTCAAGTTTTAAGCTCGTATCGAAGATTTGTTTCAAGTATTAAATGTGGATCATTTCTTAAGTTGTGAGCATATATATTATGTATTTTGCTAGCCGTGCTGTGTCTTGTTTTGATAAGTGATTTCCCCTTTTATTCAGACGTGTTTGTATTGCGTGTTTTATGCACTCATGAATTCAAAGTGAACACCACAGAGCTTGGACTGCCCTTTCAGTCTGATCAGCTGCCGGGGGTCCTTAAACATGTGGATTATCTGCAGATTAGTCGTGTATTTATTACACATCGTGCGTGTCCGGTTCCGCAGCCGGAATCCCGTATTTGTGGGAATCGTGTCGTGTTATATTATGTATAATCGTGCTTGTCGTGCGTGCTTACTCTTTTCATTATAAATGATAGAGAAAGGATGGACTCTTTGTGGATTTACGATTCATGATATATATACATATATATTATGTAATAGTTTGTCATAAATTCAGAAATGTTCTTCAGACAAGTATTCATTCTTGGTTTAATAAATTGTTCTATATGTTTTCGATTAAACATTCTTATTCATGCTCTAACCTAAATTGATTTCTTGCCAAACCGTTGTGTTTGATGTTGTATTTTTGGTGCCCAGGTGCAGGAGGTTTTCCCTTTGAGGAGGAGTGCCAGGAGGAGGCTGTTGAGCCTACCTCAGCTCACGAGTGGCAACCCGACGACGTCATCTAGACGTCGGGATGGGTCATGAGTTCCGATATATCACTTTTTGGGCTTTATGTACTTTTGGTATTGTATTGTCCTTTGTTGGCCTCTTATTTTGGGATTGTAACAACTTAATATACTTGGTTAACTTTGTAACTTGAATTATTATGGGAATGCCTTGTCATGTCTCCATTATGATATTTTAGTCTCGATGACATTTATGTTCATATTCTGTCATGATTTATTACGATGTTGATTTGCTACACGCTTCCGCCTATTTGATCATGCGAGTTGGTTTACCGTGTCCTGGGAACCCTCACCGCGGGAACCTGTGGGAGATTTAATCATCTTACCTCATCAACTGCATCGTCGCGGGGCCCGGGTCTCGGTCCGGGGTTGCGACAGCAGCCTTCGCCGGCCAGTCCACAGAAGAAGTGGCCGCTGGACTTCTTACATATTTTTCTTCTCTTGGATATCTTGTCATGAAGTTCTAAGCCTTTATGATGATTTAGTACTCATTGTACAGAACCCAAGACTCTCCTAAATAGTACCAAGTGGAGAGTTGAAAAATGGTGACATGAATTAAACATGTCACAAGTAATATGACCAATAAGACTCTTCCTTGTAAAGTAGTCTCTATTCATAAGTCCATAATGCTCAAATCTAAAGTCTGTTCCATTCGGTCGGTAGCAAGCATTTATTGCCCTGCTTATGGCCTACGAAACTTGACGAGATCATAATTAATCAGTTCGTTGGTGTATGTAGGTCAAAAGCCAAATACGTCACCATGAATATGATTGGATCACATATCATTTTCTCACCCTTTTTGGGGGCTATGTTTATTGTACTGAAGTGCTGCCCGTTTTTCGATAGGTCGTGTACGAAAACAGAGAAATAGAAGATGAAATAGATTGATATAGGATTGAGTAAGTAAATACGCTATCCTATCATTCATTCATTATTGGTCTCTTTTTTGCTTATGTTGAAGATCAATTCTGAGCTCTCTTGTCATCACTTTCGATGAGACCAAGGAACTCTTGTATAATGTTTCCATCCAAGAAAACAAGACTTCCAGGGGCCAGAAAAGAGCCTATGCTGAAAATGAGCTCCCAGTTTGAGTATCTGTCTTCTCACGGATGACTCCGGCTACTCCTACTATTAAAGCTTCTCCTGTATTAGCGAAGCCCTATAAAAAGGCCATGCCATGCAAGCCATGGGTGTCAAAATACGCCCACAATCCTTTTGGTGTTCATAGAAAAGAACATTGGAATTTAGAAAAGGCTACTCTAGCTCGCCTTCACATCACTAAAGAAACAAAACGAGCCTGGAAGGTGCAAGACATGGAGAAAACCCCAGCAGATGGCAAAGCCAAAGTCTACAGAAGTAAAGACTTACGCCAAGTACTTGGGAAGAAGAAACTACAGCAAAGAGAGATATCCTCTTACTCAGAAAGAGGGGAGGAGGTACGGAAGGTGACGTCTCGCCTCGGTCATAGTAGGACCTAGACTTTGCCCTGCAAAGGTGCATACCAAGCGCCCGAAGAAGAATTAGCATCATTACCCTATCAATAATGCTGCAGAACTTGTACAATTTAAAGACCTTCTGAAGAAAGAGAAAAATGAGGTAAATATCCTTGCACTGCCGGTTCATCATCCAGAAGTGTCGAACCCCATCATCAATCGTTTTATCCCCATGATAGTGCGGAGGAATGATAAAAAGAAAAGTTATGGCCAAAAAAGAATTACTCTGTAATGGGTAATGAAATAGGACAACCCTAATGTTGCTGTGGCTTATACGACTAGGACTAGACGTGGCAGGCGTTCTGCTAGAAACTCTACACGTAGTTCAAACCCCGTTGAAGGTAAAGAATCAGATAATACTTCCGAAGGTCATGAAACTCCTGTTACGGATGAATAAACACCTCTGATCAATAAGAACATAGTGGGCATAGATTCTCCAATACTCCGGCTCATTGAAGATGATGTTCCGTTAACCACTTGAGATCCCAAGGGTAGCTTCTCACCTATCACTGGACTAGGTAAGTACCCTGTCTTTATGGCTGGAGAAACTAGTGCTCCAGTAAATGCTGATGAAACAAGCTGAAGATGAAACTCCGGATGAAGATATACAGGATTTGGTTAAATAGCAGAATGACAGGATTATCCAAATCGCTACTTAGCTGCAATTTCTCATGGATCGAGTAACTAGTCCAAGTGATCATCCACCGGAAACCCTATCTTCTTCAAATAGAAAGGATCTGCAAGCATCTGGAGCAAAAATTGATCAGATAGTAGCACAAATGCAACAGCTCTCACAAAGGCTGTCCAAGGGAGTGGTCAACTCTCAGATAGCGTAACTTTCAAGGACGTGATAGACATGCTGACTAAGACCAGAGATGAAGGGAGACTCAGGAAGAAAGGGATCATGCAAAAATATCCACCCGAAATGAATTTACTCCCCTATCCTTCTAAGTATAAACCCCCAACCTTCTAGTCTTATATGGGCAAAAGCTCTACTTATCAGCATGTAGTCCACTTGAAGTCCCAGCTTGGGGGCATGCCGGATATAGATGCCTTGAAAATCAGATCATTCGTAGGCACTCTTAGAGGAATTACTTTTGATTGGTACAAACAATTACCCGAGAATTCCCTCACCTCATGGGCGGTTCTTGAGGAAAAGTTCTTGCTGCATTTCCAAGAAGAAGACTAGCCGGTCAGCCTAAACTCACTCACTTAATCCAAATAAGGAGAAAATGAGTCTCTTTAGGGCTTCATAAACAGGTGGAGAGCACTGGCTTACAGATGCAACGAGTCCATCTCTCAAAAATCGGTAGTAGATATATGCAAGGCTAATCTCAAGCCCGAGATTAAGCAAAATGGTAATCAGTGTTAAGACTAAATTCATGTCTAAACTACTCAAATCAGCCATCGATGCAAAAGACTGCCGTAAAGAACTTGATCAGAAACACAAGTCCCAAAGAATTCATTCTTCCGTGTCTTCTGCACCCAAGGGAAAGAAGACCGAAGAAGTCTTTAATATCCAAATTTCGAAAGCTCCTAGGAAGGCGCAAGATCCTAAAGTTGAAGCCGCTAGGAAGGAGGACTAGGAAAAGAGGAAAAATACCAAGTACTCCTTTGATGAGAATATTGAAGATATTTTCAAAACTCGATTGGATCATGGAAAGTTAGAACTCCCTTCTTCCAAAAGACCTAGTCAGGAAGGAAGAATAAATGATCCAAATTACTTCCTCTATCACTGAATGATTTCTCATCCTTTGAAAGAATGTTTCATCTTGAAGGGGAAAATACAAGATATGTTGGCTAAAAGAGTCATACAACTTGATCAGTAATGTGATACTGCATCGGTCAATATGGTGGCATTCAAATCATTTGAACCTACCAACATCGGGCCTATCATATAAAAAATGGTGGAGTTTGACTTATTAATAAGGTCGAATATAGCGATGAACTCGTCTCGGTCAGCACGGCATCTAAAGAAGTGATACGGGTGCATCTTAATCTTATACATTATGATGGCTGGAAAATAGTGGGATCAAGGTCTCCTTCTAAAAAGAGGAAGAAAATGAAAAGATCACTTCACAACTCTCGTCAAACAGTTAAGGCACAGCCTATAAAAGAAGCAAAGGAGAAAACTGAGCCTACACCAAGGAAAAAGGCACCAACAGAATCTTCTGGGCTAATGAGGAGAACCATTACCTTGGCAGATTTCCTTCTCCCTCTCACTGAAGAGGAAAGTGAGTTGCAGATTTCAAATTGCAATCGAATCTCCAAATTGAAGCGCTCTTTACCTTCACATTCAGAGGACTCAGACGGCGAATGGGTCCCCCTACAATGCCGCCGCCCATGGATGATGACCATCAAGACAATGATCTGGAGTCGGTGATGAAGAAGATTACCTTTTAGATGAGGTATTAAATGAAATTGACTTCATCATTGATCCCTTCTCCTATGAAGAGAACATTCCAGAAATAGAAGTTCAAATCTACAATCCAAGACTCCCTGAACTTGGTGACTGGCTGGTGGGCCATTCTTCATTCCCGGTACCTCTAAAAATTCATCCAGATCCTTTACCAATGGTAGATGATGATGAATCCTGTTGTCAAGCACCTACAAATGCACCTACAACAAAGGGCACCTCTACCCTGGCGATCCCTGCCTCAGCAAACAAGGGCGATCACCTGAACACCCTACCACAGGATGTCCCGGTTATCATGATCAGCGATGCGTCTTCAGGATCTGATGGAGATCATCGTGCAAAGTTTGAAGAAGCTCTTGACATTGTACCAATCAGTTCATCGGATTCATTCATCACAGGAACACACGAGATTATCACCTTGGATAATGAATCGACAGACTCTGTGAGTGAACCCGAAGTGACGTCTTGCCATGTGGCCGCTGGTTTGAAAGAAGAAGTCAATACATCCTCAGCATCTGTCGATGTGGAAGACGTAGCTGAAGGAATGACAAATCTCTTCTCCCAGCAAGAAGAAGTTCTGGCTATCCAAAGAAGCACTTGGTACGGCCTTAGGTTCGGGAGAAATTATAAAGTAAACTATGATAAACCTTCCGCACTGACTCCTTCTACTCTTCCTCCTTCTTCTCCTTCACTTGTAGCTCCCACAGGGCAAAATGTAAATGCTGAGAGTGTAAATGCCGATGTTAATGAAAGGCCGATAGAGCCATTTAAGTATGACCTTCTCGAATATCTGAGGCACATACCTGCATGATTACACATTCTCGATCTATTGCAGCTGTCAAAAGAAACTCGAGAAGGTTTCATCAAAGAATTGCAAGCGTTGGATCCTAATAATCAAGTACATGTGGCCCAAATGTATTGAATAGAGAAGAAAAATCAAGTAGCTAAATCCAAAAGACCTCAGAAGCAATGTGAGGATTGCTACTCACGCTTCTAAAGCTACTATCTCGTTCTCTAAAGAAGATATGTTGTTAGGGAACACCAATCATACAAGGCCTTTATATTTCATAGCATACATCAAAGAAGCACCAATTCCCAGGGTGCAAGTGGATCGAGGGTCAACTCTTAATCCTATTACCGTCACAGCGTTGCAAGAATTGGGGGTTCCCCCAAACAAGCTCACCAGCACCAATTCTATGATTTAAGGATATGATGGCAAACTTCAAGACCCCATTAGGAAGATTTGGAACAAATTCCAGCTTGGGAGTTTGACTTCTGAAGCTACCTTTCACGTTGTCAAAATCTGAGCTTGCTATAACATCTTGCTCGAAAGGAGATGGTTGCATGACTACTCTATTGTACCATCTACCCTTCATCAAAGTTTCAAATATATTGATGATGGTGGGAAGGTGCATCGTGTGTTCGCTGATGAGAAACCATTCAAAGGAAAGGATGTTTACTTCACTGATGCAGCCATGTATGAACAAAGGAAACCCAATGTAAAGAAGCCTGTGGTGAGAACAGGTACAACCAAGTTAGCAAAGCCTCAGGTTAGCAACAAAAAAAGAAGCCGGTGGTGCGGTTCACGGATACACCCAAACCTTTCACAATCAATGTGAAACTTGACATAAAGAAGGGCAAACCCTTAGTCATTACCGCTAAATCTTCTGAGTTAGTCAATGTGGCTTCTCCAATCAACCAGCTAGATCAAGGAGTCCATTGGACTGACCTGTTATGGGTCCTCAGTGCAAATAGTCAATCACCCCAAGATCGCGGTGGAGTTGGACATTATGAAAATACGATGTATAGTTCTGCATCTCAAAGGATGATTAAACTCATGATGAGCGAGATGGAAAGTCGTCATCGAATTTATCCTGCTTTAATGTCTTCGTCTCACAACCGGGGAAGTTGGCAAGAGACAGAATCTAGGAGGCTAGGAACCGAAACTCGCAGCCCAGCCCGCCGTGACGTTGTAAGACTTCGTTGGATCTGATACACATGTTGGAGGAATGCCAATTAAGGGAAACAAAAACAATCTCCTTACGGCGATTAGTCCTCACGCGTCAAGGGCCGGGTGAGTCTGTTATCAATTATATAGATCGATGTCTGGGCTTACAGGTGTAAGGAATCTCCTCCTCAACACATGTGGATCTCATTATGCTAACATAGCCTACATGATTTTCGAATACTATCCATAGGGAAAGATTTCAAAATTTTTTGAAGAATTCGCTAATTTTATGGGAATTGTCGAAGATCATGTTCTTTCCCCTTTGAGAAACATGAGAAGAAGATCACACTCTACATATGTAGTATCTCTAATACAAGATTTTGATTCTGAATCTGACTCAGAAGAAAAAGGTGGTGTGTTTATAGATCCACTGCCAACGGCAGGATATGAGCCTCCTCTCCATCCATATACAGGCTCATATCCAATATTCAAAGTTGAGGAGTCAATCTTTGTGGTACCCGCTAACAATCCTTGGGATGACGGTAGGATATTCCATCGGGCAGAAGATGCCTCTACTTCATCTCCACCCGGGGATTTTGTTAGTGAAGGCAAGCCGGACTTCAAACCCTACAGTCATCAATCCCACAATATGATAAGAAATATGGGCTATAATCTTAAAAAGCTTATTGGATTAGGGATGACTGAAGGGATACTGGTACCTTACATTGGTATGACAAAGAGGCAAAAGAACAATTCGAATGGAATAACCGGATAGAAGAATTTCGGTCAGGTATTGGGTACACCCCTTGCCAGAACATACCTAGAGTCGCAAAAAGCTTCAGGGCGAAAACAGTAACATTCACCAAAGAATATGACTTTGATGATTCTTTGGAGACAAATTTACAAGATCCAGCTGATTAGGACATTTTCCAACCCCAGGAAGGGGCCACTGATGATAATGCTATAGCATCCCAGGCCACTGATAACTGGCAGCCAAATGAAAGCCAAAATCCATGCAACCCTTGCCCTTGGGATCATTTGGTTCTAAATGTACAAACCATTAAGCCTTCAAAACCGAATCCTTGGAAAGGAATCAAGCCTTGGTTTAGATCTCCAAATGATACCCCAGAGGGATTTGTGGAGTTGGAAGCTTCCAAAAATAATGTGGAAGAGCCTCCTCCCAACCCTCCTACTGAAGACCAAGTGCAAGAAGTAAATCTGGGAACCCCGGACAATAATTGTCCTACCTTTGTAAATGCTCATATTAAAGGAGAGGAACTAAATGATCTTGTGTACTTCTTGCGTGAGTTTGTGGATTGTTTTACATGGACTTATGAAGAAATGCCCGGGTTGGACCCATAAATTGTTGTGCACAAATTGAATATCTCAAAAGATATTAAACCCATAAAAAAAGATCAATGGCGTACTAAACCGGAGATCATGGAAAAGATTGAATAAAAGAACAAAAGCTTTGTGATGTTCCATTTATTCGGTAAGAGCAACATCCTGACTGTTTGGCCAATATTGTCCCCATTATAAAGAAGAATGGGCAGATCAGGGCGTGTATCGATTTCTGAGATCTAAATAAGGTATGTCTGAAAGATGATTTTCCTCTGCCTATCCTCGAAATCATGATTGATAATACGTTCGGATATGAGAGGATGTCATTCATGGACGGGTTCTCGGGATACAACCAAATCAAGATGTCCTTAGAGGATGAAAAGCACATCTCATTCAGGACACTATTCGGGGTATACTGTTATACAGTCATGCCTTTCGGCCTCAAGAATGCAAAAGCCACATATCAAAGAGATATGATGAAAATCTTCCAAGATATCCAGTATAAGATGGTCGAATGTTGTGTGGATGATCTTGCCATTAAAAGTAAGAAGAAGGACACTCATCTTGATAATTTACACAAGGTCTTTAAGCGATTGTGGAAGTTCAAATTGCATATGAATCCTCTCGAATGTTTCTTCAGAGTGTCTTTAGGAAAGTTCCTTCGGTTTGTAGTACATAAGGGAGGAATTGAGCTTGATCCAACAAAGTCAAAGCAATACTAGAGATGCCTTCACCAAAAACTCTTAAAGAGCTCAGAGGCATACATGGCATATTGGCCTACATCAGGAGATTCATCTCTAACTTATCCGGCAAGTGCAGACCTTTCTTTCACCTGATGAAGAAAGGGGTTGATTTTATATGGGACAAGGAATGCGATGAAGCCTTCAAATACATCAAAAGGTATTTGACCAATCCACCTGTGTTGCCAGCTCCGAGGTTAAACAAATCATTCATCCTATACACAAGGGCTTTGGATCATTCTTTGGGCGCTATGCTAGTTCAAAACAACGATGACGGCAAAGAAGTGACTCTCTACTACCTATCTCGAATATTAGTGGGGGCAGAGCACAAATACAAACCTGTTGAAAAAGAATGCTTGGCTCTTATGTTCGCAGCACAAAAGCTTTGATACTATATTTTATCAAATATAGTATATCTAGTGTCCTGTATCAATCCACTGAAGGTATTGATGACAAAGGCTGGTTCTCTGAACGATCGGCTAGCCAAATGGTCTATATTATTGTTATGTTATGATATAAGATATACACCAACAAAAGCAATTAAAAAGCATGCCTTGGCAAATTTCCAGGCTGAACATCCTTTATTAGAAGATTCCGAATTCAAAGATGACTTTTTGGATGAACCAGTATTCTTCGCCGAAAAGATCATTAAACATACTATTGATCCCAATCTTCATTGGATCATGCACTTTGACAGAGCTACGCGAATCATGGGGTTGGAGTTAGCGTTGGAATTCGGCACCGACATATTGGCAGTATATGGAGATTCTCAATTGATCATAAAACAAATGAATCTTGAATATGAGGTAAGAAAGCCAAACTTGGTCTGTTACTTCAACAAAGCCCAAAAGCTCAAAGACCAGTTCACGTTGATAGAATTCTATCATATACCAAGACGTGAAAATGTCAAAGTGGACGCTTTAGTAGGAATAACTACTTCAATGGCTTACCGGAGAATGGTACAATGGAAATTACCATCACAGAACGGAAGTTATTGCCATCTCTCGATACTCACCAGGTTGTAGCAAATTGCTTTCAAGTCTCAAGAAGTAAAATTCCTTCGTATGAAAATTCATTTATAGATTGAAGAGAATTCTTTATCGACTACATCCTACATGTCATTTTACCTGACAACATCAAAGATCGTACAAGTATCCAGAGGCGTGCACCCAGATATTATTATGATCTTCCATCCAAAACTCTATATTGAAGGTCATTCGATGGAGTTTTACTACGATGCCTATCCCAAAAAGAAGCTGAAGAGGCATTAAGAGAAGTCCATGCAGGGCTATGTGGCGCCCACTAGGCTGGACCGAAATTATATGATTAGATACAAATGTTAGGATATTACTGGCCTACAATGATTGCAGACTCCATACAGTTTGCCAAAAAAAGTGCAGAGAATGCCAAATTCATGGTGATTATATATATCAACCGCTAACTTATCTTCATCCCACGACGGTGTCTTGGCTTTTCGAAGCTTGGGATATGGACATCATTGCAAAAATTTATCCTCCATCGGACAAGGGTCACCATTTCATTATGGCGGCCACGAATTATTTCTCCAAATGGTCCGAGACAGTTCCATTAGCGGAAGTTAAAGCTGATACTGTAATCAGCTTCGTCAAGAACCATATTATCTGTTGCTTTGGTGTGCCTAAACGCTTATATCACGACAATGGGCCCCAGTCCAGCAATGACAAATTCTATAGATTTTGCTATAGGTATGGTATTCATTACTGTCCTTCCACCGCATATAGTCCTGCAACAAATGGATTGGCAAAAGCTTTCAACAAAACCATATGCAAAATTCTAAACAAAATGGTTTCCAGTAACAAGAATTCATGGGGAACAAAACTCCATGAAGCACTTTGGGCTTACCGGACCACAGTCAGAGGTCCGACTAAATCAACTCTATTTTCTCTTGTCTACGGATGCGAAGCAGTCGTACCCCTGGAAACTCAGTTGCCTTCACTCAGGGTGGCGATTGCAGCAAAGATCACAGATGATCAAAATGCTGAACTTAGACTTCGAGAGTTGGAAGGTCTTGATAAAAAAGACTTGCAGCTAGACAAAGCATTGAAATCTACCAAGCTCGTATGGCAAGATCTTTCAACAAGAAAGTGCGGGAGCGAGCCTTCAAGAAAGGAGATCTGGTCCTTGCAGTTAGAAGACCTATGATCCTCACCCACAAATCTAGGGAAAGTTCATACCTAAGTGGGAAGGACCTTACGTCATCGACAAAGTCTACTTAAACGGTGCATATGCTATCCTCATTGTTAAAGGTGAAAGGTGTATGATGCCTATTAATGAAAAGTGTCACGCCCCAAAACCGGGATCCTGCAGCGATCCGATCTCGGGGAGCGTGATTTGGGGTTAAATTTTTTTTTCTTTCCCCCAAGATCCGCGTGTGTGAGGATTACAAAATTCCACACAACCTGAAATTTTCGCGGAAGCTGATGTGGCGTGCGGCTCGGAGCCCGTGGCCATCGGGTTCCCTGTCGCACTCAACCGCTAACATAAAGCCATCAAATCAAGGTTCATAATCAGACTGGAACAAATCAAGAATCATAAAATACTGAGCTGGCAGTAACAGGACAATTCATTTCCCACATATGTTCAAGTTACAAATTATACAAATATATTCATGAAAAAAAAGATCCTAAAAGAAAAAGGCTAATAAAAGCCATCCGAAAATAACCAACTAAACAAAATACTACCCAAATTACATTACGAACTCCGGCGCCAAAAGCGACATCTAGATGACATCGTTGGGCAGCTACTCACGTCCAACCGACGGCTCAACCGCCGCCCCTGCTCAAACCGTCTAAAAGGCTATGGGGAGTCGAAATCTGGCACCAAACAAGAGAGTATCAGACATGATGGTCTGGCAAGCAAATAAACAGATAAAGGGTGACAAATATTTATAAAACATTATGAGAAACATTATAAAACAATTAAAAGCCTAAACATGAATATCGATGAAATAATTAAACAATTTCTAAGCGATTAACAATTTCAAAGAGACATAATAAACTGAGTAAAAACACTAGCAATCCACATATAGCTATATTCTCCTATTACCGAAGTAACAAGAGCAAACAGAAACCGTGGCCACTACCCGTGGGACCGGAACAAACAGAGCCGTTGCCACATAAAGTGGGACGGAAATCAGAACCGTTGCCACTACCCGTGGGACCGGAATACAGAACCGTTGCCACTACCTGTGGGACCGGAATATAGAACCGTTGCCATGGCAGGAGCAGACAGAGTCCAAACTGCAGTTGGCGAATAATTTAAAGATCCCAAGTCAGGTGAGCAGCCCAACAAGGTAACCTAAGTTTAGTGGTGCCTTTAAATTTCAAAACCTGAACCGATACCAGTCAAATCATAATAATTTATTTCTAAAATCGATAAAACAACTACTCCTGAACAAATACATACACACTTGTTCTCCTTGGCTCATGGGCTTGCACTACAAAGCTCTGGCCCCATCTTGCCTTGAGATTTTGTTTTCAAAATAATAGTCCCTTTGGCTCATGGGCTCGCACTACAAAGCTCTGGCCCCATCTTGCCTCGAGATCTTATTTCCAAGATGATAGACCCTTTTCGAACGTGGCGAACCATTCAATTCATTTCAAAATAATTTGTAGAAAATATACAAATTTCCATGGTGAACCATTCAAATCTATTTCAAATTGATTTGTAGAAAAATATACAAATTCATGTGGTAAACCACTTGATTCCATTTCAAATCACCAATGCTTTCAAACGTGAGGAGTCACTTATATCCTTTCAAATTAATTTGCCGAAGAATACATATACATTTTCTAACTTGGAATGGAATAGTGTATAGTGAATTTATGGCCTACCAAGGGATACCTTAATGCACACTTATTTCTTGGAGGTTAATATATAATGGGTTTGGTACCAATTAAAATCCACAACTCCTAAGGTTAATAACTGTGCCTTAAGATTCACAACATTTCCCTAGTAAGATTCCTATCAATTCTTTCTCTCATCTCTCCCATTCAATTTACACATCCCAAAGTATTATAATTTATCAAAATTCATTAATGGGCTTATACACATTATAAGGAAATTTACGGGCCTCAAAACAAATAGGAGAAATGGGATGAAATGGGCCTAAAACAGGTCTAGGAATGACCCACAAAACAGTCCAAAAAAAAATCAGAAAAAACAATCCCTAAATACAGCCTAGAAAATGGGCCCTGGACAAACCTGGGCTCGCTCCCAGGCCCGAGGCCCGCTCGAGCGGGCTGTCACAGCAGCCAGTCCCGCTCGAGCGGGCCCGGGCTCGCTCGAGCGGGCTGGGCTTCTGCCTAGCCCGTGAACAGTCAGCTTATAGCTGACTGTTTTTGCTCCAGCTGACTGTTTTTTTTTTTTTTTTTTTTTTGCTCCTTCTTCTTGGTTCAGATTTCTTTCTTTCTTATCCTTCATTCAGACTTAATCTCCTCCACTTATCCCCATTAAACCACTACATCACACTCATTCCAACCCTTTTATTAGAACTGTAAAAACACAAATAGATTGATCACATGACAAGAGAGAAAGAAACATAGATTCAGATTTCAAATCATATGAACTCAAGGATTTCCAAATGAGTTTCCAGCCTTTGAGCTAGTACATAAAACTAAAATTCCACCATTCAAATACACAACCTGAATGGGATGCAGAAATTTGAACACAATTCCACACAAAACCCTACAGAAATTTGATTATAAAACAGCCATAAAAATTTCTAAAACACACCTGATATAGCCATTGAAATCGGTAGAAAAAAATGCAACTTTCAAGTCATAACTTTTGAGAAAATAAAGTGCAGATTTGCATGCATTCCAAGGGCTGTTTATTCACTTGCCTCAAGTGCAGAAAGGGTCACAAACCACTCTAAGAAACTCTCAAACCCAGCAACTCCAATCTACACAAAAAAATCCAAAGAAGAACACACTAAAATCCACCAAATTCAAAATAGAAAAGAGCTCTCAAGAAACTCTTTTGCATGCATGAAGAAAAGCTTTCAAAGGGTGTGAAAAACCCATATCTAAAAGAAGAAACAAAACCTTAACTGTAGGTATAAAAATCAGCAATAAAAGCTTGAAAAACAAAGTTGGTTTTTGCAGGAATTTCACACAAATGATGTCTTGGGGTTGCTCATTGCATGAGGAAGATGATGCTAGAATAAGAATTTTGATTTGGGTTGAATTTCCTAGGCATGCAAGTGGAAAAGAAATGAGAAGGAAGAGAGGAAACTCTCTGGTTCGTTGCAGGAAATGGGATGGGGAAGATGAAGTTCAATGAAAGCCTCTTTATAAATGGGTTTAAGTCAAAAGTGTGGGTCCCAATGGCCATATAACTTCAAGGCTTTAAAACTCCCTTTTGTGGGTCCCGGATGAAGTCGACGAAGAAGAGAAAAATGATCGTTGAACAATCTAGTTTTTTCAAAAAGTATATTTTCCTCATGATTTGCAAATTTTGAAATTCATGCACATATGTGGTATGAAAAGTCATTTTTGCCCTTTTTCTAGAAAAACGTGATTTTCAAGTTTCAAATTCAAACGGACAAAACATGAAAGTTGTTAAGATCAATAAAACAAATCGAGAGGAGTAAAAATCGAAATTCTTTTTAAATAAAAGAATAAATTCCCACGCGAACACAAATCACACGGGCCACCACTAGCCGGGTCAAAACAAACTCGCGGCTCTCAAAATTCTCCAAAGCTATGAAAAATCTAACCAAACTCACAAACGAAGCCAAACAACCTCTAATCTCACTCAAAAAGCTAATCCACAACTAAGACAACACTAAACACGAGAATTAGGGGTCGTGGTCTTACAAAAAGCTTCTTAAACGTTACTATGCCTAAGTATTTTCAGATTCATTCTCTTCGGTTAAGGATGGTACCTCAAGCCTCCTTAACTAAAACTACATTTGTCATTTGGCCTCTACAAACACAGACTCTATTTGACCTTCCAAACTTCCTTTATTTGATTTCGAAGAATCAAGGTCAAACCCTGACTAATGCCCCTACAAGGCCCCGACTAATGTTCATTTTACTTGACTAACTTCAGAATCAGATTTATCAAACCCAGACCTCGGCTAATGTCCCTACATGACCCCGGCTATTGTCCATTTCCCATCCCACTTCATTATGATTTACTATTTTTATAGTGAGTCATTTGAATATGAAAAATCAAAATCATACATCCTTTCTATATCAGTAAGCCATGAAGACAGATATGCAAAAGTGTCACTTTCATTGATAGTACGTTAAAAAAAAAGAAGAAAAGAAGATTTTTACATGAACACATCAGTGGGTCACAAAAAAAAGAGGGGGGGAGGGGGGGGGGGGGGGAGACAAGGGAGATAGTCTAGCTTTCATAAAAGGGCCGACACTTGGCATCAAAGTCCTCCACATGCCTCTTCAACATCTCCTTTTTAGCTGCCACATATTTGTGCACTTGGAGTTCCTTCTCCTGTTGCTAATAGTTTGTCCCCAGATACTCTCCCAGCTTCACTTCAAAGTCTTTCAGCTCATCTCCAGTAGTTGTGAGGCTATGCTGACAAGCCTGCACCCTTGAAGATTACTTCTTGAACTCTTGTTACTGGAACCTGTATTGCCACTTCAGGTCAGCGAACATCGTATGAACTTTCTCGAGGCTCCTTCTCAATGATGACAGAGCTGTAAGAATTTCACCCTGACCAGTCACAGGGACATCCAATTCTTGACGTCCAACCTCCACTCGTGCTCAGAAATCGGTTAGTCTCTACTCCACCTCCAACTCAAATAAAGCAACAGGATTCAAGCCACAGAGATCTGTCAAACTTTCTAGATAAGCAATAAGCTCATCAAACATGGCTTTCAGAGGCGTTGTATCCAGAGGTGCCCAGTTCATGTTGAAAATTGTTCAAGGCACGCCAACAGTTAGGTAACTGCGCTAGATCACCACTGGTAAGGGTATAGGTTATCCCCAACAACGTCATCTTGATACAGTCCCTTTGTTCTTTGAGCGAGATCGTCGATGGAACAAGACTGAATGATGCATGTCTAGTGCCTGAGGAACAACAGAAGAACCAGTATTGCGGGTGCTTCCCTTCATTCATAAGAGCTGCAGAAAAAGTCCCTTAAAAAAAAAAAAGAAGAAGGGAAAAGAAAAGAAATTGTTAGATTACAGAATTTTGTAAAATTTTGGCAGCACTTCCTCTCACTTTGAAGGTGAGTAGAAAACCTAGAGGAAAGAGATGTACTTGGTTCTTAACCTCGGCAGGGCAACAAATGCTCACTCAAAACTTTTGAACCAAGGTCTCCAGTCAAGGAGGGCACGAAGTGCACGCTTAAAACCATATAGAGACATGCATAAAGATGGATGAATGCAGAAAAGAAAATCAAAGCAGAGATAAATAGCCAGCAGCCAGAATTCTATCAATTCAAATACCTAGCGGCTAAAGTCAGAAACAAGATTTGGCGGCTAAGGTTTTTACGTCCTAGTGCTCAGCGGCTTGAATGTTGTCGTTTCAGCTCTCAGCGACCAAACCCTAGCTACTTTGTCAGCGGTCAATTGCCACAACCGCTATCTCACTGCTTTGAGGCCTAGCGGCTATCCAAAACTTCCCATAGTTGATAGTCGTTCATTCCCAACATCCAGTGGCTAAGGCCCATTCATCAACGGTCAATATATGCCTTAAAGCCCCTGGCGGTCAAAAGCCCCAAATTACAAAGCCTCAACGTTCAACTGTTCTGCAACCGAGTCACAAAATACCCAGTGGTCACCCACAAAATTGGACGGCCACTTATCTCCCCTGGCGACGATCATCGTTCAAGTGTCAGGCCATCGCTTGAAAACCACACCGACAGGGTGTGTGTTCTGGGAAATCAGAAAAGGGGCAAAAAGAAAAAGTGAACAAAAAAAAAAGACAAATTTCCCTCAAATGGCAGAAGGCAGGGTCCTTCACTGAAACCAGATAGTCGTCTTGCTTGGACTGTTGGCCTGAAGTCACCAACTTAGACCGCTGCGACGAGAAATCAGAACCCTAAATGGGTTCTATGCTCAAGCCAAAACCAAAAAGACTGAGATCCATGCCAAAGTCAAACCATGCATTAGGTCGTTACAGAGTAAGCAAAAAAAGAGGAGAAAGACCAAAATCTTCAACATAAAGGAGATTTTCTCCCAACAGGCGCCAAAAAGGAATATGCAAAGCATTATAAGAAAAGAAAAAAAAAAAAGAAAGAGAAGTTGCACCTCTGAAAAGATGCTTACCAGCCATTGTCTCTAAAGCGAAGGGAAGAAATCGCATAAGAAACTTGAGGAAGAATGAGAAATTGGAAGAAGATTCTGGCATGCGGAATACTCTGAGGCGTTTGAAAATTCTGAAAGTCTGAAACTGTGAAGTGGAAAAAAAGATGCGAAGATCCCTCCTTTATAATATCTGATGCCTCGATTTCTGCAAAGGGCGCCGGCTACGGAGTTAAGAGCCCATCGACTACTCTGGAAACCAGAATGACGCCCGATGGCTATTCCGAAAATGAAACGACGCCCAATAGCCATACCGAAATCACTTCAGCGACCAAGGTCTAAAAGCAAGAAGAAACCAAGGACTGGCCAGTCAGCGCATGGTTCGAGGAGGCGACATTGGATTTCCAAGTGCTTTTTGAAATCCATGAAGCCGCCAAAATTCAAAAGTGACTTCATCATAACTGTCCATTCGGAAATTCCTTCGAATAGACTGGTCATATGCTCAATTTGCGCAACTACCCAAATCCCATCAAAACGCAATCAATGCCACAAATCCTAAGCTTTTTATTCATTCCTAACAAAATCAGCTTACTTTCATCTCCAAAAAAGGAAAATTCTTCAAAAAAGTTGCTCTACACCTCTTGGGATCCTTCCTTGGGCTTTCCTCATAATCCCCATAGAGATGCAAATAAATGATATCTGTGAAAAAGCAGGGCATGAGTAGCTTTCAAGACAAATTCTCTACACTTAATTTCCATTAAAAGTATAGATTTGTGAAATTTCTAAGGCACAATGATTACCATAACACACTTCAATCATTGTACCTCGAGGGGGGCACTTGTTGACATACAAAAAAAAAAAAAAAAAATCCATCTGCTCGTACGTAACCTTCCCCAAGGCAAATTACTCATTTCTCCATAAGGAAATGATGACATTAAAGTCTGACCGGCCACAACAAGAGAACTCCTCAGCGGTTATTGACTACAAGGCCCATTAGCCTTTGCAACCCTTGAACACACTGGCTGCTCGAAGCAAATGAAGCAGCCACCGGTCTCCAGTCAGGTTGTGGCCCGCTAAATGTCATACGCACTAGCCGCTCAAAGCAATGAAGCAGCTGCTGGTCTCTAGTCGAGAAGTGACTACTAGACGTCATGAACACTGGTCATCGCATTTCTTTCCTCTTGGCTAGTGGATGCCCATGATCTCCGAGGAACTGGCCGATTTCTCCTTCTGTAACGCCCCACCCTTACACACATGCATGATATTGTCCGCTCTGGCCCACGGGCCTCACGGTTTTGCTTCTGATGGGCCTCAACCCATCAAAAGGCCTCATGCAAGGTAAGGGTGTAAGCTCTACATATAACCCCATTCACTTTCCTCTCTATAGTCGATGTGGGACTCCGGGGCGTCACAATCCACCCCTCTTAAGGCTGCACGTCCCTGTGCAGTAGCCTGCCAGTCTCTGTAGCCTGCCAGCCCTCTTGGCCCGCCCACATGGAGACCCGCCCACTTACACCAGACCACGGCAGGGGACCCACACTCGAACTAGTCGAGAGTCGGCTCTGATACCATTTGTAACGCCCCACCCATACCCATGCATGATATTGTCCGCTTTGCTCCACCGGCCTCACGGTTTTGCTTCTGATGGGCCTCAACCCATCAAAAGGCCTCATGCAAGGTAAGGGTATAAGCTCTACATATAACCCCATTCACTTTCCTCTCTATAGTCGATGTGGGACTCCGGGGCGTCACACCTTCTCATGGCCGTTGAAACTGCAACGTCTCCCACTGAAGGCAGTTTTGAAACCACCTCAACTCCTTCATAATCTCCAGCAGTTATGGCTCCTCAAAGGATATAAAAAGGGAGACTTGGGAGTGTGAAATAGGCCGCCTCCCACTTAAGTGCAAGAAGACCCAGACACTGCCATTTTCAAAAATCTCTCATCTTTCATAAAAAAAGGTGAGAATCAAGCAGTAGTGAAGGCTTCTCTTTGGACTTGGGCGACAGCTTTCGAAAGGCAACTTTTGTTCTTCTCACCATGGAGGAAGGACAAAGATTGTCTATGCTATATTGAGGCAGACTTATCTGATTAATCTTTCTTCCTTAATAGTGATGGTGAACTACAAAGGCTGTCCGAATAAGTCAAATTGCAGACTTCTCCAACTCTCTAATGAACTCTTGAAAACATCAGACTCCTCTTCTCTCCCTCCAATGTATATCTCCTTTGTTTTGATATCCTAGGCTTGACGAGAGAGTTGTATGAAAAATTATAAACAACCTGCACTCAGAAAGTGAAGCAACGAAGAACCCATGTAAATAAAAGTGGGGACGACTCCTCCTATGTGAGCAAACATTCGCGCGAGTCGTCCTTAGATCTTTTTATAACGGCCAAAGGATGGAATAAAAGAGGTTTCAATGCCAAAGCCTTCATTTTAAACCCCCCCCCCCCCCCATTATTTGGGCAAAACACTTTTCTCTTCAGCTTTGAGTCTTCTCCCGGCTTCATTGTGACTCCGAGTTTTCTCCTACCCTCTAAATCACTCATACATCAGCGCATCGACATTGGTTGATCACACTCTCTTTACTACTTACAATGATATTTTTATTTTCTTTACAACCATCTAAACCTTCTTGACAATGTAGGGTTCTCAACGGACTTAAGTTGGGCTATATGTGCTTGAGCTCAAGTTCCAAATTTATAAAGGGCCTGCTCCCATTTGTATCTTTAGATATATTATTTTCTTCATATCATTAGTCATCTTAAAGTTATTTTATATATGGACTATTTCAATTGACCATCATCAGCCCCCCTCAAACAAAAATCCTAGGTCCACCATTGTATGCAAGAGGAATTAGAAGCATTAGATGGAAATGAGACTTGGACATTGGTTCCACGTACATCCAATATGAATATTACTGGGTCGCAATGGGTGTATAAAACAAAGTTAATACCTGATGGATCAGTGGATCACCTAAAAGCAAGATTGGTAGCAAAAGGGTACAACCTAAAAGAAGGGCTCGATTTTGAAGAGACTTTTAGCCCAGTTATCAAGCCCGTAACTATTCACATCATCCTTAGTTTGGCCGTCGTCTCACATTGGCCCATTCGTCAACTCGACATTAAAAATGCATTCCTTCGTTGTTATATATCTTCAAGAAATTGTTCACATGGAACAACCCCCAGGATTCACTCATCCCAACTATCCAAATCATGTTTGCAAACTCAACAGAGCCATCTATGGCCTTAAACAGGCCCTGAGTGGAACAATATTACTACTCTTATATGCGGATGGCATCATACTAATGAGCAATAACCCATCTCTCTTATCTTGGTTAATTGTTAAACTCAGTTCTGAATTCACAATGAAGGATCTTGGACATTTACACTATTTCTTGGAAATAGAAATTTCTACCTTTTTCGGTAGGTTACTTTTGTCTCAATCCAAGAATATTGGTGATCTTCTATCCAAAGCAAAAATGCTACAATGTGAACCTCTAAGTACTCCTCTCGCATAGAAGCATGACTTACACGTAGAATCTGAGGCTCTCATTGATGCATATGAGTATAGAAGCATAGTTAGTGGCTTACAATACATTACTTTCACCAGACCTGATCTGTCTCATGTAGTTAATGTATAATGTCAATTCATGCGGCAACCAAATCTTAGGCATTGAAAAGGTGTTAAAAGGATTCTTCGATATCTAAAAGGAAAAATAAATTATGCGATCAAAATCTCATCTCAATCTTCACTTAACCTACATGCCTTTTTAGATGCAGATTGGGCTGGTTGTCTAGAAACGAGGCAGTCAACTACTGGGTATTGTCTTTACTTAGGTTCTAATTGCATCTCCTAGAAATCAAAAAAGCAAACTACAGTTGCTCGATCAAGTGTCGAAGCAGAATATAGGGCACTCGCCTCTACAACTGCTGAATTAATGTGGGTAACATATATTTTGAGAGATATCAGAGTCTACTTATCCCGACTGCATGTTCTATTTTGTGACAATCTCAGTGCCCTTTGAAAGTCCGGGATCCTTAACCCTATAGGGGGGGGGGGGGGGGGGGGGGTGAATCGGGTGAGCTACACTTTAGTGACAAAATATGCCCAATTTTAACTTCTTAAATTCAACTAGTCGCTAGTGATTATGAAACTAAATACAGAAGATAACAAAATAATCATCACAACTCAACCACCATTACACAGATTTATAGTGGTTCGACCTCAATGCCTACATCCACCACCGGCTTGTGATTCGACACCCTATCAGATTTCCACTATCTATGCTTTTCAACTAGGCTAAGCAATAACCTTTACACAATGATTTTCTTAGGCTAAGCAATAACCTCTATATTATGTTTTTCTTAGGCTAAGCAATAACCTTTACAAACTCATATGCTTTTCAATATGTTAAGCATTAACCTTTACAACATGATTTTATCTCAATAAACTATGCCTAAAGAAGCATAAGATGAGATGCAAGTGAATACATATAAATGCCTCTTAACATAGGATGATATGAAAATGTAATCCTATCTAAGACACATGCATGATAAATGCAAAGATCAATAAATGATACATATGCCTTAAAACTTCTTCTATTTCTTTTGAAATTCAATGCTCATAAATGATGCAAATGTGAGATAGAGTGACTAGGCGATTCACACGTTTTTTTTTTTTTTAATAATGACAAACTTGTTTTGGAAAGTCTAACATAAAACTAACAAGTTTGAAAGAAACATTTAAATGACTAACATGTGAAATACTATTCGAATGATGAAGTTAAAATGATAAACATATTTTAAAATCAAAGCGTGTTTAAACAAGCAACATTTGAACACTTTGAACACTTTAATCATGCCATTTGAAGAAATCAAGGATTTAAAGACAAGCATGAATAAAATAAGTTAAGAGGAGCAAACCCATTGAAGAATCAAAGGTTTGACATAATGATTTGCCCTCCTAGCTTCCCTCTAGCCTAGCATGGATGTCCCACCTTCCTTGGCCCTCAAAAGTCTCAAAGTGTTGGCACAAATCCCAAAAAAGTACTCATTTTATAGAAAAAGAAGGCTCCAACAGCTCTCTGTTCGGCCAGCATTCGGCTAGTCGTACACCAGTTCGGTTACCTACTTTTCCCAACGGCTAGTTCAACGGTCATATATTTGAATTTCCAGTGCAGAAATTTATACATTTGGCCAGCCGAATGGTGGCCAAATGGACCTTGTTAAAAACATGGTCATGGATAAACTGGCCGAATTGTGACCGAACAACCTTTAGCTGGCCGAGTTTTGGGCAGATTTTTTGATATCAAAATGATTTTTCTAAGTAGGAATTTGCCCATGAATAAGTTGATTTGAAAAGAGACTAACATGTTTTTAAAAGAGGAGTTTTAAAATGTGAAACAAAACATGTTTATGCATGGCTTTTCAAAATGCTTTTGATACTAACATTAAAACCTAATAATGCATGAAGATTCCAATATTAAGAAATATGAGTGCATGAGAGATCAAGCTAATAAAATGAATGCATCCAATCAAATTGCAACAAATGAAAACCCTAACAATCTCCCCCTTTGCAATTTGATGGCAACTCTTGAAGTTTGAACTCTCTCTCTCTCTCTCTCTCTCTCTCTCTCTCTCTCTTCAAAGATACTTGGACATCTTCTTCTTTGGACCTTAAAGGAGCTTTGGATATTAGGGAGCATTTGGATATTAGGGAGCTTTGGATTTTCCTTGTGGGAGCATTCTTGAAAATTCTAAGGCTTTGCTTCTCCCCCTCAACATACGCATGATTTTGCAAATGAACCAATAAAGCTTTTCTCCCCCATAGTTAGAAGACCATTAATCCTCTCCCCCTTAATCAAAGCCATAGATCTTCTTTGCCAACTTCTTTATTTCTTCTCTATTTCTCTCCCCCTTTGGCATCTAATTGCAAATGAGTCTGCCCATGAAACAATAAAACACACACCTTGTTAGTAACACCTGTTTATAAAATAAAGATAAAAATGAAATGTATGAACATGTGATTTGATCAACAAGGAACCAGCAATCAGGGCATGGGCCAATGCCCAATTGATGTCTCAAATTGATAAACCGTTCATTTCCAAGGGGTTTTGTAAAGAAATCAGCCAATTGTTCATTAGTGGGAACAAAAAGTAACTCAATTGTGCCTTGATCAGCATGATCACGTAGAAAATGATATCGAATGTCAATGTGCTTGGTGCGTGAGTGTTGACCAGGATTCTTAGAGATACTAATAGCACTAGAATTATCACACATGGTAGGCATATATTTTCCTAACCAATGAGGGATAGGCATCTTTTCCCCAAGCCATTATCCCTTCTCATCCTACCCTTGCTACAACCTCTAGAAGATCGAGGTTCCGTATTTGGTCGACTAGCACTCTTCTCTCCACTACTATGGGCCTATTTTGTAAACTTTCAAGAATCTTCCCGTTAGGTTTGAGTAGGTTTAAAAGATGTGGAGGTGAAGAAGAAGAAGAACTTTGTGGGCTAGACACTTGTGGTCTGCTCGTGGAAGTAGAGGATGATCTTCCCCTCTTGGAAGGACGAGGAATGGCTTTCTTCGTTCTAGTTGGCATTTCCACAAATAGATGGTGTGCACAAGTAGATTCTAGAAGAAATTGATGAATAATGATAGAAAACTTGTGCAGGATGGAATGGAAAGAAGAAACAAAGAAGGAATGACAACACTAAGACAAAGAAATGATGAATAAAGAGAGAAAGGGGAAGGTTTTGAAACTTGAAAAACAACCTACAAGTGGGTGTACATACAACATTCAACAAAACGAAAAATAAACAAAAGAAATGGAAGAGATCTAGAAAAAGAAGAGGGATTACCATAAAAAATGTGAATGAGATGAAGAAAAGAGGATTTGGAAACAGCCTTAGTCGGAGAAGACGACCCCAGCCACGGTGAACCATGAAAGAATAAAAAAGATTCTGTGCGCAGCGCTTAAGAGGCCACTGTGTATTGTCGGTTAACCGACCAGTTAAGTTCGGTTAACCGAACTCTACAGAAAATAACATAACATAGGAGAAACTAAGAAAATACAACACTAAACTAAATTCACGTGATAAACAAGAAGAAAACATGTAAATGGTTTTAACTAAGAAACTCAATCAAGGAATCACATGAAAAAGTTTTACTTTAAAAAAAAATTTAATAGAAGAAACATATAATTGAAATACAAGACTCTAGGATTTCTCTTGAATTTTTCATTTTAGGAACTGACCTGTTGTCTTGAGATGATTTTTCTTACAAATGTATTTTAGAAATTCCACCAACATTAGAAGATGTAACTTGGTAGATAGACTTGTCATCATGATCGATATTAACTTGAATTAGATAATTTGTCTTTTGATGTTGATGATATTCTTTTACAATTTCCTCCTCCTTTTGACTTTTCTTATTAAGATTTAGAATTTCAACTTTCTTCAAAAGTTCTTTCATTTGATGAGTTAGAGGAGGTAACTTTTGAAGTTCTTCTTTTATAGGTTCCTTAAATTTTGGTTTGAATTGATTGATATTTTCAGAACGAAGTTGAGGTGTCTTCATTTGCTTGAACTCATGATTCCCTCGAATTTGACATTCAAATATTAGGTGCCCACCATTTTCACAATAATTGCATTTAATTTCGGGCAAAAAAACATGAGTACTAGGATGAGAGGTTTCTCCTTTAATGAAAGTATTAATAAATCCAGGTTCATGTGGGGTTTTCCAATCAAATCCAAGACCGGTCATATCTTTATGAAATTTACCCATTTTAAATAATTGTTCAAATTTTACTTCTCCGTGGGTAAACCTATCCTCATACTTTTGTTTGTAATCTCTAAGAAGAGTGATTTGATTCTTAAGGTTAGAGTTTTCCTCTTCAACTTCCTTAAGGTTGTTTAGTTCTTTGTAGGCAAGATTTAACTTAAGATTGAGTTCATTAACCAAATTGGATCCAAGTCTACACCTTTTAACTTGTTTTGAGTTTTAGACAAATTTACTTCAGAAATTGTTAACTTGGATTCTAGATTATTAATGTTTATGTTTTGCCTTTTTCAATTGATCTCTAAAATTTGCATTTTCATTATTAAGTTTATCACATCCTATCTTTAATTCATTTGAATTATTTTGAGCATTAGATAGGTTATGTAAAGAGATCATCAACTTAGAGTCTAAACAACTTATAGCTTCTTTCTTTTCTCTAAGTTCATTATTTGAAGTATTTAATTCTTTTGATAGTTTTTTAGATTCTTCTTTTAATCTCTTATTTTCCTTAACAAGCTCTATGGAGAAAGTGTAAAGTTCATTATAAGCTTGTTGAATATCATCTTCATTTTCATGAAATTCTTCTAGTTTAAATTGAGATACATGGATTTCATTTTTGGGATCTTCATTTGATGAGCAAGAGAGTTTAATAGAAGAATCTACACAATCTAGCATAGTGGAATCCAATACAATGATTTTTCAAGAAAGCACAACAACTAGGGTTTAACTCTAGGTTTTTACACCTAATCAAGAGTTTCAATGCACTTGATCATAATGCTATCCAGATCTGAACTCCCATGCCAGGGACGTTCATGGCTGATTTTGAATCAGAAAAACAGATTTAAAAATCTGATCTGGGCAGCGCAAATCAGCCATAGATCTATGCATAATAATGCCATGAAATCATGATCAGCAAGTGTATAATAAAAGGAGATGAAAGAGGACTAATACCTTGATGATTTGAAAACTTGAAAATCTGAAACTAAAGATCCAAAGGACTTGATTACAAGCCTGCAATTAGCAGGACAAGTTGCTGGAATCTTTCTGCAGTAACCTTCCTCTTGATCTTCTCCTCTATTCCACAACCCAATCAGATTGGCTATGATGGTGGGATCAAACTATGGCTTCCTTGAGAGGTTTTTTGAACTATGATATGTGGAAAGACAGACCTGATTTTTTCTCTTCAAAAGAAGAAAGAAGAAGGCAAAGGGCGTGTTCCAAAAGTGTGGGCAGCCATGGGTTTTCTTTTCTCTTATTGCACGCCTAGGGTTCCTCTCTCCCTCTTGATTTTTTTTTCATACTCTTGCACGCCCAAAAGAGGGATATTTATGGATGGCTTAGTTCTCTCTAAGTTCTCTCCAATTAGAAATAGGAAACTAAGAGAACCATCCCACAAAATTAGCAACAAGCTACCTTAGGTGTGCAACACTTTCTAATATTAGTTTCTCAAACAATTAGGAAACTCTAAGTATAGGAATCCTTACCCAATGAGGAGTCCAACCTTCCAAGTAAAGGTACTTACTAAAAATTGGAAACCTCACACAAGGGACCCCCTTTATGGCTGGCCCACAAGATAGAAAAACACACCATGGCACACAAGTCAATAATTTAGCTAGAGATAAATTCATGTATGCCATGAAAGGCCTATTTGAATTTAAACTCAAAATTATTTTTTTTTTCACAAAAATAATTCAACCACATATCATCTAAACAAATTAGGAAACCATGCCAATATAGGAAAGTGGCTAGAGAAGGGACCAAAAGACATATTTGCCCTTGGCTCCAAAAATGACCAGAATGTCCATGCTAACCCCATAGCAACATTAAGATCATTTTAACCCTAACTCATTCCACTAAAGAGTTATGGTTGCACTCCAAGGACAAATATTAAATATGAATTAAGCTCATTAGGAAATGACATTCGTCTTCGACCTACTAAGTGAAATGACCGAAATGCGCCTCTATGTAACATCCATAATCAAGTCAGGTTATCCAATGTACTATCAACCTTCTCGATTATATCTCAACCTTAGAACTTCATATCCTTGACTTAATCATCATCCGGATATTAGTCTCTTGGTCCAGGAAGCGACCCACAAGTTCAATATCCATATGGAACATCCAT
Source organism: Camphora micrantha (assembly GCA_003546025.1). Lineage (NCBI taxonomy): Eukaryota > Viridiplantae > Streptophyta > Magnoliopsida > Laurales > Lauraceae > Camphora > Camphora micrantha. Next base: position 42,667,423 of record QPKB01000001.1, read on the forward strand.
ATACTAAGATCTTAGATTTTGATGATTAATTGGATAATTCTAAGGGGACGATCACTCCATCACAAGATGGCATAGATTCTTTATTGCATCTGTACGTCCCAACTAATCAAGCCAGAGTACCCAAAACACTAAGCTGTCGACCCATGAACAGGATCTCACCCATAGTGAATTAAAGCACAAGAACTTGACTTCGTCAGTTCATCCACATATGCTCAAGATTAAGAGCACTGGTCACTCGGTAGCATAAGATGACTTGATCTCTCTCAGTGATAGTACTATTTTAGAGATCACACCTACAATGGTCCTGTTTAATGCATGACACATTCACTAATGAGATAAATCCGGAAAAACCTCCTGTGACTGAGGTAAGTCACCTGAATACAGGAGAGTATCTCACTACAATTTATACCAAGATGAAGTGCCCAACTCCATCTCTCAGTTATGAACCAGTTTATTGTTTCAAGTGTCCATGACTCAGACCTGTCTGTGTGTAGCCACTACACACCCAAGTCATTTTCTAGAAACAATAGACCTTACACAAACATACATATATACATGCAGTAAGAGAAAAATAATAATTCTAATAAATAACCAGTAAATATCCAGTGACAGAGATGTGAGTGCTGTCAGTGGGCCTTAGGGCATACACTAATCCCAACATTTTACACCTAATTAAGAGTTTCAATGCACTTGATCATAATATAGAGCACGAGGCTCTGATACCAATTGAAAGTCCAGGATCCTTAACCCTTGAGGGGGAGTGAATAGGGTGAGCTACACTTTAGTGACAAAAAATGCCCAATTTTAACTTATTTAATTCAACTATTCACTAGTGATGATTATGAAACTAAATGGGGTAGATAACAAAAATAATCATCATAACTTAACCACCATTACACAGAGATTTATAATGGTTCGGCCTCAATGTCTACATCCACTACCGGCTTGTGATCCAACACCCCACTGATTTCCACTATCTATGCTTTTCAACTAGGCTGTCACTACCCCGGACCAGGTTCCCCAAGCGGGCTGGCCTAATCCGGGTTCGGGACAGAGTAATTGAAGAAGAATGATGAAAGTCACAATCCAAACCTAAGAATTAATTTTTAGATCAAAACGTATACGAGTCCATAAAAGATGCCACTCGTACACGCGATTTCCCACAGGTGTCCGCGGTGAGGGTATCACATCGACATTAATATTTCTTTTGAGTGCGGAAGCGTGTAGCAAATCTAATTCATACATTCATGTCCAAGATATCAAGATTAAAACATATTTAAAACCAGTATCAAAATGAGCAATGATCATTAGCTATTTCACAAAAGAAAGTTAAAGTTTACATCAAGATCATTTAATTACATTTCCCCAAAAATAAATGCCAACAAAGGCCAATATAAACGAAATATCAAGTTCCCAAAAGAATTGTTAAACCTAATCCAAAATGTTATGTAACTCGACACCCGAATGTCTAAACGACATCATCGGCGTGCCACTCAACTAGACGTTGTGGTTCTCCGACCACCTCCTCGTGCTCCTCCTCGGGGTAACCGACAACGGGACCTGAGTATCAAAGCAAAGGGTCAAACACGACGGTTTGGCAGGTGGGTGAAAAGATATATCAATAAAAGAAATTACCTTGGAAAATATTTAAACATGTTAAAACAATAATTTCATAAAACAAAAGGATCATTTATTCAAAACATATATGCAATTTAAAACAAGTAAGGTATCCAAGGAATTCGGGGAACCAAGCAATATGGCAATCACATGAAGCTAAGTCCTCTATCAGCGAAGTAACATGAGCATATCGGGATGTTGACCTCAGTCACCGAAGTGAGGAGATGTAATGTAAGTAACATATACATATACATAATAAATACGGGACATGACCACAGTAGCAAACCGGGCATTGGGAACCACAGTAGCAATCTACGGTATCGGGACAAGACCACGGTAATAACCGGGTAGTGGGATCCAAACTGCAGCTGGCGGGACGGGAGGGTGATCTCTAAGTAGGTGGATCAGACCAACAAGGTTATCCAAGCTTAGTGGTACCGACTCATAGGTCAAATAACAAAATTCAAGTCACATACAAAATACATATGATGCACTTACATAAACGAGCGGGACGGGGTGCTCAAAGGCACAAATATCATTTCAAAATAAGAAGTGCATAACGGGACTGACAAAATACTATAATAATAATTTCTGTATTTTCGGGAATGATATATCATAAATCATGAATTTTTCGAGACAAGTATCAGGATTCAAAATTGATCAAGGTGAATAAGGGTCCCGTATGTCAAATTCAATAAAAATTGGTACTCCTTGAGTTTGGAGACATCCCGGGCTCTTTATACACCTTAGGATTTTCAAAACATCAAATGAAAGCTTGTGATTTGCTTTCTTTCTCAAATGGGTGCTAAACAATGATTACATGTCTTCCCATCACAATAGGGTTCTCAACAATCCTCTCTCAATCATTTAAACGTTTAATTTATGCTCCTAAAATAGCCCCAGGTAAACAGTGCTGGTCACTCGAGCGGACAAGAAGTTCGCTCGAACGACGAGCTCTCTGGAATGGTATTCTGGGGAGGTTCGCTCGAGCGGATAATGGGTTCGCTCGAGCGAACATGTTGGCTCAAGCGAACCACAAGTTCGCTCGAACTAACGAGGTTTTATGAGGATCCTGAGAGAGTTTACTCGAGCGAATCAGGGGTTCGCTCTGTTGGCTCAAGCGAACAAATAGTTCGCCCGAACTAATAAGGTTCTGTGAGAGCTCTGATGTGATTATGGGAGTGTTCGCTTGAGCGAAGAAGGGTTCGCTTAAGCGAACTGTCTACTGAATGGTTCGGAGCCTGTTCTGAACACTTCGCTCGAGCGACCACCAGGTTCGCTCGAGCGAACTTCCCAGAAATGGGTTCCGGGACAGTTCTGCTCCCTTCTCTTTCCTCTCTTTCTTACAACTCCTTATATGAGAGGATCCAGTCTTCTTCTCACAACATTTAATCCATCACCTTCTTCTTCTCAATTAAACATCAATTAAAACACCTTCTTCTTTTTCAATCACATTCAACCACAAAGAGGAGAGAAACAATCCACAATCACAAGGAGTCATTTAAACTTCAATCAAGCAATAGATGAAGAGCTAACGACCACATTTTCAAACAATAAATGAGTTAGTAAAACTCTTAATGAGCATTCATTTCAAGTCAATGCAAGACAATAAAAACAAGTAAATCATGATAAATCAACACATTTTTCATAAAATCATTTAATGCACAAATCATCAATTCATCCACTTGCCTCAAGGTCTCTAATCAACAAAACAAGCTTCTAATCACCTCTCCAAGCTCAAGACCACAATCTCTACAAAAACCCCCAATGAAATAGGAAGAGAGAGCTCACAATAATGAAAATGGAGCTTTTCAAGGACTAGAAGAACACATATCTAAGAGATTAGGGAGAAAGCTTACTTGGAAGGTCCTTCAATGGCAAGAGCTAGCTCAAAGAAGATCTTGGAGATGGAGGTTTCTTTCACAAATGCTATCAATGAAAAGCTCTCAATGAGAGGAAGAGAGTGACGGTCTTCATTTCTCAAGAGAGTAAAGTTTGGTGGAGATTTAGTGATGGGAAGCAAGAAGAAGAAGAGAAGCAAGGAAACCCTAGACAAGGGTTGCTTTTGGGCTAGAAAAGAGAAAGGAAGGAGATGGTTCACCTTACATAAGCAAATGCAAGTGGGCTCCACCACTAGGAAACTTTATGGGGTCAAAGTCATGGCTTTTGGGGTTTCAAGTAGATTCGACGAAGAAGGAATAAATGATCGTCGAAATTTCTAGTTTCCAAAAAGTATATGTTTCGCGGGTTTCGGGAATACCAAACATTGGGTACAGATTTAGTATCAAAAGACTGTTTTACCTTTGAAGCTAGGAAAGTCGGGTTTCGGGATTCGGGACGGGAACGGAATCAACATCAAAGTTGAAGAGATCAACGAGATTAGTAAAACGAGATAAAAATACCAATCATAGAAATCTCGAATAATTCCCCAAATAAACGCAAAGTCATAAAAGGAACCCCCAAAGGGCCCCATTAATTACAAAGGCACTCAAAATTCCCCAAAGCTATAACAAAGCTATTCTAAACCCAACTAAATCAAAATCCATTAAACACACTTAGAGCTAACACATAACTTAATTAGCACTAAACGAGGTCACTCGGGTCGGGGTCTTACATCCTCCACCCCTTGGGATATTTGGTCCTCCAAACAAAATACAAAACTCACCTCAGGTAGAAGATGTTGATACTTCTTCTGCACTTGATCTCTTAATTCCCATGTTGCCTTTTCCGGTCCATGATTCTCCAAAGCACTTTCACCCAGTGAATAGTCTGTGTCCTCAATTCTTGTTCTTTTGTATCAAGAATAGGCTTCTCGACATATGTAGCATCTTCTCTGATTTCCAACGGTTCATGTCGGAGTACATGTGAAGGATCGGAAACATACTTCTTCAACATAGACACATGAAAAACATTGTGTACGCCTGAAAGTTCAGGTGGTAAGGATAATCTATAAGCCATGTCACCAATCTTGCTCACAATGTTGTATGGTCCAACGTATCTCCTTGATAACTTGCCTTTCTGCCCAAATCTCAATGTTCCCCTAGTCGATGACACCTTCAAAAAAATGTTGTCTCCTTCTTTGAACTGTAGATCCCTTCTGTGAGAATCTGCATAACTCTTCTGTCTACTCCGGGCTACTTTCAGGCGTTCTTGAATCTGCTTGACCTTGTCACTGGTTTCACTCACCTTGGATGGCCCATGTAAATTGCAGGTACCAACTTCTTCCCAACAAACAGGTGTCCTACACCTTCTGCCGTACAATGCGTCAAAAGGCGCCATTCCAATGCTTGAATGGTAACTGTTGTTGTAAGCGAACTCACACAACGGTAGGGTCTCATCCCATTGAGTCTTGAAATCCAATACACAAGCACGGAGCATATCCTCAAGAGTTTGAATTGTTCTCTCTGATTGGCCATCTGTCTGCGGGTGGTAAGTTGTACTGAATTGTAATCTTATACCCATGACTCGTGCAATGTCTTCCAAAATCTGTTGTCTCTATCAGACGTGATAGAAACTGGCTGACCATGTCTACTGACAATCTCACTAACAAATAACTCTGCCAAAGGTAGCAGGTGCATCTTCTTTCCTGTCTTCATCGGGATGAAATGAGCTGACTTGGTGAGACGGTCCACAATGACCCATATTGCATCGTTGCCTTTGCTAGTCCTCGGTAATCTCGAAATAAAATCCATGGTTATGTGTTTCCATTCCCATTCCGGAATCTCTAACGGTTGCAATAACCCTAGAGGCTTCTAATGCTCTGCCTTTATCAATTGACATGTCATACAACGGGAGACAAACGCTGCTATCTCTCTCTTCATATTGTTCCACAAAAATCTGCCCTTCAAGTTCTGGTACATCTTTGTACTGCCTGGATGCATGGAGTACCTCGTGCTGTGAGCTTCTGTCATGATGCCGTTCCTCGATTCTTCAATGTTTGGCACACACAAACGGTCACGGTAGTACAAAACTCTATCTACAACTCGGAAGTCAGGACGGTCTGCTATATGTTCTGAAATCTTAGCGAACTCTGGATCTTGTAACTGACTATCCTTGATCTTCTGAATGAAGGAAGGCTCTGACACTAACATGTTTGCTAATATTACACCCTTCTTCAGTGGCTAATATTACACCCTTCTTCAGTGGCTTTAGATCTATTCTCAACTCTTCAAATTGCTCAAAAATACAGGTGCCACTGAGATTTGCCAAGCCTACTGACTTTCTGCTCAAGGCATCAGCAACTACATTTGCTTTTCCCCGGGTGGTACTTGATTGGAAAATCGTAATCTTTGATGTATTCCATCCATCTTCTCTGCCTCATATTCAGTTCATTCTGTGAAAACAAATACTGTAAGCTGCGGTGATCAGAGTGCACCTTAAATTTCTCTCCATATAGGTAGTGTCCCCACATCTTCAATGCAAAACCAACCGCTGCCAACTCAAGATCATGTGTGGCATAGTTCTTCTCATGATCTTTCAACTGCCGGGATCCATAGGCTATCACTTTTCCTCCTGCATCAACACACATTCAAGTCCAATGTTCGAAGCATCGATAAAAATGGTAAAACCGTTGCTTCTGGATGGTAAAGGACTGATGTTGTGGTTAATCTCTTATTCAGCTCTTGGAAACTATCTTCACACTTGTCTGACCACACCTATGGCACATTCTTCCTTGTCAATTTCGTCAAAGGCGATGCAATCGACGAAAATCCTTGCACAAACCTCCGGTAGTAGCCTACCAATCCTAGAAAACTCCTGATTTCTGACACATTCTTCGGTCTTTCCCACTGTACTACTGCCTCAATCTTGGACGGATCTACTGACAATCATTCTCTGGAGATAATTGTAGACACCCCATTTGGCCCCCTACGACAGCATTAAACACCTGTCATATATAATGGTGCCCCCATTTCACCCATAATTGAATGGTTAATGGCATAATTCAAATTAATTAATGACAATGAAGATGCTTGTTGAAAATTTTAGATTTAGTTCGACGATCCGTAGAAACTTGTGAGAGAAAAGGAAGAATCGCGTCAAGATCTCTAGTCCAACCCACTATTCATACAAAGATCGGACTACAATACTATCCAAACCCCTTCCAGACTACATAGAACACACTCAGGTTGTTCTTAGAGAGATTACACTTAGTTTACCTAAAGTACGATGTGATTATCATGAGTTAGGAGGCTATGACCATTGATCCAGATATCCCTATTCTGTCCCGACCTCTAATTATTAGGATGTATGGACCAAAAGATTCTACATTCCGAGAGCTTTCCGACGATATGTGGAACGTCCAATTCTAACAAACGGATCAAAAGATATGGCCCTCGGAAGATTGCCCTAACAAGCCCCACCAAAAAACACACTTGGGCTCACACATAGGTGCGCCCATGTCCCAAAAAATACTTGGGCGCACACACAGGTGCACCCATGTCCCAAAAATCCACTTGTGTGTGCGCCCAGGTCCCCAGTTGCCCTTAAAAGGCACTTGAGTACATACTTAGGTGAGTTCCGCTTTGTTGTTCATAGTTCTAATTTGAACTAACCGGAAAATAGAACGAAACCAAACCTTAAACCCATTTGACCCAAAGGCTGACATGGGCGCCACCCTAGGTGCGCCCAAGTCCCCAGTCATCTTAAAATTGCACATAGGCGCCCCCACAGGTGCGCCCAAGTCTAACCTCCATCGTTTTAGTCCGAATCCGATCCGAAAGCAATCCGAACCAAACCCTAAACCCACTGACCCCTAAAGGAGACATGGGCGCACCTGTGTGTGCGCCTAAGTCAAGAAAACCCTAAAATCACCTTGGTTTGCGTGAAGTCTCTAGAAACTCGTACTTACAGCAACCCTAACCCCTCCTCCACGCCAAAACCCTCTTATACCATTTTGCAAGAGGATGCTACTAGAAAGAGTGAAAAGAGAAGTAAAAAGAGAGAGGTCACAAAGGAGATTTTGAGATCTAAAAGGAAGAAGGAAAAGCACTTTGCTTCTACAAGACCAGTAATGGAGAAAGCCTCCCAAAGCTACGGATTTGCGCAAAAGTTTCAGTCTAGGACTTAAAGATGTAATCCAAACCGGTATTCCTAGATCTAGTTCTTTCCAATTAATGTTCAGCATCATTAATGATTAGAAACATGCTTAGAATCATGCATAAATTGTAGATCTGCATTAATAGTAGTATTTTATAGTAGATCTGATATCTAGTAATCATTCATCATTAGAAATATGCTTAGGATCATCCGTAGGTTGTAGATCCGCATCATTTTCATCATCCTGAACTCGTAATTAGAATAGATCTTGTATTCATGTCATTTTCATTGGGAAAAATCTAAATTTGAGAAAGAAAAAGTGCAACAGAGCCCTTGGGCGCAACTGTGGGTGCGCCCAAGTCCCTGGATAGGGTTTTAACCCCGATTTTCATATCGCGTGCACTTCGTTTCTTAGATCTGAATTCATTCTCATACATATTGATATCAAGACCTTTGGATCTGTAACTTTGTGTTCTGGATCACGCGAAAAACATTAAGAGAAGAAACAAAAAAGGAAGAAAAGTGCAGAAAAGCACTTGGGCGCCCCCACAGGTGCACCCAAGTCCATAGGTAAGGCTTTGGCCCCGATTTTCCGTTTCGCGTGCATTCTGCTTCTTAGATCTGAGTCCATCTTTATATAAGTTAATATTAAAGCCTTCGGATTTGTAAAGAAGCATTGAAAGAATTGAAAGAGGACTAAATATATTGCTAAAAAAGGAAGAAAGGAAAAACTAGCCACTTGGGCGCCACCATAGTTGTGCCCAAGTCCCTGCAAAGGGATCCATCCCCCGAATCTTAGTCTTCGCACTATTGTTTCAAATCCGAAAGTTCTGATATTAGTAATTCCTATTAGGACCCTGCATTTAGTCGCAAATTGTTATAAATCGCGTCGGAATATCGTCGAACATTAGAAATACATCACAACCAGCAGGGAGTGACTTGGGCGCCATTGTGTGTGCGCCCAAGTCCTGCATAGACACTTGGGCGCCCCTCCATATGCGCCCAAGTCCTCAGTTCGTCTTCCGGCCCGCATTTTCCTTGTTCGCATTTCGCATTTCATTGAACTTGTTGCTGCATCTCTGTGATGGCTATGACTGATTATTGAATTTCTAGACCTCGAATTATTGAATCATCACACTTTAGGTTAGGTTGCATTAAAATTGCATAAAACACCCAAAAAAAAAATCATAAAAGCATAAAACTCTTCCCTTCTCTTCTTACTCTTTAGTAATTATAGAAGAGAACTCCAAAAAAAAGATTAAAAGAAATAGAAACATCCAAAAAAAGAGTAGATAGTAAGTAGATGAGCCTAGGTTATTATATTTGTGCCTAAGCAAATTAGTACACTCTAAAAAATAATACTTAATCAAAACACTTAATCCAACCTTAACTAAAAAACACCTGATTAAAACATCTAATTCAACCTTAATTAAAACCATTGATCTGAATCCTAATTTCCAAACTCCAATTAATTAAACATTAATTAATCAACCCTAATAAAACAGCTTAACTAAAATCCTTAATCAAAACCCTTTAAACAATCCCTAATTAATAAGATCTTAGTTAACAAATCCTTATCAAAACCCTAATTAATAAATCTTAATCACTCAAAACATTAATTAAAATCACAATCAATAAGTTTAAACTACAAACCTTTAATTCAAGCGCTAATTGACAAAGTCAAATTAATAAGATCATAACCTGAGCCTCAAACTCAAATCAAACTTTAATTCAAACCTTAACCAACACAATTATAATTGACAACCCCACCTAAATTCGGACTTTGAGACCCTAGTCAAGACTTCATTAAAATGATAGACAATTCTCATCTAAAGAATAAAGACATCTCTTAACCAAGAAACGAGTTAGAATACTCAAAATTGACATAGAAATACCCGAGAAACCATCGAACGAGTAGCCACTCAATAGGCGGACACTTGGGCGCCACTACAGGGGCGCCCAAGTCACCCCAGATACCTGGGCGCCCACACAGGGGCGCGCAACCCCTTGATCCGACCCCAGTTTGGTCACATTTCATCTTACAAACTCCAACTATAATCACATTTGAAGAGCAGAGACTTGAAACCAACCCGGAACCCAAGATTTATTGACATAGGTCATCTGAAAATCCAAATTTAGGTGAACAAATCTAAGAAAGAACCGAAACTCACAGACCGACCACTTAGGCGCCATTGCAGGTGCGCCCAAGTCACCCAGAAGCACTTAGGCGCCACCACAGGTGCGCCCAAGTCCATTTCTAGCCCCTAATATCACCAAATCCATATTCATCTCCAATCTCGACCCAAATCAACATCTTAAAACCTTTACCGAACCAACAACAGCCTTGAAATTAAAAATTCCATAAATATAAACCTATTCGGAGCCTCGAACCAAAGTCAGAAGACTTAAAAGTATCAAATTGAGAGTTGGGCGCCACTACTGGTGCGCCCAAGTGCCCAGAAACACTTAGGCGCATACATATGTGCGCCCAAGTCCTCTGTCAAATCCAAGTGGTGAATTTCGATTGTGTTTCGAGTTCCGGACTTAAGATTATTAAAATAAACTAATCCAAAACATAAAACAACATCAGAACAGAAGCTTACACTTAGCAAAACTCCTCGAATTCCGAAATTAACATTGATACCTTCATCACTAGCCAAGTTACACAGAACCTGGTACTTGGGCGCCACTGCCTGTACGCCCAAGTCATCCAAAGGACCCAGGCGCCACCACAGGTGTGCCCAAGTCCTCCGTTAACCCTATTTCGCTGGTTTCGACATCTTTTCATTATTTGAATTAAAACCCAAAACTTCATAACCTTCCACAATTAAAACAGAACCTTAAGACAACCTTAATCTACCCCTAAATAACTCTTAATCAAAACCACAACTTAAAATAAACCAAACCAATTAAGATCATAATTAACAAATTACTTAGGCGTTGAAACGATCAAACGTAGGTTGTCCACACTCTAGGATTAGGTCGGATTTCTCTATTAGGTGCATTAGAGCATTTCGTCCCATCACTTTTTTTGTTCCTTTAGGGGACTGGGAAAGCTGATGTGGGCGGTCTAGGACCTTAGGTTAGGGTTAATTCAATGATCAGTAGTAAAGCATTAATCACGTAAATCCAAGTAAAAATCCCCTAGTTAGGCCCTTCTAGCCCCAATTTCAAAAATCCATAAAAACTATAAAACCAACAAAATAAATCCAAAAAGACTTTTTCCTTTATTTCTTCCTCCACCTTAGGTGCCAAATATTTAATTGAACTTAATGATAAAATGGAATGAAGAATTGATTTCTAAAATTGAATAAATGAGAATGACGAGTTCAGATGAGTGATTTCACACACTTTTAAACAATCACGGCCCATCGGCCACTCTAAAACAAACACTGGCCCATCGGCCACCTTCAATCAATTATGGCCCATCGGCCACCTTCAATCAATTACAGCCCATCAGCCACCTCTAATCAATTACGGCTAATCGGCCTCTCACTTTTATCACTCGTGTATCGCGCACGAAAAACACAGAAACTATAAGTCAAAGTCTCATTTGCATCATCATTTTGGTTTGAAAAGTCAGCCTTTGAACCCTATTTTGCCAAGGGATTAGAAGGGGGTACCCGGGAACGGGGCCGATCCTCTTCTTAAATATTTGGCACCTCCCCCTTTTGTTTTATTTATTTTAATTACTTTATTTTACTTGGATATACTATGATTTTGCTATGTGAGGATTAACCTTATTTGGACTTTAACTTATGACCCTGAATTGACCCTATATTAAAGAGACCCAAAGAGACCCAAATCAATGTGATAAGACAACTGTCGTGTGTTGTCGGCAGCACATTAGACGAGAAGAAGGACCCACCCATTTATTTTCTCCCATTCATTTTTCTTCGGCTTTCGTCGAAGAACGGTGTTACGGCCGTTACCGTAGCTGGCGATCATGATCTGTCGATTTTAAGAGTAGTCGGAATCCTCATTTTCAATGTAAAAATTTAAATAGCATATACAGTTGAATGGCGATTTCCCTCCCCGGGGGGGATCAAAATTCACATCCGACAGCCTGGTGATCGTGATGGGACCTCTTGTGTTTTCTTATCACTTAATTGGGTCTTTTTGGAGTTTTATTCTAGAACACGAACATCCGGTTAATGATCAGATGTTCGTGTCCCATTTAGTTTAGGGTTGTTATGAGTATAGTCCGAAGTTAAACCTGAGGTCTGAGTATACCACCTACTGAAACCTTCCCTAATTATAACATATGAAATAAACCATCATTAAAACTTTCCCCTTTCACCACTAAAATAAAACTTAATTATAAAAAAAAAACTCCAAAAAAAAAAAAAAAAACTTTCTCTCCTCTTTCCTCCCTTCTATTTTGAACCAAAAAAAAAAAAAAAAAAAAATATCTCCTGGTGCTACATGATATTGTATGATAATTGCTTTGGAAATCAAATATAAGATGGCCTATCAAAATCCACATCGAACAATTGCATCTCAAACATCATGCATGCTCGACTCAAATTACCAATCTTACATGAACCACAGTACTCAAGATTCTCAAAACTTAAATAACTCATACATGAATATAAACCAACACTACCACAACGAAACACAAAATTATCGATACCTTTCCAACCAAACTATAACAACTCAAACTTCTTCCCTTAGATCTACACAACACTTTTATGCAAACAAAAACTTAAACAATCACCACACCTCTTACGAACACACGATGCCAGACCATGGCCTAATCCATCATCCCCAATTATATCAAACCACTTCCCAACCAACTCAACAATATTACACTCAACCAAATCAAAACACAATGCACACAAATTCAAATAATCAAAACATTAATCATAACATAAATCAAAATTTAAACCTTAATAATCAACGAATCTACATCCAAAATACACAGTATATAACAACAAATCAAATCCTAATCTATCCTAATCAAGACTACCAATCCATAAAAACCATCCCATCCAATCAAGCTCCTTCGCCTAATCAAACATGCCAATCCATCCAACCCATCCGATCCAATCAAACCTACCAATCCATCCCAACCATCCCATCCAATCAAATTCCTTCACCAATCCAAACCATCCAACCACCCATGACCATCTTGCCCAATCAAACCCCCTCACCAATCCAAGCCGTCCAACATAATCAACTTAATCAACCTATCAAACCTTCCATAACCATGCGTCCTTATCCAACCTATCATCCATTCCAATCCACGCTATCCAATGAAAGCCACCATCCCACCCAACCCTCACTATTCAACCAAACAACACCACCTGTCGTGATCATTGACCAATTCCAGCCACGCCCAACCATGCCATCCAATCCAACCCATCCACCAACTCAATCTCCAACGATCATATATCAACAATCCACTCATGCTCCGGCCGACCAGCTTAGTCAAACATCCAATCAAAACCAAGATAGAAACTCACACACAAACACTAAAAACCAAAATCCATTTTTACCACGCAAAACCAAAATATCTCGAAAACAAATCCAGTAAGAGTTTGTTAAAATGGTGGACATAAGTGAACTAGAGTTGCCCAATCTAGACTGGTTTAAGAACATCACTTCAAAAAATGATCGATATGCTAATACAGGGAAGCCCCTAGAAGAACAATTGATAGGTGGTGAATACCTAGAATGGGAACTTGGATTAATCTCAGAAACTCTAAGAAGACTTATGACCGAAGATATCAAGATCCCAACATTATGGAAATGCTACGAGGTAGAAGAGGGGATACGAATTTTTAGAACATATTTTGCACCCTTCCATCAACTCGAAAATAAAGAAATCATAGACACACCATATCCAATAATTAATTGCCCACCGGATCATGTTCTCAAGAATTGGACCTATGATCCTCCATATTTGACAACTTTAGCCCCTGCACTAACCAATTATCCACCGTATAACCAAACTTCTGAATCTTTCGGCGAGATCTACGATCCCATCTTTAAAGACATGCCACCTGAGGACTTTTATGATATGCTTAATGAAGATTACGAACAACATGAAACACCTTGGGAAGGTAAAACCCAGATCACTACGCATCAAATGAATTAACTAAATAAATCACAAACAACCGTACAATCAGAAATATTAAAACCGCGAATGCTACCCCAAACACAACCAAATGAAGAACATTCAGCACAACAAATAAAAGACATAACGATTCAATTGAAGACAGATGAGACAGTACAACCTAATGAACCACACGAAGAATCTGAATTCATGACGACAATGAAGATACTTGACCATCAAATGGATCGAGAGGATGAATTAATTAAAGATTTTGATATCATAACTTCTGAAACACACAAAACAATCAGATTTTATTCAAATGATTTAGAATCGAGTATGGAAACTCATGGATTAGTCAAACCATCTTCATTTGGAGTCAAGCACCAAACACAAATGAACAAAATCATACAAGATCCACAACCTCAATCTAAGACGAATGCCACAAAAAGACATATACCAAGTTACAAACGAAAGAAATGTTAGGATTTTTGTATGTTGCTAATTTGATGGAAGCACTATCACTATCAGTCAACTGATCACACACCCATTCATCATAGTTTGGACCTTGAAATCTGGACCTTAGACTTGAAAATGCTTTTGATTTTCAAAGACTTCATTCTGCATGTTTTAGAACTTAAAATGTATTTTCGAAAGCCTAGTTCTTCGTGCATGATTTTGAAAAATCAAGTTAGACATCGAGGTTCATGTTTTGCATACATATCTCATTTTAAGAATCATTTTAGTATGCATAAAACATATTGGCCTAGAGTTCATGTTTTCATAAAACAATTTCTCAAAAAACTGAAGGAACTCATATCAAGCCTGTGTACTCGGTCGACCGGGCACAGGGGCAGGTCAACCGAGCAAGTAGTCGTTGGCCAATATGACCGTTGGACTCGGTCGACCGCATGGTCATGGGGTCAACTGAGTCAACTAGCCGTTGAATTGTTTTTTGTTTAAAAGTCCATTTCATTCCCTTCTTTCAAAGTGCTGATGGAGTAAAACCTTGGAACTATTTTGAAGCCTAAAGAAGAGGAATAAGCTAAGAAAGCTAAAAGCCTATTGGAAATCAAAATGTTTGAGATTTAAAAGGTATATCTTTCAAGTTAATTTTGATTTTCATTCCATTTAAAATCATGCATGTTTAATTCTTTGGAATCTCATATTTGCATGATTTCTAGCTTTATTTAAGATGTTTTGCAAACATAATATCACTTTGGAATATTAGATTGTTTTGCAAACATTCTTGTTTCAATCACATGTGTTTTTAATCTTTAAACCTCATATAACTTGTGTAACATGTCTTTCCAAGTTGTTTGAATTCTTAATGTGATTAGCTTACAACTTTAATCATCTTTTTCTGTGCTTAGATTTTCAAATGCATCAAGCATTCATTTGAGAGCTTCCTTTTAGAAAATGATTAAAGTAAACATTCATACACTTTGAGCACACACCTTTGCTAATTGTTTGTGTATGTTTGTACCTTGATTTAAACTTTCATATCAGCCTATTTAAGAGGCAAATGTATTGAGCATAAATTGTATCTCTTTGAGTGTTTGTGTAGACACTTCCTTGAGAGAAATCTTTATATTGTTAAGGTTATTGCTTAGCCTAAGAAAAGCACATTGTAGAGGTTATTGCTTAGCCTTTGAAAAGCATCTTGTAAAGGTTATTGCTTAGCCTAGAAAAGCACATTGATAGGTTGTTGTTTGGCCTAGAAAAACATCGTTGTAAAGGTTATTGCTTAGCCTTTTGAAAAGCATAAATAGTGGAAATCCGGTGGGGTGTTGGATCACAAGCCGGTAGTGGATGTAGGCATTGAGGCCGAACCACTATAAATCTTTGTGTGATGATGTATGCTTGTTGTGATTACTTTCATTAGCTTCCGCATCTTGTTTGATAAATCATTACTTGTGACAAGTTGTTTTTAAAGAAGTTAAAATTGACCATAATTAGTCATTAAGTGTAGATCACCCTATTCACCCCCCCACCCCCCCTCTAGGGTTAGGATCTCGGACTTACAAGAACTTGGATCCCAGGCCATCATGCAAAACCCAAATCGTGGTCCAAACATCTACAACAAACACGCAACCAAACGATAAACGAAACCACCCTAAGCCTAGATCGACAGATCCTAAAGCCATTCCAGCACCCACTGAACCAAGAAAGAATGAAAAAGAATTTGGCGTTGAATTTCTCGGTCCTAATATTTTTAGTGAATGGCAAATAGACATAGAGATACTTAAATATGAGGTTAGGAAGGAGTCAATCTTGTCGAGCATGCTACTTGAACGAATAAAGCCATCCGAATCTATCATAGAAACCAAAGCATTACTAGAGAATCAACACCAAGAGACTGTTAGGCCTACCATTGAAATCCAACGAGGAAGCCCTTACATAAGTCTTACCAGCTCATTAGAAAAGACCATAGAAAAAGAACCACAATCAAATGATGTCTTGACTAGTGAGTCAAACTAGACAAATCTCCTTAAAAGATTAAAGAATAACGATATAATTAAACCAATCTTAGAGGACAAGCATAATTTCCACAATGAGATAGAGCCTAGTCCTGTATTAGCACTGATTAAGGCCCATTTTAATGCGAGACTAAGACTTCAGAGTATTCTAAAATGTTTACCATGCCCGCCCTTGACCAATCCAATAATCATGACCCAAGATTATATAGAATACTTTGAGAAGAGACAGCTACCAAAGGTTGATCCAACTCTGATCCTTCACCTATAAAGGCACCCTGCCCATAAAGATAACAATCCAAGCACAACAACAGAGATCATTCCCAAACTAGAAAGCCAAATAGAGCTTGAACCAATTAGTTTCCACGAAAGAATTGAGACCACTCCCAGAGCACTAGGAAAGACTTTCGGAGACTTGACTGTACAAGAACTTTCAGGTATTTATCCAAATGTGCCACCCAAGATTCCAACAGTCTCAAAGAACAATGTAGAAATTCCCACGACTAAGGAAAATCTTATCCCACATGACCATCTAGTAGTGACACAACCAAAACTTCAAGATTACACCCCTGCTAAAAGACTCCCACGATGTAAGTCGGCTAGGTTACAAAGAAAATTTAGAGTACTCCTTCCAAAACATGGACGAACAACATTTAAGGAAGCTAGTCGCACTACAACAAAACCTAAAGCCCGAAGAAAAAGGGAAAATCATACGGTTCACACAAAAGATGAGGGTCAAACGATTAGGAAAACAAAAGACCGGAGATCATCATGTAAAAATAGGGAATCATCATTCAAAGATCACAAATCTCCTAATGGTTCAAACTCTTTAAGGCCAAGGCCCAAATGGCGGAGGTCTAAAACATTTCAACGCTCTCGTTTTTGGCAAGAGCAAACTAAAAGTCTCCAATATAAGAGCCTTATCTTAATGCTTCAACGAGTGAAGTCATATCCACATTCTCGAAGAAATCAACATAAGGAGACACATATAAAACCTTTTAACATGAGACCAAGGCCCAAATGGCGGAGGTCTAAGATATTTCAACGATCTCGTTTCCGGGTGAACCAAAATAAAAACTTATGGACTAAATGCACCATTTTAGGACCTGAACAACAAATAACAAATCACAGGTATCAAAGAAGATCGACACCATAATAAAATACAAGTGAGATATACTGTCATCAGACCAAGGCCTAAATGGCGGAGGTCGAAAATGTTTCAACGCTCTTGTTTTCGAAGAGAGTAAAATGCTAAGACCCAGACCAAATATCCACTGATAAAAATACGTAGGTCGAAAGGTCTTAAACACGCATGTTTTCGAATAGTCAAAATATTCAAAGTGCGCAACACATCACTAGCACACACAATGGAAAATCATAATCATATTAGGCAAACCCTAGGCTTCTTGCCAATGAAGGGCTGCAAATTTAAGCAAGCCCGAATGAATTAGTTATTACTTAGGATTATGTAAAAATAAAAATAAAAACCCATAAAAATCACAAAACCCTAAAAACCCAAAAAAATCAAAAAATTACAAACAAAAAAAAAAAGAAGAAAGAAAGTATAAACAATATAAAATCATAATTGTCTAATCATCATAAAATGCATAGGCGAGCCATAATAGTGCAAAATTCCTTTACTAGAACAATCGCGACTTGAAGAAATCATGAGTGGGACTAATAAGACAGATAACGAAACTTTGCTCTTTGCTTCAAAACCGAGACTGCCCCAGGAAAACCAATTGTTGATGATGGATAGGTGTCTATATACTAGTGGGTACTAAAAAGGGTAGCTTGGTTGGCCACATTAGGAGATTTAAGAACTGCCCGAGGCATCCATATTAACAACAACAACTAAGGCATATGTCAACATTAAAGGCCTCCGTAGTCAAATTCATTAAAAAGAACATAATAGCTTGACTTGGCATCCCCAAGGTATTCATAACAGACAATGACCCACAGTTTATATCTCAACAAATAAACAAGTTGTGCACAAAATATGACATAGATCCGCATCATTCAACCCCATATTACCCCCAAAGATAGTAACTTACCAGACCATTTGGTCAAAGCATTGTGGGTGTACCAAACTTCTATAAAAACTCCTATGGGAGAAACCCCCATACTCTTTGACCTACGGAATGGAAGCAATCCTTCCCCTCGAAGTCCTTCATCCATCACTGCGTCTCCAGCTAAATGAAGATGTGATAGAAGACCAGAGGAGAGAAGCATTGCTACTTCAGCTAGACTTACTCGACGAGAGAAGAATGAAGGCAACAGAACATGCACAAGTTTACCAAAAGCGAATCGCCAGAGCCTATGACAAGCATGCCAAAGAAAGAAAGTTCAAAGTTGGTGATTTTGTATTGAAACGCATCACACCCTCACAGCTTCCGCATCTCGGAGGTAAGTTACGACCCAATTGGGAAGGCCCTTATGTAGTTAAAGAAGTATATTCTAGTAATGCATATAGACTAGTAAATACAGAAGGGGAAGAGGTCCTCGACCCATGGAACGTTATGTACCTGAAAAGGTACACGGTATCGCCCTCCCCTACTTCTTGCGGAGTATGACCCTCCTTGCTCCTTAACATAGTTGTAGAAATCCCGTAGGAAGGCCGAAGAGATGCACTTTGATCAAACCGGGAACTCAAACACACACCAGCACTTTAAAAAAAAGTACACAAAATGGTGAGTCTGCCCCACACAAATTCCGTACGGTTGAAGCCACCCAATGTGAAGGTTTGTAGGTGAGATCGCTCATGTCATGAAAGCTTCTCAATTGTGTTAGGGATTTTGTATATTGCAATTTGATGGATGCATTATCATTTTAATCAACATTTGAATTTTCACATATGCATTGATTTAGAAAAACTTGAAATCTTGATTTACACATGCATTGTTTTTTAGACTTGTAGAACTATTGATTTATGCATGTTTTGTTTTTGAACTTGGATACATTTAAATTTGAAAAGAAGTTTTTTGAATCAAGCTAGCCTATGTTTTAAATCTTTCAAATCATTTTAGGCTTTTTATGTTTTATATTTTTAATCCTCTTAGATTGATTTAAATCATGATTCCAAGCTTGATTTAATGGCCCAAAAGTCCCCTCAAAGAAATACTTTGAAATATGCATTTTTGGGGTTTTTGGTCCCTGGGCCCAGGTCGACCTGCAGTGTGCTCGGTCGATCGAGCCCATCGACCCGGTCGACCGCGCACACTGCGGGTCGACCAGGAAAAGAGCCGTTGGGCCTCTTTTTCAAACGGTCAGATTTTTGACCGTTAAGCCCAGGTCGACCGAGGTACAGTGTAGGTCAACCGGGGACACGCTAGAACTCATTTTTTGAGTATGAAATGAGGTTCATTCCCTTGAAAAACTTGTTGATAAAAGAAGATAAAAGAGCCTTCCTTGAGGTGTTTGGAGGCAAGAAAAAGGGGAATGAATTAAGAGAGACCAAGGGGTCATTAGTAAAGCTAAAGCTTGGATTAATGAAGTTAAATCTCTAAGTAAGCTTTACTTTTTGTTAATCATATATTTCATGCCTTGTTTAAATTATTGGTAAATTAATTTTAGCATGTTAACTGTGATGTGTTGAATCCATCACTTCTCTTAATCTTTGATTTAAGTTGGATTGGATTCTTCATCATTGATTTCAAACCAAGTTTGTTTTAAAACTTTATAAAACAAGTTTTGTCAAAACCTTTGATTTCTTTTGTAACATGTTTCATTTACTTGGTTGATTCATATTGTTGTTTTCATTCATTTGAACCTTAGTTAAAACTTTTGTTTTTGAAAACAACATTGCACATGCATTACATGTTTAGACATAATTAATTTCATACAACTTGTGAGCTTTTGATTTTCATATCATCAACAAGTTAGTATTTTGTACATGTGATTTGCATTTCACTTTAATCAAATCTTTGTGTGCTTTAAACTTTAAAATGCATTAAGCATACATTAATTGATCCTTCATTTTAAACTTGATTGAAGTTTTCACACACACACTTCATGAGCATTCATCGTAGCATTTCATAGAGTGTTGTGTGAGTTGAATTAAACTTTCTTATTCGCCTATTTTAGAGGCAATTAAATTGAGCTTAAATTGTAATCTCTTAAAGTGTTTGTGTAGACACTTATTTGAGAAATCATCTTTTGTAAAGGTTATTGCTTAGCCTAAGAAAAGCATAGTGTAGAGGTTATTGCTTAGCCTAGAAAAGCACATTGATAGGTTGTTGTTTAGCCTAGAAAAACATTATTGTAGGGGTTATTGCTTAGCCTTGGAAAGCATATTGTAAAGGTTATTGCTTAGTCAATTGAAAAGCATAGATAGTGGAAATCCGGTGGGGTGTTGGATCACAAGCTGGTAGTGGATGTAGGCATTGAGGCCGAACCACTATAAATTCTTGTGTAGTGGTGTTTGCTTTGTGGTGATTGTTTTGTTTAAGCTTCCGCATATTGTATGTTAATCATCACATGTGACTAGTTGATTGTTAAGAAATTAAAATTGGCCATAATTAGTCATAAAGTGTAAATCACCCTATTCAACCCCCCCACCCCCTAGGGTTAGGATCTCAGACTTTCAAATTGTTCACCAAAAACAAAAAAAAAAAAAAAAAAAAAAAAGAAAAAAAAGGGAGAGACGAAGTCTTAAAGATAATAAAAGTTTTGTCACTAGTTTGGGTTCGTAGCCTTTTTAACCTAAGCCAGTAGACCCGTAGGGATATTTACATATCTAGTGCCCTAAAGCCACCTGGTTTGGGAGTCATTGGCCGAATGCTCGTTACATGGGTTGATTAGAAAGCTTAAGGGACCCAGGCATTGCACAGTCACATGTAAAAAAAAAAAAAAGAGAAAAAAAATTCTATTAGAACTAGGCTCGCTGGAGTGACATGGGTATTCATCAGGCGAACTAAGCAGAAAATGGTCGAAAACCACAACACTAAGGTAACACGGTGACTCACCACCCCACACACAAACATTACTCACAAATGAGCCCCGGAGGCGGTCAAGTGCACTCCAAAGTTCAACCGAAAAGACTAAGCAGCTACAAAAGGAGACTTGTGAGGGCTCGACTTCCAGAGGGTAGCTAGGGAAGACCACGCTGCCACCACAGTGAAAATCATGGATCGAGAAACTAATATACTTTCACACCCTCACCCACGGCCAAAATAGACTCTGGGTCCTCATCGCATACACGATTGCCACAAGCACTCACCGGCTTACACACACTCACCTCATGCACGTGTTTACTACTAATAACTTTTGGTTGGATGCAGGAAAAATATACCCCCTAAGATATGAGTTCAATCTTGTTGTTCTCAAGGCTTGAGTGCCAAAATGGCCCTTGGACATTTTTACCGAGAAAGAAAATGCCACCTTAGCCACACTTTGCAGGGGGGCCTAAAAATATTAAACTAACAAGTTTGTTTCTGAGACCTTGCAGGGAACCCAACCCCGATCATATGTAAAACATCCCACAAGCTGGGGCATTTTTTTTATGGGTATTATTTTGTGCACAACTCCTCATGACTTGAAAAGAATAAAGTGATGGTGATCAAACTTAAGAGATATAAATTATGTCTATTCTGATATCCTATGATGAATTTGATTATAGATGTATGCTATGCACACCCTTTTATGATATCATATGTTGTGCGATTCCAAAATGTTGTTATCTTTAGCATATGCCTTCATATCTATAGATGATGTTGTGAATGCCTCGAAACATAGAGTTGCATAGGTCACAAATGTCACATACTCAGGCACTCCCCATTGTTTGAGAACCTAATTCTGTGTTGCTTACTAAGTTTAGATTGGTGAGAGATTGTGCTTATTCTCTTTTTATTATATGAAATCTCGCTTTATTAACTCTAAACTACTAATGCTCCCTCTGTGGGACTCCATGCCTAGGCACGAATTTCGAGGAACTATGAAGGGATTTCGCCAAAGTCTCTTTTTTTTTAGACCCTAAAAAATCATCAGGTATAAAACCTGTCGCCTTAAAAAAAAAAAAAAAAAAAAAAACACACTTCACATGATCCCTCAGTGCCCCTCAGGGAGTCCATTCCATCACCATACACACAACCAAGGCACTTCTAAGTCAAACTACAAAGCATGCACTCACATTATAAATGCTACATGCACTTGTACACATCATACACATCATAATACATACATCAGAGTGAAAGAATGGACTTAGAAACAACATCCCTCCATCATATATACAACACCAATGATCAACAACTAATAATCAACATAAATAGATAACAAACACCAATCATAACTACTGTAACAACAGCAGCATAGGGCCTCGATCGTCTCTACGTAGTTTCCAATAGAATAGGAGGCCTTGCAAGAGTATAACTGTGAGAGTAAGTACCGTTATGGAAAATCCCTTCAACATCTCACGTAATTCCCCGATGCTCCAAGTTCGTTCTTAAATCACAAAGGGATCCATCCCATATACAATCGACTTATGATCGCCTCATCAACTGAAATGACCTTATAACGCTCTAGCTGTCATGCGACCCTGTTAACGACATGCCTAATAACAATTTGTGGTGTGTGGAGCCATATATCCTATCAAGTAAATCTTTCCCCTCCTGCACTATAGTCAGCTTAGCAACTGGGCCGCCCTAATGAGGATGCCAAGTGACCTGCCAAATTAAATTTCATAAAAGAAATCAACTCACTAAATGAAGAACTAAAACCAAACTCAAAATTAAAATTAAAACCAAACTTGAACTTAAAACTAAAATACTTAAAATTAAGATTAAACTTAAACTTAAACATAAATCAAAGACTTAACCCAACAAAGCAGAGAAGGAGGGTGCGTACCTTTGGTTCCTC
This sequence comes from Camphora micrantha, assembly GCA_003546025.1. Lineage (NCBI taxonomy): Eukaryota > Viridiplantae > Streptophyta > Magnoliopsida > Laurales > Lauraceae > Camphora > Camphora micrantha. The sequence continues at coordinate 42,690,460 of QPKB01000001.1, forward strand.
AGCTCATTCAAGATAAAATGGTAGCTTCGTTGCTTTCCTAAGCTCGATCGAGGTTGTCGTAGAACACCCTCCACCCTCTTTTTGGTTTTCTCTACAAAAACAACAGATTAACAATCAATAAAATCCACCAACCAACCAATGACACATCACATATAAACACACACAAAACAAAAGGACAAAAAAAAAAAGAATTAAAATTGCCCCCTTAAATCCACAAAAACAATAAAACACATCTAAAAAATCACCAAAAATTGAAACACTTAATAGACCTAATCACACCAACTAATTTCATTAATTTCCACAAATTGCACAAAATCCCCTTTTTCCCCAAATTACCTGCCATCACAGCTAATGGCCAAACTTCATTCCACATCTTAGAACTTCATTTAAGGAAAAAGAAGAGATGGAAAACTTGGAGGTTTAGGCCATAGAATTTGAGCAAACCTAATCCATGGTCTACTCCTAAAGCTATCTTTGATAAATAATTATCCACTTTGCAAAATTAGGACCTGACCACTTGGGTTCACTATTTTTGGGTAAAAATAATGAAAAGTCAAAGAAAGGGGACCATGTCCAATTCAAGAAAAAAAAAAAAAAAAAAAACCAAACAAACAAACAAACAACCTAAAAATCACAAACTAATTCAAAACAACACTAAAACAAATAAAAAGTTTAAGGAACTTAAACCTGAACATAAATATGATAAAACCCACCAACACACATGATAAAAAGAACATAATTATAACAATTAATCTAAAAATAAACAAACTAATCAAACTTGAACAATCGATATCATTTTCATTTTAAATCCTTTTTCCATTCTTCTTTTTTTGTTGTGTTCATGCATCATCAGAGTATTGATTCCAGCCATTAGATTTAGGTTTATATCAACTTAGACTAGTCGTTCAGTCCAGCAAAATTGGGCCTGTGCAAGAGTTTCCATACTTGGAGTTTTTTTTACAGCATGCATCAGATTTTTAGAAACTTGCAAAAAATTGCATTGTTAGCATTTAGGGCATTATAGATCATTCATATTTGTATAAGAAGTGATTTTGGTAATTAAGATCTAATTTAGGAAATTTTGTTTCGATTTTCTTTTATTAAATTGGTTGTTTAATTTGTGTATTCCTTTGCAGGTTTTAGTTTAACTAGATTAGGTTTCTTTATTTAGATTAGTTTTTTTATTTTTTATTTTTTGGAAAGTTGATGTAATTTAATTAGTTTCCATTTAGGCCAGATTCAGTATTTATTTAGGCTAAGTCAAAGTTGGAAAGACTTTCAAAAGCCATTGCTCCCTGTGGATCGACCTGGACTCACCAGATTATATATTACTATAATTGCACCCGATACTTGGGGTCCGATCATTCATCATTTGATGATTCAGTCAGTGTTGCAGATGGAAGATCAGATTATGTTTCCGACAATGCACTTTCTGTGATTGAAAATGAAATTCGTCGTTAGGATGAATGGATTCTTGATTCGGGTTGTTCCTACCATATGTGTTCCAATAGGGACTGGTTTGCCACTTATAGAGAAATTAAAGGTGGTAGTGTCTTGATGGGCAACAATGTTGCATGTAAGACGATTGGAATTGGAATAGTGAAAATCAAAATGTATGATGGAATCGTCAGAACGTGGGCAGAGGTTCGGCATGTTCCTGATCTGGAAAATAATCTTGTTTCTCTTGGTGCCTTGGACTCCGACGGTTGTAAGTTCTTAGCTGAAGGTGGAGTTATGAAGATTGTGAAGGGTGCTCTGGTTCTTATGAGAGGCAATAGAGTTGGAAACTTGTATGTTTTGTCCGAAAATACTGTTACAGGTGGAGCTTAGTGTATTCCTCAGATGACCATGAATCTGTCTCAACGCGCTTATGGCACTTGAGCCTGTGTCACATGAGTGATAAGGGATTGACAATACTGATTAATCGGAATTTGCTATGTGGCATGAAGACAGGCAAGTTGGATTTCTGTGAGAGATGCATCTTCGGAAAGCATAGAAAGGTCAGTTTCAAGACAGGTATTCATTGCACGAAAGGTGTCCTTAATTATGTTCATTCAGATGTATGGGCGCCTTTCAAGGTTTACTCCAAGGGCGGGTCCCGGTTTATGCTGACTTTTATTAATAATTATTTAAGGAAAGTCTGGGTTTATACTCTGAAGACGAAGGATCAAACCTTTATTACATTCAAGGGATGGAAGGAAATGGTTGAGAAACAGACTGGCAGGAAGGTGAAGAAGTTGAGGATAGGTAATGGCAAGTAGTACAAATTGACAAAGTTTGAAAACTATTGCAAAGATTACGGTATAGTTCGGCATTACACATCTACAAAAACTCCACAGCAGAATGGAGATGGAAAGAGGATGAACAGAACGATCTTGAAAAGAGCTCATTGTATGGTGTTTATTGCAGGATAGTCCAAGGACTTCTGGGCTAAGGCAGTAAATGCTGCAGGCTACTTAATAAATAGGTCTCCACACACGAAGATTGGTTGCAAAACACCGAAAGAAATGTGGTCAGGTAATCCAGCTGATTATTCTAACCTGAGGATATTCGGTTGTCCGATTTATGCTTGCGTGAAAATCGAGAAGTTAGAACCAAGGGCCGTGAAGTGCATCTTGGTGGGATATGCTTATAAGGTGAAAGGATACAGGTTGTGGTGTACTGGTCAGGATTTACCCAGATTTATCATCAACGGGGATGTTACATTTCATGAGGATGCTTTACTCGAAGCAAGAAAGCAGGTGGAGGAGACAAACGTAGGTAACGGCAGTGACACCGTTCAGGTGGAGTTAGACGTCCTAGTGAGGAAGGAGAGTGCATCCGGCTCCTCCCGGGATACAGGGGATAGTCAGACTATGCAACGATGCAGCGGACAGAGCCGCAGATACCGCAGACGGGTAGACCGTAAAGAGAAAGGAAATCGCCGGTTAGATACAGTTTCGAGGATATGACGACGTATGCGTCGACATCAAACAGTGGCCATGATGATATGGTTGCATACGCATTTGACGAATGAGTCTCTTGAATTAATGGAAGGGCTGAAAAGTAGTCAACAGGCAGCAACTATTACTGAAGAGATGGAGTCTCTTGATGAAGAAGATCAGGCCATCGGACGCAAGCGGTTCTACGAGGAAGACGAAGGAGCTTCCAATGCAGGTAGAGTGCAGTTTAAGGTTCCTAATCATGTATGCAGTTTGAAGAAATCATTGTATGGGTCGAAGCAAGCTTCTGGACTATGGTACAAGCGATTTGGTGCATTCATGAAGGAATGGGTTAAATTCAAGTTCAAGCATTGCTTGGACTTGATCAGTGTGCTCGGTACCTGAGTGCCCTCAGGGGTAGGTGGAGACGGTGAGACGTGTTTTGTTCATGAGGATCAGCTTCAATATTCGCCAAGGTAGAGATTTGTTAATTTGTATGGCTCAATAGAAGTTAATAAGTCTTGATTAACTGGGCCCCTGGATTGCCCAACTTGTACTGTGATTAGAAGTAGGCTTGTTATAGGTTTACTGTAATTAAGAAGTAGTGTTTGGGTGTAACATGGTTTTGGGGCTGATATTATAAATAGAGACTAAGAGTCTCTAGGATGTACACATCTTCTGATTTCATAGCGAATTCTCCAGTCTTCCCCATGGACGTGGGCTAAAAGCCGAACCACGTAAATCTCTGTGTTCTCTTGTGCGTGATTGATCTCTTCTCGTAGGCCATAGATCACAACACAAACTCATAGTTCAAAATGGAATTTGATAGTGTTATTTTATTATGTAATGGTTTGAGATTTGGTGGGACCCTATCCAAGCATAGGCCTAGGCACCTATCCATGTCTCAGCCTCACCCTTCTCCTCCCGCGTGGGATCTGCTAGGCTCTCATGCCTGAAGCTCTTGAGTGGCCTCAATTATAGGGTTGAATGATCTAACATTAGCTCTCTGGATAATTTTTTGAGAGGGAGCATTAACATTAATATGGGATCATCCAATATTTTAAAATGTTTAGTCCATTTTACATGTACAAGTGGTCTATTTGGTGCTCACCGAAGAACGCTTATCCTATTGTTTGATTAGTACTGAAATTAGTAGAGCAATTTCAATACATTTAGAACAAATTTTCATTGGAGGACTGTCATATTGTTGTTGCCCAAGTCAATATCATTATATTAAATAAACTAATAATATTATTAAATTTATGCTTTATTTAGGTGAAAAAGGATCAGATGATGGACAAAGCATAAGAAAGAACCCAATTAATGAAAGTGTCTTCTCAGTTAGGCTAGGAGCAAACTAGTGGCTTCCTTGAGCAGGTATTCCTAGACATGGGAGTGTAATAGGAAAGTTTGTGAGGTCTACAATTCGGTGTTGGGTCTTCGATTATCTGGAGGTTCGGATCCATTACTAATCGAGTTTGGGTCCTTATTTAGATTCCAATAAGTAAAAGGGTTCGAGTTTGGGTTCAGTTCCACCATGGTTCCGGCCCGTGGACCCGGGACCATATATATTACTCAATTTTTGAAAAAAAATCCAATAAAAACTAGACTTTTTACTAAATCATTTAGCTATTTTTTTTCTAAATCATTCTCTACTTGACCCGAACTTGGACCCGTCCCATATATGGAACCGGTTCCGGGCTCAAGTACAACATGGACCCAGACCGAAACCGACCTGTTTACATCCCTAGGCTGATACCTGATTTCTTTAATCAAATGGGTTGCGATGATCTCCATTTGAAATGGGTTTATCAAAAATGACTGTTAGAACTTTACTAGCCAGCAGTGCAAACTTAAATCTATTTCCAATCGGCTTGATCTGGCCCAGTTGTTAGATTCTATGAACAAGTTGGATCACAGGCTGAACCTACACTCAATTCCTTTACGAAAATGGTTTCATGAACACAAAATTTGAAATGCATACTAAAAAAAATGGCCGGTTATTAGCAAAAAGAAGAAGATCACTCCAAGAAAGTTTGCTTTAGTGACAACTTTTTTTAGCAGCGGTTTAATTTCCGCCACTAAAAACTCATTTTTAGTGGCAAAAATATGATGTCGCCGCTAAGGTATTATAGTGGCCACCTATGTGGCAACTCATATGTCGCAGCTAAAGTTCGCCACTAATTCCATGGCTGGAAATTTTATTGCCGTGGGATTTTGGAGGGAAAGAGACTTAGCGTCAATCTTTAATTTTTTGCCTCTAATGGTCTTAGATCTTAGTGGCAACTTTTTATTTTCATCGCTAATTGCTCAGATGTCTTACTTTTAACCGTAGTTTGTTTTTTTACACCTATATGTACCATTTTTTGCGACAACTTGACATTGCCACTAAAAATATACCTCGAGGAAGTAGCCTTTCATCAGCAACATTTTTCGCCACAATTTAATTGACACCACTAAAAAATCACCCTTAGTGGCTAAATGTATAAATTTCATGTCGCTACTAAAGGTGGTATAGTGGTCTCATTTAGTTGCAACTTATATTTTGCAGCTAAATGTCATTTTTGACGAAAAATGATTTAGTGGCGACCTTTTACTTTCTGCCACTAATGGTCTAGGAGTTTAGTGGCTAACTTTTTAATTTCGTCACTAATTGCTTAAGCATCTCAGTTTTAGCTGCGTTTTATGTGCCACCTTTTGTGGCGACTTTTTATTGCCACTAAAAACTCGACCCAAAAAAGAGCACAATCTCGACCGGTAGCTATCAAGTACGTTTTGGTCGTGGCTTTTTCTTCCTCTCCGATCCCCTTCATATCTTCTCTTTCTTTTTTGTGTGCAAGAGAGGCCGAGATTCATCGAATCCAACGACAAAAATCTTCTTCTTCCTCCAATGTCTATCTTGCATCTTTGAGGAGTGGAAGTTCATAGTTCACATCTATGAGGTTTTTATCTAATAAGTTATTTTTTCTTTATAAGATTTTGTAAAATATTATTTAAATAAAGCAGGACCCATCATTAAACTGTCATTATATTATGAGCTTAGAACCTCTCTGTTTTTCTGGTAAACTCTTTGGGACAAGTTGATTTTTATGATGAAATTGTTTGGGCTCTTGAAGAGACGGGGTTCTTTTCTTTGAAGTCTGCTTAGAAATTTATTTGCAACATTCCTAACCAGCAGCTTAGTTGGACATCAGCAATTTGGTTCAAAGGATGTATTAAAAAACACTCTGTTTGTGTTTGGATGTTCTTTCAAGAAAGACTCAAAACTAAAGATTTCCTCTTGCACAGAAATGTTGATTGTGATACTTGTTGTGTTCTTTGTGATTGTACATGGGAGACGTCTGCACACCTCATGCTTCATTGTCTATATGCGCAAGAGATTTGGAGAGTGCTCCTTTTTAAACTGAATTTGATCCCAATAAGTTGTTCTGATGCTTATGAGCTTTTAGATTCTATTGTTTCTCGTATTGATTAGAACATGGAAGATACTTTCATTCTTGCGAAGCTTCTTTTTAATGCTTATGTGTGGCATGTGTAGGTTGAACGTAATGCAAGGATTTTTAGGCAAAAAAAATTCTTCATCTGGATTTGTACTGTAGCGCATTGTTCAAGTGTTGATGACTAAGATATTGTATCGATCTTGATCTTATATTACCAAATGACATTCAATGTCATTGGAATGTTCCTGTGCATACTCCAGTTATGATTAAAAACCTGATTACTGAAAGACCTCAGGGCTGGTGACTTTCCATTTCTACAATAAACCAGGTTTTCGTTGGTATTCTGTGGAGAGATATTCATCACCCTTGGAAGGGACGGAGAGTGCAGTCACTGAATTCTTATGATGGTATCTACCAACTTTTGCAGCTTGTTCCACCGGATATTTCATCCATTATTATTGAGACTGATACTTCTTTGCACAAACTTCTTCTCAAGCCTGATCAATCGGAATGGATTATGTGCTTTCAAGCAAGAAGTCTCCATGGTGTGGTTACTAGCTTTGGCCATGTCCAATTTGTAGTCCTTCATCCTCAAACTGTCTGTTTCAGTAAAATCATTAGCAGATTTCCTGGGCCTCCAATACTGAATGTTGATAATATTGATCTTTTGTATCACTTTGTTAGTGAGGGACTTTAGATAATCAATTGATTTCATGTCTTTGTTTTGAAGTAGTTATGATTTGTAATTGAAGGGGTATGCCCCTTGGGAAGATTCTATAATCAAATTGATAATAGACTTCCATTTCTGTATATTTTCTTGAGAAATGGAAGAACTAACTTACTTTAAAAAAAAAAAAAAACATGTGCGCATGTATGGATCGATCCCAAATCAGCTTTGCTTCCAAAGTAGCATGCTAGGAGCGTGTTTTTCTTGTGGGGCCCACCATGTCCATATATGAAATGAAAAGTTTAGAATGGTGCCTACTCATTTATGAGGCATTCCCAAATTTTACTTGGAACTAAGTTGGTCCCATCGTACGATTGACCACAAAAAAAATATATGTCAAATTATGCATTGGTGATAATTATGTACATAATAAATATTAACTCATTTTAACTTAGAAAATCAAAATAAAATTTTTAATTGATTAGAATGCCTAGCATGGTCATATCATGTGGATCTGGTCGATTTAAACGAAATAAAAAAAATTAATTTTTTATTTGTTTATAAGTCTAGCATTAATATATTTTCATAACATAATTATAGGGTCAAGTAGTGTCCAAGTGGGACCCACTCGTGATCCCATTTTCGATTTCATCCTAATTACCATGTCCCATTTGCATTAAACAAAAAAAAGAAAAAAGAAGAAAAATCGTGTGGCCCAAATGGTTTTTTCTTTTGGCATTTTAGTATTTTTCAAAAAATAGTAGGGGCAAACAAACTTGAAAAATTCAGTTTTTATAAAGCTCGGTGCAAATCGAATTGGCCCAAATTGACTTCTTCTTCCTTGGTTCCACATTCGTTCAGACTCATGGACCTGGGACCCGGCATATTATCAATTTTGGAGAATATCTCCTAAAAATTAGGTTTTTTTCTTCTTTTCATAGCATTCTCTATTCAGATTTAGACCTGGACCCATCCCATGTACGATTCTGGTTCTTGTTTTGATTCTATCTTTTCATTAATGGTTCTGGTTCCAGACTCAGAAAACGGTTCGGAATAGTTTCCGGTTCCACCTTCTCATAATCGAGTATATCTTACTTGTATGTTATGGAATAACATATCTGCCAAGGCCTTGGTATGTGTTGGTGGTCTAGGTGTCCAATGGGTCGGTCTGACTCGGTCATGGTTTGAACATGTTGTACAAAAGATGTACTCCTCTCGGTGATAACTAAAATTAGAATATTTTCCATCGTTATTCTCAACACCTATAGCAGGGTAGCTCACTGGCAGCCCTTTACATATAACCTAGAATTTTATTTATGCCCCACTCTGACTCACTACCGGTATCTGGTTGTGTACAGGGAATTACATACCTAACCTTTCATAGGCTTAAGGTACTTTACGATTACTACCACAGCTTAACATGTAACAATAGTATGCAATAGGTGATATGTTATCAATTACTAAATTACAGTTAGCATCTGTAACATGTGGTCTTTCAACGATAACAAAAAGGAAACAAAAATCAGTATTTACAACTATGCTATTCAATCCTCCAACACGTATCACTACTGTTCATATAGGATCTAAAGGAACTAGAATCAATTATTACAATGTAGCCAGATATACATTACTGACAGTATATTACATGCACTTTTCATGAAGACACTGATTACATAAATAGGTGTAAAGCAAATTACTACTTTTAATTACTAACAAGAATAATCAGCAACCATTCAAATTATAGTGCCAAATTACCCGTGCTTAGCACGGATATGGCAAACATTGCAATTTAAATATTCATGTATAAAAAATTCATAGATTTTTTAGAAAGAAAACAAAAGAAAAATAAAATTATGAGTATGTATTTATATAATCGAAGAATTGACATTATAGAAAGAAAAAAAAATGAGAATTAGAGCAGAATGGGAATGATAAGAGTTCGGATTGAAATAAAGTATTTGAAAAATAAAAGAAAAGAAAAGAAAAGAAAAGTGGAGAGTAGTTATGAATAGTTATGATAGATAAAGAAGGTAATTGATGTAACTTTCGGTCAAAATTATAACCGACAGTCAAAATTGGATCTAAAACCTCCCAGATTAATATATTATAATGTCACCTGCAACTACTCAACTTCTTATCACATTCTCCCCCCACTTCCATATGCACCAACTCTAACTTTTTTCCACTTGTCACTCATCTCAACCACTTCATTTTCTTCTCAAATCTTACCTACTCTATTGGTTCTCGTCTTTCCTATCCACCCCATTTCTCTTATTCCCTATTTCTCTTATTCCATTTCTACGCAGCAAACTCTTGGATTTAAAAAGAGGCGGTACTGTAATAATCCTCTTTTTTTTGTGTGTTTTCTATCATTAAGTGTTTGAGGATGATTCTATATGACCTGAATTTCTTTTTAATTGATTTTACCGGTAATTGTTTTTTTGTTTTGTTTCAATAGCCCTTTTTTTATTTATTTATTTTTTCAGTAGTCTGTATTGCTGGCAAGCTTCCCTCCTTAAAAACCGAGTGCGTTCTTTTGAATTGATGAAAATCATAGGGAAAAAATTTCAAAACAGGGCCTAAATATTTTTCAGATTTCAAAATATGACAAAATAAGAATGTGATTTCAAAACAAGCCTTAAGTTTTCAAAAAACATTTCAGTTGAGGACATCAGGTGAATTTGACCGTTTATTCCCTCATTTTTTTCTAAAACCCCGAAAATGCCTTTTAAAGAGAAATTGTCCTTCATTTCCCTTTCCCCTCTCCCTAGCTCCTTCTCCATTTTCTGTTCCATTTTTCTCGGTTCCTTCACCATCTCAGGTATGGCGAGCACTAGCTGGGAGTGAATGTCCACGGCGAGCATCTTCTCAAGTTCTTTACCTGCATTTTTCTTTTTACGAAGACCGAGTATGGATCTCAATGCGATAGATTCCTTTTCTGCCAGAAAGGTGCAACTCATCCGTCCATATGCGAACAAACACATCCCTGGTTACAGAAAAGTCGAGAACATGGCTGATACAACATTGACTCTGGACTACGTTGGCTATGGGGCAATCAAGAGGTTCAAGACTTAAGAATCTGGCAATTATGAGAGTAATCTTGCTCATTCTTCCCAAGCCTCAGAAGATGGTTGCAGGTTGGTTCTTGGGTTAGGTCCATCTCCGAGTTGTTATGCTGATGATTATTACCCAGTTGGGACTGTTAAGAATAATGGTTCTGTCCCTGTGCTTAGCCAATGGTTGCCTTTGGATAGTGATTCTGAAATGCTAAAACTTGCGCTTTCTAGAGGGTCTGCTGAAGTTCCAGGCCTGCAAGATAGTTCTGCTTCACTACAGTGTGAATATGACCCAATGTCTCTCCAAAACCAGTGGCTAGTCAATGGGCATATATTCCAATTGTCGACGAAGGATCCACTTCTGCTAAGAGGAATTCGAGTGGGTATATGCTTGCTCTTCTCTTGGCTCCAAGTTAGGAGAATAGGAATCTTCCAGAAACTCGAGAGCTTTTAGAACATGGTGCTGGTGCTGGTGCCTATCATCTTCAGTTCAATCCTGAGCCTTCAACCCCTACTGATAGCTCGGTGGGGGCGATATCTGGGCCTATCACATCGGCAACATCTTCCGAACATTGGAGTCACCATCCTAACAGGTGCAGGTTTGATGGGTGTTCAAAGGGAGCGAGAGGGGCTTTAGGTCTCTGTATTGCACATGGAAGTGGGCAAAGGTGCCAGAAAACAGGATGCAACAAGGGTGCTGAGAGCCGTACAGCTTTCTGCAAAGCACATGGTGGAGGGAGGAGGTGTCAGCACTTAGGCTGCACCAAAGAGCGCTGAGGGTAAGACTGATTTCTGCATGGCACACGGCGGTGGCAGGTGGTGTGGTCACCCAGAGTGTGCTTGCCAGAGAAGAGAAATGCTTGCTAGACCTGAAATGGTGAAGGAACAGAGAAAAATGGAATGGAAAATGGAGAAGAAGATAAGGAGAGGGAAATGGGAAGGGTGATTCTATTGGCACCCACATGTAATGCTGAACACACCCCTTTGCTGAACCCACCTCCAGCAGTTATTTTTTCAAAATATTTCTGCTGAGCCCACCCACAGTATTACCCAAACTACCCACCAAGGTCATTCTCCTCCTCTGGCTTTCCCTCGTCGACGATTTTGAAAAATCGAGCAAAGGCAGCAGCACATCGCCCCTTCTTCTTCTTGGTCGTTCTCCCTCCAAACAGCAGCAGGGCACATCGTTTGTCCTCCTCCTTCTTCTTCTTCCTCTTCTTCACACGACGCTCAGGGTATTCTTCTTCTTTTTCTTTTTCTTCTTGTTCATATGTTTATCATTTTCAAATTCTCTTTTTCTTCTTCCTCTTCTTTTTCTTCGTTAGATAGTAGAGACGTTTATTAAGATTTCATGGGGCTAATTCATGTGCATTCGTTCATCTTCCCAAAACCGTTTTCGCGAGCTGCTCGGCACTGAAATGTTGGGCAATTTCCATCTGCACGGCACACATGTGCTGTGCAAAAAAATTTTGCACGGCAAACATGTGCCGTGCAAAAAAATTTTGCACGGCACATGTAACTATTCTGCACGGCCTACATGCGCCGTGCAGAAATGCATTGCACGGCCTACATGCGCCGTGCAGGATTTTTTTTTTTTTTTTTTTTTTTTTTTTTTTTTTTTTTTTTTTACTTTTTAGGAATACATAATGGCCAAATATGAATTTTCCATGACCTTATGAAAACCCAGTGACGGGCTAATTATTGCACCCAGATAGCTCAAAATACGCAACATATCCACAAATAGTGACGGGCGGAACTTGAGGGAGGGGGTGGTCCCTCTCAAAACTTTTTTCAAAACCTGAGGTGTTTTTCCCATATGGCTCCAATCTTTTTTCTTTTTTTTTTCTTTTTAAAAAAGAGCACTCCCAAATAGAAAATCTTCCTGGGTCCACCCTTTCATATCCAGGTCATATCCTTGCCATATGCTGCCATATCTGAGCAACAAAGGTCAGGACACAAAATGGAACACATCAATGTAGAATAGAGCAAAACATAACAGGATGCCATATGCTAGGCTTCTCTTCTACTAGTCTTCTTTTCTTTCTTTCTTTTTTTCGCTTTCCCCTCTGTTGTATAGGTAGCCTTCCCTTCTGCAAGTTACTTTGTTATATTCTCTGTTGTTCTTTTATTCTTTTTGGAGCCCTTCCTCCCTTGACTAGCCCATTGCAGGTCTCCATATGCTTTGCTGAACTGGTCAGTGGTCAGCTTACCGGGCCTGTCTAGGGATGTGGGTGTCCATTTGTACAGCAGTTCCACTTGTATAGTGGGTTCTTCCTCCTCTTTGAAAGTTTTTAATTCCACTAACACCAAACCCCAACACCCCCACCCCCACCCCTCCCCACCCACCCAACACACACACACCCACCCACACAAACACACACACAAAAAAAAAAAAAAAAACACCCCCCTCCTTTCCCTTTCTCTCTCTCTCTCTCTCTCTCTCTCTCTCTCTCTCTCTCTCTCTCCAAAACCAAAAAAAAAAAAAAAGGATGGACTGAAATCAAAGGACTGAATTTCTACTTTAAAAGTATACAAGAATGAATTCAACCTCTAAAATACATGTTGAGCTGTTACATGTTGAAACAAATGAGAAAAAGAACTCACATGATCCTCAAACTCAGGGCTAGACAGATTCATTGAGAGATTTCTCATCAACAACAAGATCTGGACAGCCACCAAAGTAAATGAATTAGTTGCAACAACATACTTGAAACATTATATGCTCACAGACATAGATGAAGAATATTATTAAACACATTCTAATTTTTTTTATATTAATTTACTTTTGACAATATTTTGAAGTTAGGCACCTCTTTAGAGCACGAATTGACAAATTCCAAAAGGAAAATGTAGGCATAACTTCTTAGAAAAGTTCCCTCCAATGAATAACAATAATGATAACTTGATTGTTTTTGCCCAGATTTCATCCAAAGTGATGGCCCACCAGATTATTGGACTGTGAATGTTTCTGGTAAATTGTATATACATCCCACATCCCTTTATGAAAAGTGAGTGTTTTTTAAAATTCACTTTTCACAAAGGGATGTGGGTGTGCTCATCATAATGCGAGGGTGCATATAGAATTCCATTTTCTTCTATTACGCTTTATCTATTCTCTTCATGATTTTTATTTTTAACAGGTTTGAAGAAATGCCGAGGAGACCATCACGCCGTATTGGTGGCACCTCACGTCCGACAGGTGAAGACGCTAGTACTTCTAGCGAACCACCGAGAGTGCGGACGAAGATTGGCGTTGCTAGACCTCCTCGCCGAGGTGTGCATGCCAGTTCTTCGACAAGCATCCGTCAACGGCCAACAGCGTCTGAACGAAGACGCAAAATGGTTCAGGATCCACTGCCCGAGCCAGTTGACGAGGATATAGAGAGCTCTTCAGAGGATGATTCCTCAGGGGATGAAGCAGGGCCGTCTAGTCCTCCACAACTGGCTAGTCATACTATAGAGGCAACAGGGGAGGATGATGGATCAGATGAGGATGCACAGCCATCTAGTCCACAAGCAGCGGCAGCAGGTGACGGTCCTATTCCCGGCGGTCCCGCCGACCTATCCGTCCTTGTGAGTATTAGGACGCACGTGGCCATTTCCATATGGGACGGAGAGGTAAAAGTTAATTATTTTAATGTTTTAAGTAATTGTTTTCCAAATAAGTTGTTTCTAGTCTATAATAACAGACGTTAATGAACATTTACACTTGTAATGTGCAGGAACGTGGCCCGCTCAAATGTATCAGTCATTGGCGTCAGCTGAAGGACTGGTACATACCTCTTCCTGAAGATGGATTGGATCTCTACGTGCCTATGTTTCGCGCTGTCATAGACGAGTCTGGACTGGCAGACCTGAGGCGTTTCAGCTACCGATATATCTCTTCCCCCTTGGTTTCGGCCTTTGTTGAGCGATGGCAGCCCGAGACCAATACCTTCCACATGCCGTTTGGGGAGATGACGATCACTTTAGATGATGTGCGTACTCTTCTCGGCATCCCAGTTACGGGACTTCCCATCCACGTATCTACTAGTATGGGATTTACTGAGCAAGTAGATCTGCTGGAGCGAGGACTGGGTGTGGATAGGGCATCTGCGGCAGCAGAGTTGAACCTGGCACGAGGTGGGGTAGTGAGGATGGGATGGATCCGCCGGGTGTGCGGTGATATATCTCCTGCGTCATCCGTTGAGGAGGTAGAGTGTGCAGCCAGAGGCTATCTTCTTTATTTGTTAGGTTGCACACTATTCACCGATAAGTCCGCCACTCGAGTCCCTGTCTACTACTTATCTTTGCTGATGGACCTGACTCGGGTCCGTGATTATGCATGGGGGGCTGCTGCACTGGCGTATCTGTATCGCCAGTTGGGGACTGCCACGAGGGCAGATGTGCGACAGATTGCTGGATATCTGACACTGCTCACGGTAAGAACAATACATTGGTATATACAATTTATATATACATTTACATGCTCAATAATAAATTACTAGATTGAATGATTACTAATTATTTTATTTCCAGTCCTGGGTGTACGAGCACTTCCCATTCACCCGTCCTCCTGCACAGTGGGGATACACTGCAGGGATGCCTCTCGCAAGCCGCTGGGATCCTGGTCAGGAATCCGGAAATGCGAGAGAAAACATACAGCTAATGCGGGAGAGGTTGGATGCACTACATCCGAGCGAGGTGAGCACCCACCACATGAGAGTCCTTTACGCATATTTTACGTTCTTTTGTGGTTGCTTAGATGGAACATTATATTAATTTCTTGTTTCATTTATACGTGACAGGTCAGTTGGGATCCATACATGAGTGCCAGGGCTCAGCACCCATTACATCAGATATCCTTCTTCTGTGGTTGCTTGAGAGCCCTAGATGTCATTGAACCCTACCACCCACACAGGGTTCTTCGACAGTTTGGCTACGTTCAGACTATCCCATCCGCACCGCTCGCCCCCATTCGTGCATCTCGGGGAACTACTGCTGGTAAATACAAGGTCTCTTATGCATTTCTCGATCAATACTGGGTTACCTGGGAAGACCATGTATTATCTTTGGCACACCGCGGCCGTCGAGTCTCGCATACATGGGAGTGTTCCTCGGACTACATCGAGTGGTACACTAGGACATCACACACCCGTGTACAGAACCCCGCCCGCCATTCCCATTATGACCCCAATGAGGGTAGAAATGACATGACTCCAAGAACTGTAAGTACATTTTTACCTATCATAATCCTTTGACATTAATGCATCATATTCATTTGACACATTGTATTGTTTGTTATAGATCCATCGAGCGAAGGACCATATTCATGCCACGCTTGCACGAACGGATGAGCCATCTGACTTCTATATTCGGGCATTGCAGACTACCCTCGAGATTCTGGAAGGCTTGCCAGTGACATACCGCCGGCGTTCGTAGCAGCGTTGATAGTCATATCTTTGGATTGTTCACACTGAGTTTTTTTTGATGAAATGTATAAGAAACTTCATGGAGGAATACAGTTACATTTTTTTTTTGAATCGATGTGTATTCCGAAAAATTAAATGTATTACAAACTTTAATGTGTCAATCGAAGAATTTTGTCATTTTGTACGGACTTCTATTCTCTTTGTCTTCTTATATGAGATGGTTGTTGTCTTCATTTTTTAGATGAAAAATAATAGATCTGCTCGGCACATGTTGGCTGTGCAGAATTGCTTTGCACGGAACATGTTGGCTGTGCAGAATCGTTTTGCACGGAACATGTTGGCTGTGCAGAATTGCTTTGCACGGAACATGTTGGCTGTGCAGAATCGTTTTGCACGGAACATGTTGGCGTGTGTGCAGAATTGCTTTGCACGGAACATGTTGGCTGTGCAGAATCGTTTTGCACGGAACATGTTGGCTGTGCAGAATTGTTTTGTACGGAACATATTGGCTGTGCAATACACAGATTCATTCTCTTGTGCCATATAGAAAACATTGCTCACAAGGGTCTTCACTAATATTGTTCACAACATAATAGCATACAAAAATTAATGACACAATAACATAATAACATACAAGTTTACATCACATTGAATGTGCAATAATTTAATCACTGTCAATGTTAACCGACTCCTGGGTTGCAACACTCTCTCCAATAATTTCTTTGAATCGATCGATGCTATAAGCATATGGTATTTGCCATCCATCTGCATTTGGGTGGTGGTGTATATGCCAATTTGTAGCAATGGGAGGCATGGGAGCCCCGGGGGTCATAAAGACCTGTACGAAATGGTTTCCATTGACAAAACCAATGGCGATAATTTTGTGAGAGCAAGGTGGAATCGGGGATGACTTCAAAGGCAGGAAAGTAAGGCATTGCTGCACGGAAAGGTGGACCAATACAACGTTATAATATGAAGCAATCAGGTGACCCATGTCTGGCATTGTCATCCAACGATCATATGAAGGATTGCTATCATAATACGCCAATGCATAATACAGCTCCCCAACCCTCTCATCTCCTCCATATACCAATGAATAATAGTGCTGATACCTCTGCAGTTCATTGCTCAAATCCAGTCTAACCTGCTTCCAACTATCCTCACCCATGCCCAGAAGACCAGCTATGGCTCTGAATCCACAATTACCATCCGCAACAACATCCTTAACAGTCTCTATATAAGGTCCTAGAGACTTAGGAAGCAAATGCTCTAACGTGCATGATCGAGAGCGGCGGACACTCAGTTTTTTAGGTTGCTTCTCCGTTACACCCAGACGATTTGATCCAGGTAGAACGCTATCTTCGATCGAGAGTGCATACTCAAAAGCCGATGGCTCCCGACGCGTAGACGAATCCAACTTCTTCTTCTTTGAGGATGAACGACCCCGAGTATTGAATTTAACATCTGGCTCAAGAAGAGAAGTAGACGAAGGACACCCCAATTCTCTGAGTTTTTTCAATATTTGTATTTTTCCAGCGTCATCAGTACTCTGAAATTTCTTATTGATCAACTCGAATTCGGAAGTTGTGGTCAACTCGATGGCTTCATTCACTTTAGTGGAGTCTAAATTGAGCTTTCTCCAGTACTGATGGACACAACTCAGTGGTATTTGAGTGCCTTCCCTTATGTATTCGGCAATTTCGTGTGCACATGGTAATCCATGGGTCCGTCGAATTACACACCCACATGTCGCCGAATCAGGACCAATATAACCAGCTCTTATCGACTCATTCAGGATTATATCCAAAGCATTCCTTGATATAAATCCTCTCAACTCACGAAACCATGCCGGTTTGAACTTATGTTGCACGGTGTTCATGCTCTTTTCAAAAGAAGCCTTTATCTCCGTAAAGAGCAACTCCAGCAATGCATGTATTACCTTCCAGGACGCATCAAAGCTACAGTTCGATGTGCCAAGGTGTCTCTTCAATTTTGCATGTGCGCTCTCAGCCCTGTTCGTAGTTACGTTTCCAAAGTGCATATGCCGATCCGTCCAAGCAGCCACAAAATGTTCCTTGTGGTTATTCAACCACGAGTTCTTCACATAATCAACAGCATGTGGATACCCACAAAAATTCCTTTCCAAGGAGCTTAGAAGTTGACTGTAGTCATTTTCCGTGGGAGAGACTACCAACATGTTCCAACAAGTTATAAACGCATCCCATCTGTCGTTGGTCTCAAAATACTTCTTACAATTTGCCAAGATGTTCCTTGAAATATGCCACCTGCATAATAAGTTTGCTGCATTCGGAAAAACAATGTTTAATTGCATTAATCAGAGCTAACTCTCTGTCGGTGACAATCACACGGGGCATAATGCATCCATCCATTAATTCTTTCAGCCTCTCCAAAGCCCATCTGTAATTGGCCTCCCTCTCTGATTGAAGGTACACAAAAGCAACGGAGAAAGTCAATTGAGTAGATGTGACACCAATAATCTCAAGCAAGGGAAGTCGATATCTATTAGTCTTGTATGTGGAATCCATTATCAAAACTTCTGGAAACGCACGTAACAACTGAATAGATGATGGATGTGCCCAGAATAGGTCCATCATAGCATCCGTAGCGTCTTTGCTAGTGTGATACTCAATGTAGTTGTTCTGATCCAAATGCATCATGAGTTGCTGCATCTGTGATCGACCGGCCAATTCAGTCACCCTCCACTTCTGACGAGCATTGTAGATACTCTTCATCGTAGTGGTGTTGTGTACGTCCCTTTCCTGTAATGTTCGAAGGATGTTCCTCGGCTTCACCAAACTCTTCGACATATCAATCAAAACATTGATTTCGTCTCCAGAAAGCCTCCCGGCGAACGAGTGCCCCTCGAGATGTTGTGCATTTGGATGATTATGCACTCCACAAACCACTGTTAACATCCAATCATCGTCATTTGCCAACTTCCGGCCCTTCAAAGCAAAAGGGCAACTACATTTCTTCGTTCCCGTTACCTTATTAGGATTTTTCTTGTGGCAGACATTCGAAGGACCCTTATAACTTCCGCTTCTCTCACAAGATAAAACTATTCTCGGCTTCCTACCATCTCCACCAGCATCTGAAGTTTTGATTACAATTACCAAGCCATGTTTCTTTCCAACTTCCCTTGTCCATTGGATTAGGTCCTCTCGGCTTCTGAATATTGTGTCAGTGGTGAAAACATTAGTAAAATCCAAAGAGCACTCACTGGCACCGGTTGATTGAATCTCCTGAAAATATGAATGATAAATCTTAGTACATTAATGCACAAGACTATATGCCATCCTTGTGAAATGTGCACGGCAGACTTCTGCTGTGCAAAATTAGTTTGCACGGCAGACTTCTGCCGTGCAAACTAATTTTGCACAGCAGAAGTCTGCCGTGCAATCTAATTTTGCACAGCATAAGTGTGCCGTGCAAAATATATTTGCACGGAAAAGAGTTGCCGTGCAAATGCAAGATGTTTGACACTTTTTGGCCGTGCAGTATGCATTTGCATGGCTCTGGATTACCGAGCACGACGCGCGAATTTTAAATTAAGCGTTGGAAAGGAAGTCAAGATGTATACCTCCTCTTCATGGATCGTCAGTTGCTTGTCCATATTGAAAAATGCCTACTTCAAATCGAAAATGTGGTGTAGGGAGATGAGTACCTCTAATATCTTTGAACAAATGGAGGAGACTTGAATAAACTTTTTAATAGTTGGAGAAAGATGATGAGGAAGGAGAAGAAATTCAATGAAGATGAGTGCAGATGAATAGTTTCGAAACAGTGGATAAATGTGATAATGAAGGATAAGAAGAAGAAGAGGAGGAGGAGGAGATGAGTAGAACCAAGGGCAGGGCAACGAGACGATGCTAAACAGCCAAAGGAAGCAGAGGATGATGGAGAAGGGTTGTTTCGTCATTTCACATGGGGGCATTTTGGTAATAAAAAAAAATTAAAATGTGGGTGTGTACAGCATTACATGTGGGTGCCAATAGAATCACCCAAATGAGAAATGAAGGATTGTTACTTTTAACTTAAGCGCTTAAGGGCATTTTTGGGGTTTTGGAAAAAATGAGAGAATAAATTGTTCAAAGAGAGTGGCTAACCTACCCACTCCATTTAAAAATAAAGAATAAAAAATAAAAAAATTCCTAAACTATCCTCCCCCTCTCCTTCCCTCTCTCCCTTCTCCTCATCGCCCGCCCGCCCGCCCTCTCCCCTTCCTCTCCTCTCCCTCTTCCTCTTTATTTCCCTCTCTTTCCCTCTCCTTGCTCGTCCTGCCGCCGCCCGCCCACTCTCCTTCTCCATTTTCCTCTCCTTCTCCCTCTCTATTTCTAGCTCCCCGCTCATCGCCGACTGCCGTCTGATCACCCTCCACCCTTCCTCTCTCTCTCTCTCTCACGGTGAACAAGCAAATGGAGAATAAGCAAATGCTATGGATGTATAAATAAAAAAAAAAGTTTGCTATTGAAATCGGCGAATCGAGTTCGTTCGGCGACACAAGGCCGAACAAACTCGATTCGTTCGGCCCTGTGTCGCCGAATGAACTCAATTCGTTGATTTCAATGGCAAATTATTTATTTATTTATTTATACATCCATAGCATTTGCTTCTTCTCCATTTGCTTGTCCACCGTGAGAGGGGGAGAGGAAGGGCAGAGGGTGACCAGGCAGCAGTCGGCGACGAGCGGGGAGAGGGAAATGGAGAGGGAGAAGGAGAGGAGGAGGGAGAAGGAGAGTGGGCGGGCAGCAGGCAGTGGGCGACGACAAGTAGGAAGAGGGAAATAGAGAGGGAGAAGGAGAGGAGAGGAAGGGGAAAGGGCGGGCGGCGGGCGGGTGAGGAGAAGGGGGAGAGGGAAGGAGAGGGCGAGAGTAGTTTAGAATTATTTTTATTGTTTTATTTTTTTTAAAATGCAGTGTGTAGAGAGTCATTTGTAGTGTGTAGGTAGCCACTTTCCTGCTCAAATTCACCCGATGTCCTCAATTGAAATGTTTTTGGAAACTTAAGGCCTGTTATGGAATCATATTCTAATTTTGTTCTGTTTTAAAATCTGAAAAAAACTTAGTCCTGTTTGAAAATTTCCCAAATCCAAAGTGTCCTTTCAGAAACTTTCCCAATATAAAATTGCGGGCTTGATATCCACGGAAACAAGTTGAAGAATGGTGCTACAGCTACGGATTTTTCACCCACCACTGCTCCTTGAGAAAGAGCTCAGACTCCAATTTTCCTCTGCAAGTGCTTCTTTTCTCCCTCCTTCTTTCAAGCACAAGGCCTTCACCATCTGCTCTTCATCATCATCTTCTTCTTCATGGACACGCATTTTCTGTCACGCCAATCCAAAAAACCAGGTACTCATCTTTATCTTCTTTTCCACGCGCGAAAAAAAAAAAAAAAAAAAAAAACCATCTTGATTAGTCACTCAATAACCCCATAACTTCTCTGGTACATATATTCAAACACTTGGTATGCAATGCTTTTGCCTCTCAGAAGAAGCACTACACACAACTACTTGCTTCTCAAAAGGCAACTGAACAAGTTTCTTATGATGACGAGGACGAAGAGAGAAGAAAAACCCGTAAACCCAATTATGACAACGACGACGAAGTTAAAACCCATGAATCATTTTCATCCCGGAAAGCTAATGCTGCTAATGACCCATTCCTAATGAGTGCTGAAGAGAGAAGAGAATGGAGAATGAAGATTAGAGAAGTGCTTGATTCAGCCCCAGATGTTGAAGAGGAGATGGACCCAGTTGAGAAGAAGAAGAGGATGGAGAAGCTTTTGGCCAATTACCCTCTTGTTGTCGATGAGGATGACCCCGATTGGCCTGAAGATGCAGATGGGTGGGGTTTTAATCTCAATCAGTTCTTCAATAAGATTACAATTAAGAATGTCAAGAAGGATGACGATGACGACGAGAATTATGACAGCGATAAGGAAATCGTTTGGCAGGACGACAACTACATTCGCCCCATTAAAGATATCACCACTGCAGAATGGGAGGAGACAGTGTTTAAGGACATTAGTCCTCTGATCATCCTTGTGCACAATCGATATAAGAGGTCAGTCTTATTCATTTTAACAGTAGATGCTTCATGTGTATCTTTGGAGTTATATCATTTTTCCTCTTGTCTTGCCTTAACAACAGTGATCAATGCAATGTTTTCATAATTGAATGGGATCATAAATTGATTTGAAGAATCCAATATAAGACCCAAATTGTAAGCATATGTTTTTCTTTTATCCAATAAGATTCATATGTTAATTCTTCTTCTTCTCTCTCAATTTTTCCATGTATAGTCTAAATGGCATATCTACCTTAAACAATCCCATGCTGTCTAATGTTCTATTTTCCTTCATGTAGCTAAGATTATCTTAAATTTTTTTTTAATGTGGCCCTAATGTTCCATTTTCATTCATCTAGCTAAGACTATCTTTAACATTTATTTATTTTTATATCACCCTAATTTTCTATTTTCCTTCATCTAGGTTAAGACTATCTTTACGTCTGTTCTAGATATTTTGTCGAGTATTCCTTGATTTGGTTTCAACTGTAATTTACAATGAGTCTTTAAACCATCTATAGGCTTCAGTTTAACTAGCACAATAACCCTTGCTTACCACGGGTATATTAATAGCATTTCGAATTGAACAACCATAAATTTGAAAATTAAACAGACACTTAAACTTATTTTGTGAAAGAAAATTAAAAAAGAAAAAAAATAATGAAAGCACCACTTTCTGCAATCCTATAAGAGGTGGAATAAAAAGAGAATACGAGAAGTGATTTAGATTAGAAAGGCAATATGAGGGTATGGAGAAATGAAGTTGTTTCATAAGAAAGGGAAATAGAAAAAGAGAGGAGACGTGAGTAGTTACATGATAATGTGGACTAAATGGAAGTTGCAAGGATAATTGATGGGAGACTAAAGTTGTATAAAAAGTAGGATACAAGTTAGGACTGCAACGATTCAAGATCAAGAGGATAATCTCGGTCAAAATTATAAAGCAAGGTCAAAATTCTATCCAAAATCCTTGGCTTTAATATATTATAATGGGATCTACAAACGAAGTCAAATATTCAATCTTCAGATCCGACTTTCTTCTGTCTCTTCTATCATTCACCCTCCCTTTTCCCCGATACACCTCTTTGATGTTTCTTCTTTTCTGATGTTGCCCCATTAATCCCTTAATCTTTAATGGTTTTAGAAGGATTTTAAATGGCAGATTTTTCTTCCAACTGTTGAGAAGTCTAGCTGTCTCATCAGGGTTCCTTGTTTCTTTGTTAACATGTGGGCTTAAAAGCTGATACATTGCAATGAAGATGAGGATGCAGTACAGACTATTGGACATCATGACTCCTTTGTCTTGAAAACTAGATTGTTTCCCTCCAGTCCTTCTAATTCTATCTCCAACATCCAGGCTTAAGTGTGGGACTCCAATTAGCTGTTCGAATTTTGGATATTACTTCTAGTGCATCACTTGGATTGTCATTTATTAACTTTCCATGCTGCAGGTACTGGTAGCCAATTGAGTCAATCTGTACTAACTTGAGTCAGTTTTTTTCCCTTTTTTGGAATGGTAAGATGAGTTAAACCTGCAACCTCAGTGTTGCAAGAATGATCACCTCATGCTATGGGGGCTTGTCTACCTAATTTGCATGATTTTTCATGGTCACATCTCTCAAAGACAGAAAGAAGAAAGACAATTTGTGCTGTGAATTCGATGATCCCTTTGAGGGTCTCGATCCTCCTTTATATAGATGTATTGTTGCTATACAATTTACAGTGTTTATAGTCATTCCAATCTTGATTACAACCATTCTAATCTAATCATATCTCCTAAAAAGGCATAGAATAAATTTACATAGCTGTACACACGTGAGGTGTTTTGACCAAGTAATTGGGCTTATTTGAAATGGGCTGTGACTCACTTAACAGTTGTGGCCCATTTAACACCCCCCTCAAATTGATGCGGTTGAACCAGCATCAATTTGCCAAATAAGAATTGATGACATGGTCGAGCAACACCCTTGGTAAAGATATCTGCAATTTGAAGTCCCATATGAATATGAGAAAAGAGTAATGGCTTCACGCACAAATTCATCATGTGTGTAATGACAAGCCACTTCAATATGCTTTGTGCGTTCATGGAAGACATGATTTTCAGTAATCCGTATGGCACTAGTATTATCAGCATATAGAGGGGTAGGACCAAATTGTGGAAATCCAAGCTTAGAAAGGAGACCACGAAGCTAGATAATTTCAGATGTTGCGGCGGACATAGCACGATATTCTACTTCTGTGGATGATTTGGAAACTTTATCCTGTTTCTTACACTTTCAGGAAATCAACGAGTCCCTTAAGTACATGCACCAACCTATAGTAGACCGTCGACTATCAGGATAGCTAGCCCAGTCAGCATCTGAGTAAGTAGCGAGAGAAGTCGAATTTCCCATAGGAAAGAATAGGCTGCGAGATGGTGTACCAAGAACATATCAAAGAATGCGCCGAACAGCAGCGAGGTGGAGATGGCGTGGTTGCATCATGAATTTACTAACCAAATTCACCGCATATGAGATATCCGGCCGAGTGATGGTCAAGTAGATCAAGCTGCCGACTAAGTGTCGATATAATGTGGCATCAGGGAGAAGATCACCAATATCGTGTGAGAGCTTGATATTAACCTCAACAGGTGTATCTACAGGAGTTGAGTGTTGAAGACTGGCCATCTCAATAAGATCCATAGCATATTTGTGTTGATCGAGAATGAGACCTTTCTCTGACTGATGAACCTCAAGGCCTAAAAAATATGTGAGTGGCCCTAAATCTTTCATATGAAAGGACTCATGTAGGGTTTGTAGACGTTTGATCATGTCCAAATCTGTCCTAGATATAATGATGTCATCCATGTAAACCAAGAGGACAATAATTCCATTCGAGGAGTGATGCAGGAACATAGAAGGATCAGTGGCACTTTGAGAGAATTTAAGGTGAATGAGAGCATTTCGAAAATTTTCAAACCAAAGGTGTGGTGCTTGCTTAAGACCATAGAGAGATCGTCGTAAGCAAGCAACATCTCTTGCCGAGGCACCGTTAATTCCTTGGGGAAGTCGCATATAGACTTCTTCTTTGAGATCACCATGAAGAAAGGCATTCTTGACATCAAATTGATAAAGAGGCCAGGAATGAGAGGCAGCAATGGCGAGAGCAGCACAGACTACTGTCATTTTTACAACTGGGGCAAACGCTTCGTCATAGTCGATACCATATTCCTATCGGTTGCTCAGTGCAACTAACCGTGCCTTATAACGATCCAACGAGCCATTTGCCTTAAGTTTGACTAAAAAAACCCATTTGCAGCCGATGGGTTTTGCAAAAGATGGACATGGAACTATATCCCATGTATGATTGTCCTGCAGTGCAGCTAATTCTTCTTGCATAGCCTTTTGCTAACAATCATGCTTCATCGCCTGTGAGTAAGAGTTAGGGATGGCATTGGAAGATAGAGTAGCAAGCAAAGATGTGTGAGTGAAACCATATCTATCTAGAGGCTTGGAGAGACGAGTAGAACGTCGAAGCTGAACTTGAGATGAAGGAACAATAGCATCAGGTGATGAAGTAGTGGCAAGATTCAGGTGCCGGCGACGTATCTGGAGGAGGCGACAATAGTGGAACATCCTTATGACGACGTCTTTCATAAACAATGAGTGGGGAAGAAATTTCATTAGTAAAATCTAGTAAATGAGAAAAAGAAAGCAGAGGCTTAGGATGGTTAGAAAAGAAACGTTGGTTTTTGAAGAAAATGACATTTCGAGAGATGTGGATGCGGTTGAGCACGGGATCATAACAGAGATGCCCTTTTTGGTGTGATGCATAGCCAAGGAACGTACATTGAACTGATTAAGTAGTTAATTTTGTACGTTCAGATGGAGAAAGATGAGCAAAGCATACACATCCAAAAATACGCAAGTGGGAATAAGTAGGATGTGAATGAAAGAGATGAAAGTACGGTGTTTGATTGGTGAGACGAGGGGTGGTAAGTGGTTGATTAAGGCTAAAGCTTTTGGCCAAAAATTAGCAGGAATTGAGGATTCTAAGAGAAGAGAACGAACAATATCTAGGAGATGTCTATTTTTTCGTTCAGCAACCCCAATCTGTTGAGGAGCTGTGAAGCACGGATACACAAAAAGGGGGCCCGAATCCGTATCCTAGGCGTATCGGACACAGATACGCCAAAAGCGCATCTGATTATTTTTTTATTTTTTTTAATGTCGGACACGTATAGGACACACACGGGACTCGTCTGGGATATGGGCGGGACTCATTTTAAGTAAAAAAAAAAAAACGGGGGAAGGGGAGGGGAAGAGTGGGGGGGGGGGGGGGGGGAAGAAAACGTGGGAGAGGAGAAGAGAAAGGAGAAAAAAAAAAGAAGAGAAGGGAAAGAAAGAAGAGCAGGAACCTGCTATGCTGTGCTGTGCCATCTCCTTCATGCAGCCTGCTGTGCCACTGCAGCCTTGCCATCTCCCCTTGCCCGGACCCAAGGAGGAAGGAAAAAAAAAAAAAAACAGAGACAAGTGAAGAGAAACAGAAGAAAAAATAAATAAATAGTGTACCTGCACCAATGTCGCCACAGCCGACCACCATCTCCATCGGCCGCGAAGATGTCGTCGCCTCCACCATCATCGCATGCCCCCTCCTCCCTCCCCTCATCTCTTCTCGTCATGCGTGGGTATGTTCTCTTGCTAACTCAGGTCTCTTTGTGATATTATGATGGTTGGCAGAGATAGAGTCAAGTCTATCACGTGGGTATGTTTCCCACTCCAATAGTCATGAAGTCTGTCACGTGGGTACCACTTCAATTTCAAGTGAGGCAAGCATCAAGTGTCTCCCTCCCACTCTTATTTCAAAGTGAGGCAAGGCCCATGTGTCCCCCATTCCAATTTCAAGTGAGGCAAGGCCCATCTTGTGGGCTTGAGATGAGTCAAGCTCGGCTCAGATACAATAAAAAAAACAGCAGCAAAATAAAAAACTTTTTACTCTTTAAAAGCGTTCATTCTTTATTAAGGGCCTGTTGGTTAGAAGATATATGAAAATTCTTGTGCTGACAGTAACCGAATTCTTCAAAAGTTGTCCCCATTCACAAACGAATAGATATATAATGTACTATATATATGTGTGTATATGAAAGTGCATATTTTATGGCTATTTTGATTGAAATAATGTTAGATTTTTATTACATAGTCATATAAAAAATATATAAAAAAAAAAAAATTTAAACGTATTCTCGACGTATCGTATTCTACTTTTTTGAGAAATCGCGTATCTGCGTATCCGTATCGTATTGTATCTGTGTCCCGTATCCGTGTCCGTGCTTCATAGTTGAGGAGTATAAGGGCATGATCTTTGAGATAAAATCCCGTGTGTTTGCAAAAAATTTTGAAACTGAGGTGACATATATTTCCCCCCGGAATCAGATCGGAGATCTTTTATGCTGGTGGAAAATTGATTTTCAACATAAGCCATTGATTTTTGGAAAGCATCAAAGACTTCAGATTTAGAATGCAAGAAATATACCCATGTGAATCTACTATGATCATCAATAAATGTGACAAAATATTTGAAATTTGTATGAGAAATTACAGGAGTAATTTCCCAGATGTCACTATGAATAATGTCAAAACAGTTTGAAGCCATGGTAGTTTTTAAAGAAAAGGAAGAACTTTGCTTTTTCCAAGTTTGTAAGTAGAACACTCATCAGAAATGTTATGAAAGGAAGTTTTATTTTCATTAATGCTACCATTGTTCAACATCAAATATAACAATTTTGAATGAGGATGGCCTAATCTATTATGCCAGAGCCTCCAAACAGCTTGAGAAGAGAAACCAGAAAACACAGAGGCCTGTTTATTTTGAGAGAGAGGCACAAGAACAGGAAACAGGCGTCCACACTTAGGCCCCTTCACGATCACCTTCTCTGACACTTGATTTTGCACAACACAACCAGACCGAGAAAAAAAAAGACATTATAATTATCATCAATCAGTTGTCCAACAAACAGAAGATTTGTAATTAGATGAGGAGATAGAAAAACATTTTTCAAGGGTAATGAATGAATAACATCACCAAGAGCTGTAATGGGAACCTTTTGACCATCAGCAGTATGAACTCAGAAATTTCCATTGTATGGTTGCATATTAGAGAGATGAGCCGAGGAGGAGGTCATGTGATTTGAAGCTCTAGAATCAAGATACCATACTGAGGATAAGGGTTGGTGGTTACTGAAATGCCAAGTGTAGATAAGGCATTCATTATCATTTGTTGAACAAGCTCAGGGGTGATTAGAGGAGCAGAGTTGGAGGCAGGAGGTGGTGAAGATATGACTAAAGCTGAAGGGGTATCACTAGAGGTAGTAGTAGCTGTAGTGTTGGCATGACAAACTCGAGGAGTGCAATTTTGTGGCCGCCTTTTGCATTCAATAATGACATGACCATTAGATTTGCAATAATTGCATAACTTGTTCTTATACTGCGATGCATAGTGTCCATAATTCTTACAGCCAAAACATTGGATTTTACTAAGATCTCTTGTAGCAGACTGTCCTTTAGCAGCATAAGTAGTATGATGGACCATTTCTCCTGGACCTTGAGATATACCAGGGGTGTGATTTACAGTGGCAACATATGACACGTCAGGAGAATTTCCTGAAGACTGTTGTTTCAGAACATGCTGAGTGATCTAACTTTGTTCCTCGTGCAAGAGTTCATTAAGACACTCATTCAGGGATGGAGATGGAACCCTGCTCATTAGGTTGGAACGAACAATCTCATATTCGGGTCTCAATTTCATGAGAAACTAGTCCTTTTAATTTTTGAATCTCAGAAAGGGCTGCTTCCATGGATGAAAATATCAGCTGCCATGCGATAAATCGGGTGTAGCGGCCATGGCCGCTATGCTAAACCTGAAATAGTGTTGTTCACAACCATATCGGTGTGTATTGGCCGCTATTTACCCATAGCGGCCAATACGCACCAATACATTGCGCATTGGATGCAAGGAGCTATGAAACAAAAAAAGAAAAAGGAAAAAAAACAGCAGGCTTTTCCCCTTTCATCTGTTTGACTGGAGGAAGAAGAAGACGAAAAAAAAGGAAGAAGTGAAAAAAAAAATACAGAGAACAGATGAGAAAACATACTTGTCTTGAAGGTAGTGGCGGTAGTAGCAGCAGCGGGCGGTGGCAGAGGAAACGCCTCTTCTTCTTCTTCTTCTCTTTTCTTTTTTTATTCTTTTCCTCTCCCCCCCCTCATTTTTTGTTGACCCTTGTGTTGGAAAGGCAACAGGGCACCAAAACCTAATTAATTTTGGCCCTAGTATTAATTCATTAGGGGGCATTTAATGGGCCCTATTTAAGTTCTAAAAATAAATAAATAAATAAATGGAGCCCTTTTTTATTTTTCGATTTGCGTGTGTCAACCCCCTAAACCTATTTAATTTCGCCCATAGTTTTAATTCATTAGGGGGCATTTAATGGGCTTTATTTAAGTTCTAAACAAAAATTAAATGGAGCTCTTTTTTATTTCTCAATTTGTGTGTGTCAACCCCCTAAACCTATTTAATTGGTTTTAATTCATTATGGGGCACTTAATGAGCCCTATTTAAGTTCTAAACAAAAATTAGATGGAGCCCCTCTTTCATTTCACGATTTTTGTGTGTCAACCCCCTCTTTTGTTGAATCATGAATCATTAGAGGGCACTTATGGACAGTTTGAAAGGTATAAATAAAAATTAAATGGACCCCCTCTTTTATTTCATTATAGGCCACTTATGGGCACTTTGAAAGGTATAAATAAAATTTAAATGAACCTTCTAAGAAAAAATAAAACCTGAAGCACCTATTGCCTTATACCATTGGTGGGCTCCTCAATAGGGCCTAAATATAAAAATTAAAGTCATGCTTAAGCTAAATATTACTTAATTGAAATCAAGGCCTTAGCCAAATTTCATTTTACTTGAAAATAGAACTCAATCAAATTTCACTCTAATTAGAATTAAGATCATAGCCTATTTTTGCACTAATTGAAAATATAGCCTAGTCAAATTTCACCCTAAATGAAGATGGGCTCTAGCAAAATTTTATTCTAATTGGAAATAGTGCTTAACCAAAGTGAACTCTAATAGGAAATAGGGCCTTAACCAATGGGCCCTTTTCACACTAATAGGAAATAATCCTAATCAAATTTCACTTTAACAGAAAAATTTTCCCCATATAAATACAACTGTGAAATGTGATATTTTAAGCAACGGTACTGGTAATATAATGATGACACTGTTGATTATAAGCATTTTATTAGTTTCCAAAGTAACATAACTAAGCAACATAAAATACATGTGAAAAAAATGATCATTACTATTATTTTCTATTCATACAGCGATACAAGATTTCATATAATGAGGGGGCCTCTGCGCCCTCTTATCTAAGTTACTTTTGTAAAAAAAATAAAAAAATAAAATAAAAACAGTTTCAATCATTTTCCAATATTCTAGAATTTTTTGACGAATTTTTCAAAATGCATCGCTACGCTGCTACGTAGTGCCCGTTTCGTAGCATTTTGGCGACGGGCTACTGCTATTTTCAACCTTGGCTGCTTCAGATACATTGAAATATTTTATCTCATCATATTCTGCCCATAAATTGAGAAAACCCATATAATAATCCTGGATTGAGTAGCTGCCCTGAGAATATCGAGCAATCTCAAGTTCAAGTTGATAATGCCGGGCAGAGCTCCCTTGGTGATATATTTGCTTCAGATATTCCCACATCTCCTTAGAGGTCTTATAGGGTTTGAGATTCAGGATATATTGTGGTTCAACAGAGCCATGAATCCAGGTTTTGATCTTGGCTTCCTTTGTATTCCAAGATAATAGTTTTTTCTCATCTTCTCTAGGTCTTGGATCCAATCCCGAAACAAGTCCCCACATTTCCTTTCCTTCAAGATATACTTGAAATTGATAGGACCATGAAGTGTAGTTTTTGCCATTAAATTTTATCAAGGCAATTTCATTCTTTTCCATTTCAGTAGATCTATTACAATCTATTACTAATTCCAACTGATTGTTGATGCCAGAAAGCAAGTGTACTAAACCCAACTGATAATATGTGTTAATCAGATATAAAAGAGACTCCCAACTGAGCAATCAGTAGAGAACATTAAAATAGCAGTTTTTTGCTTAGACAGAAAGTTTGAGAGCAAAAATTGTCCCAGACGTCCTTGATTTTTCAGAGAAGATGGAATACAATAGAAATATGGTGTGACGAATGATCAATCAGACATCATAGATGGATGAAGGATCAAAAGACGCATTGATCAAACTAGATTGCTCACCAAAATGAGCCAGATCCAGAAACTTGGACGGCTGTGATGAAAAAATACTGGAAAAATTAGAAATTCTCAAGAAAAGGGTAGAAAACCTACCTCTGAGATGCCAAAAAATCTCAAAAAATATCCATAAATACCAGTATATCTAGTCGACCAAAATGGTTTCAGTCTCCAGGTACAGTGATGCTAATTTGAGGTGGGCCGCGTATGATCACAACTTGATCAAACCGACGAATGGAATGATTTTGAGCAGAGAAGATACCGACGACTTTCAATACTTGGAAGATAGAAAAGATTCACTCAGAAAACTCTGTATAGAGTTGTGTTTGCTCAAAGCTCTGATATCATCTCAAAGACTATGAAGAAAGACAAATTGTGCTGTGAATTCGATGATCCCTTTGAGGGTCTCGATCCTCCTTTATATAGATGTATTGTTGCTATACAATTTACAGTGATTATGGTCATTCTAATCTTGATCACAGCCATTCTAATCTAATCACATCTCTTAAAAAGGCAAAGAATAAATTTACATAGCCGTACACAACCAAGTAATTGGGCTTATTTGAAATGGGCTGTGACCCACTTAACAGTTCTTACCCATTTAACACCATCTTCATCTTCTGTCTGCCTGATTTGCATTATTTTTCATGGTCCCATCTTCATCTTTTTGTTTATATTAAGAGCTCACTTGGGAAAAGAATTCAAAAGATCATTATCTGTTTATGCTTGCAAATGCTTTTATTTGGCAAGGTCCCATCTTCATCTTTTGTTTGCCTTAATGGAAGTTATGATTATTAGAAGTTTCAACATTTAGTTTGAAGTCTTTATTTAAATTTAGT
This sequence comes from Camphora micrantha, assembly GCA_003546025.1. NCBI lineage: Eukaryota > Viridiplantae > Streptophyta > Magnoliopsida > Laurales > Lauraceae > Camphora > Camphora micrantha. The sequence goes on from QPKB01000001.1 coordinate 42,722,191, forward strand.
CACAACTTGTAAATTCTTCTAGGGTCATGTCCCTTCTCGCTGTTTCGGGAGTAAAGAAAATTGTAGGTTCTACTGCTTTAGGAAAATCGAATTATTGGAGTTGACCATATGAACCCAGTGAGGTTCTAAAAAGTATTCCATATTCCCAATTCCAAGTTGTCATTTGCATGCAGTTGTCTAGATTATTCATTTGATTATATAGCTAATGATCTCATGGTTACTTAGTCTCAAGAAAGATTAAGGATGAGGTATGGATTTCTCTCCTGTAACTGATGCAAGCCGTACGGTTAGGGCTTGCATAGAAGTGCTGAAGCACATGTGTCTGTAGACACTACACGTCTCCGCAGAGACCATAAACAAGAGCTCATCTCAAAGGGAAAACCCAATTCTATTAATCAACTCTCTGAATATTCCATGTCATAATGACATATATATATAAGGAAACAAATTTTAGGGGCTAAGAAACCTAAACAAACAAGGAAACTAATCAAACCAAAATCCTATCCTAATTATAAGTTTACAACTCATTAAAAATTTAATTAAATAAAATATGAAAATCCCTAAGCTATTTTGGGCCCTACTCATGTGGCCTGAGGTCTAACCCACGTCATTCTCCCTGGCTTGGAGAGAACTTGACCTCGAGTTCAGTAAATGTCTGCCTGGGTTGAAGATCAATCATACGAACTTCCAATCCGTTGGCTGATCTGCAGCTTCTGTGCACGCCTTGAAAACTGCATTTGATTATTTCATCCAATTTGAAGCAGGCTTGACGCATCACTTCTTTTGACAGCTAGACGTTATGTGGTTGTGCGATTGAATTGTTGGATACTTCATTTGTATAATTTGCACCATGAAATCACAACCCCCAAGTTTCCACGATGATCCCTGAGGACAAAATCAATGTAGGGTACATCAATGATTTGTTCTCCTTCCATCAGAAGAGTGTCATTTTCTTTTGATTATCTGCATGTCTCTTTTAGAACAATCATTAGATTCAGCGAATGAAGAGGTTTGTGGTACGTGAGATCCAGGATGATGGAATTGGGGTGGGGATTTCTGATGGCTGAGATGGATGGGTTTGGTGTTTTTTTTTTAAAATTTTTATAGGGCTCAAGGGGTTTGGCTTTGAATCGAATGAATTAATGAGGGTTCAGCAGAGGGGTTGGTGGATCTAAACAATGAAGATTAGGGGGTATTTTGGGGCTGTGAACTGTGTTCGGATGGATTGGAAGCTGGTTACAGGACATGCTTGATGGTGATGGGGTTATGGGCTATTGTGCACAGATACGGCAAGGACACGCTATAGACACGGCTGGGACACGGATTTTACACATAAAAGGTGAAGTATCAGATACGATACGACATGATACATTGCCCATTTTGAAGTATCTGTGCATCATAGGTTATGGGAAAGAGGCAATGGAATGGGGATAGTAATTGGGCAAAACCCAAACGATCTTCAGCTCTGATACCAAACCAATGCAGGCCCTCGGGTTAGGGCTTGCGTAGAAGTGCCAAAGCACGATACCGGTGCTGAAGCACATGTCCTCATACACTGCATGTGACCACAGAGACCGTAAACGAAGACGCACCTCAAAGGGAAAACCCAATTCTATTAATCAACTCTATGGATATTCCATGTCTACAATGCCATATATATATATATATATATATATATAAAACAAATCTTAGCGGCTAAGAAACCTAAACAAACTAGGAAACTATCAAACTAGAATCCTATCCTAATTGCAAATCATTAAAAAATTAATTAAATAAAATAGGAAAATCCCTAAACCATCTTGGGCCTACACATGTGGCCTGAGGTCTATCCAGCATCAATAATGCTTCTGAAATATGTTATTGATTGATTATAGCTTGTCGACTTTTACGTTCAACCTCCTAAATGTGCCTTATGGCTCTTGCAATAATTTCCCAACCTGAAAGTTGATTAGTATTTGTATGGTTTGAATGAGCCGGGTTCCTCTCTATGTATATATTGAAGAATTTCATTACCTCTGCTTGCAGACCTCGAGATAATGAAAAACTACAAGATGAGTTAGACAAAGCAGTGCAGGTGTTTTGGAACTCCGGATTACCTTCACCAAGAGTAAGAAGTGATTTCATTTAAACAGTCAACTTGTATAAGAAAACTTAGCATCCACACAACCATTTAAATTTCTATCTAAGCGCTACCATACAAACAGTGTGTTGCTATTGATGCCGTTGTCGAGGATGAGTTGGCCTCTGCATTGGGAGTCTCAGTCTTCCCTGAACTTATCTTCACTAAAGCGGGGAAAATCATGTATCGCGAGAAAGGTATGCTTGTATCTGCAGATTGCCGCTCTTTTATGTGTTAAAAGAAATGGTAGTGATTGTGGTAATTGATTTTTTTATTTTAACCATATCATTGGTTTGGGTTTTTTTGTTGTTAATGCTAGTTATTCGGACAGCCGATGAATTATCAAAGATAATGGCCTTCTTCTTCTATGGAGCATTCCGGCCACCATGCTTAAATGGGAGTGTGGGAGACAGTCAAGAACGGATCCCTTCCATGTCATAGGAGTGGAAGAAATGCTCGACCATCAGGTTTTCTGTAACAAGGAAACTGTAATGTGTGCAGATAAAATCTTATCTAGGAAATGTATCTTTAACTGTTTATTGTCAGTATCAGATGCAAGATCTATATAATCAAGTGTCTGTATTGTATGAAGTCAAGCAGGAAGAACCATAGATTCAAAGATTTGTCACTGTTGCTCCATCTTTGCGTCATATCTCTTGTCAAACTGAAAAAATCATTATACAAACACACACAGAGGTCATGCATTTCAGCATAGAACTCATTTATAAGTTTTCAATTTTAGATCTTAATCAGTTTCAATATATGTATATACGTATCTGTAATTTGCATATGGATGTGGCTTGGGATTAAAATCCATTTATTTGACCTAATTCATGTTTATATCTGAAATCTTCCTTGCTGATCATTTCAAATATAGGCCTAATTCATGTAGAGTACTGAACTCGGCCCATATCCATTTATTAATAAGGACAGTTATAATTTAAATTAAGGCCACAGATCTGGCCTCAAATCAGCATGGGTTTGGCCAGTCCACATGGAGACTAGGGCCATAAATGGAAACCCAGAATCTGTCCTAGATTTGACCACATCCAGACCTGAAACACGTGTAAACCAGCCCATATACATTTAGATCTACAGCAACAAAGCTCAGCATAAAGATCTGACCTTGCTGCTCTGTTGCACAAAACAGGTTGGTTAATTTAGCCACAGATTCTTGTCGTTTGACATAATTGAAGTTTTATTAGTCTGATTCATGCTTTGCGCATCCTCTTGCCTTGTTAAAGTTGGTCCCTTGAAATTAAACTTTCTGAGCCGAAGAAGGATTTTATGTATGATCAGTTCTTACAGAGTCCATCATCGTTGTGATCTCGTCATCTTCGTCGAAGCCTAATCACATCACATACTTCAAGCCGATGTAATGAAGTGTATTCCTAAAATGTACCGTAGGCTGGTCGGAAGAAAAGAACTTTTTTAATAGCCCTTACAAAGGTTTATGCAAGAGAAAGATCCTTGGGACTGATTTTTAGGAGATAGGTGCTTGCTGTTGGAGAGCTTTAGAGCAGTTAGTGAGAAGAAATCGGTCTCAATTTTATTCAGACAATGCTTTAAGGAGGTGTGGGTTATTTACTTATACAGAAAGCGAAAGAAGTGGATATCTAGTGCTCCTCTTGGCTAACCTACATCCATTGAAGCGCACCTGTCACATTACAAGAAAGCACGGTAAATTCAATATAAATTATAGTTAGGAAGGACTACTTAGATTCATCACTTTAGAGAAGGCATAGGTTCGAATAGGACTGAGTGAGAAAAGAAAACAAACCATGGTGTCCGAGTAGATGGCATTAGGCAGCTTGGTTAGTGTAGTTGATGATTCTAGTTGGAAAATTGATTGATCTTGGGGTAACTTACACTGCAGTAAACAAGCACTTCTCAAAGCTCATTTTCATGCTATTTATAGTTGAAAAGTAGAACTTTTAAAGCTGACCCCAGATCGAGTGGCAAGGCCAAGAAGATGATGAAACAAAATGTACATCTTACTCATTTTCTTTCTTGCACAAAGAAGTAAAGAACTTGTTTGACAATATTATATTAAATTACTCTACTCAGAATATGCTTTACAGAACTTGTTTGGTAACATTATAAAAATTTTTCTCCAAGGAGAGGACATAGGATTTACAATGTGGGATCTATCTTTTATTGTTTGTAGCACTCTATTATTATCGTACATGAGACCCACCTGTAGAAATTATGAGGTACCCACCTTTAAATATTAGAACATGGAACCCATATTCATAGGACTTAAAATGTAGGTCCACCTTATAGGATTTATAATGTGGGGCTGCCTTTTGGTGAATGTAAATATAGGACCACCTTTAGAAATTACAACATGATACCACCTTTAGAAATTATAATATGGGGCCCATATTCATAGGATTTACAGTGAGGGTCCACTTTTTGTGATTGTGACCTTGCGATCCATATTTATGGATGACAAAGTGGAGCCACATTTATTGTGATTGTGGACACATGACCCACCTTTAGAAATAACAATGTGGTGCCCACCTTTAAAAATTAGAATATGAGGGCAGCACATTCATATGATTTACAATGTGGGACCACCTTTGTAGGGATTATAATGTGGGGCTATCTTTTTTTGTTGATTGTGAATATGAGACTAACTTTTAAAAATCATAATGTGGTGCCCACTTTTATAAATTTGAACATGGGTCTACATTCATAGGACTTACAATGTTGGCCCACATTCATAGGATTTACAATGTGGCTCCACCTTTTGTGATGGTGACCATATGACCCACCTTTAAAAAATAAAAAGTGGGGCCACCTTTTCTATGACTGTGGACATGAGACTCACCTTTAGAAATTACATCGCAATGCCCGCCTTAAGAAATTAGAAGATAGGGTCCACATTCAAAGGATTTATAATGTGGTCCCACCATTATAGAAATTATCATATGGGCCCACTTTTTGTTACTGTGACATAACCACCTTTAAGAATGTGGGTAACCTTTGAGATTGTGAACATGGGGCATGCCTTAGGATAAGTGAGAGGATTTGGAGTCTTTAAATGACATTCTTTAAAAAGTAAAAAATAAGTAAGAAACAACTGTGCCAGTAAGTTATTTCTTATTATTTTTTTTTTCTAACTTTCTTATATCAACGGGTTAAGATCTCAAGATTTCTTCCCGTGAGATCAAAATTCAGAATATTGATTTGCATGTACCAAACATGTTTTCCATAGCCTTATCTCATAGGAACATGGAAACATTCAAATGGCACGATCCCAAATCTCCAATACCAAGTTCACTTTCAAAATCAGTTAGAGAGCTGATTGATCAGGTAAGTAGTAGACCAAAATGGTGCAAGTTTTTAGAGGGAAGGAAGAGCATATTTGGATAAAGGTACCAGAAGTACCTGGTTTATTCAAATCATACAGCATATGCATATGAATTGCCAACGTATTTGGAACCAGCAAATATGCTCCCCAAAGTTGATACTTCCAAGCGGGGAGACGAGATGGACAACTGACCCCTATGGTCCATGCTTCTGCAACTGCCTATAGACCATGGCATCTCAGGGTTTTTTTTCCCTCCCTTCTTCACTATAGTGCATTCTTTTCAGAAAAGATGCAAGTAATCATATCTTTATTTTCTTAAACCGCAGCTCAGTACGTGCATGGCAAGAAATGATTTGATCTTCTTGCATTCCACACCCAAGAACCAAACACTCATGGAAGTACATATAATGTGCGCGTCCGCAACACTAAAAAGATGTGACACCCCAGGTGGAGGATGTAGCAGAGGCTGCATGTGGTCTGTTAATTTCTGTTATGGGGGTTGGCTCTATGTCCTTATCAGATTTAGGCAAGTATTTTCGGGAGGGCTAAGCATGATTGTATAGAGCAATGTTCTTCTGGGCAGAGTGAAAATCATCCCAATCAAATATCTAAGCACTTGATTTAGGAGTCATAAAAGTCTCAGCCCTTTGAAAAACTGATTTCTTTATCATTTTACTATGAAATTCAATTAGTGCCAAATTTGCAGTGAGTATTAATAAATAAAGGAGTAAGTGTATTAAAAGGTTAGGGTTCATCATAGGTCGGCCCATCAGAAGTTCCCGTCTTTTCAAAAATTAAGGAACTGAGTCTCTCTTAAAAGAACTACTTACATGTAGAGGGCAAGCAAGCATAAGCCCCACCAAAAATAGTAGTAAGATATAAACCAGCACTGAACAGGAATGAATGGCGGACCCAGAAATTTTACTTGGGTGGGGCAAAACTTTTACTTGACTTTGTTAACTTTTTTTCGCATTAACAATGCAAAAAATATATTGCATTTAAATATACACAAAACTTTTTCCATATTTAGATCTCCTGCCCAATTGAAGTGTCTTCTCACTCCTTTTTCCAAATTCAAGTGATCATCAATTCATCATCATCAAAACAACCTAAAATAATATTTCCTTTAATCCTAGGTGTTTGGATACCTTGCAATGATGATTTGGGTGAGCATCCATGTACCCAATTTGGGTTTCCAAAGGGGTTTTATTTGGATTTAAGGAATTTGATTACCTGCACTTACCTAACTGTAAAAACCATTCCCTATGATCATGGGCCGGTGGCAAAGAAGAAAAATCGCTACATAAATACAACTCAAGTTATCCAAACATATGAGTCATAAGGCCTGATTTATGTATGAATTGAAGTTTAAAGTGTGCCCAATGGTGATTTGGTCAGCTTGAGACTTATAGATATGCTTGGATTTGGTGATTTAGGGCTTAAAGTTTGAATTATGATTTAGGGATTTAGAGTTTGAAATTAGGATTTGAAAATTAAGGGTTCAAATTTAGGTATAGAGTAATTATGATTATACTACATTTGAAGAGAGATAGAAATTCCTTTATTTAGGGTTATTTGGTGAGAGAGAGACTAACTATGAGAGAACCAACAACGAGAATTCGATCGGTGCGAGGATCTTAGACTCTTCGTAGAAAGAGATCTATGCAAAGAGGATATGGTACTCCTGGTAGGAAGAAGATGTTCAAAGAGATCATCAAGATTTTGTGACATGGGGCGATCACAATATTTAGACGTGGGGCAACTATTTACTAGACATATATGGGAGAGGTTCAAGCCCATTAAAATATCATGCAATTTCAAATTTGACCTGGGGCGTCATGAAAGGCTAGGTCCGCCACTGGGAATGATACACCCATATCCGAAAATGAGAATCAGGGACTATGATAATGTTACACATTGTTATCATATTCTGCAATATCAATAAATTGCCTCTTACGATACAACCACAATTTGCTTTAATTGGGTTACGGACTGTGGCAACACTTGTTCTGACATAATAGTAGTGTGATATATTATAATACACGGGATCTGTTACAAGCATTAATATAACCAATCCACAACATGTGGCTTTTCCAACTGTTGGGGAAATATAAACAGGTGATAGATGCAAAATAATCCTTTAAGCAAAAATATTGCCCAAATAATGAGCTGAAGCTGCAAATATTTGTATTGGCTTCTTGGGGATAATTCTGATTCCAAACCATAGAAAACTACTTGTTTCAACTGACAAACCAGCAGTGACAAGCTTCACTAGATGTAAGAGAAGATATTCTCTCTTTAAAGAAGACCGCAGACATTTGACAGTCCACAGGTTGAAGCATGCTTCGGAATTGTTGAGAGAATGATTGCCACTGCGAGTGGCTCATTATAAACAACTCGGAAGCTAATTTTTTCCCACATGAGAATCGAAGCCTTGCAATGAACAATCAGGAAGATATGCACTCCCTGTTGCATGAGAAGATCAAGTTTCCATTATTCATCTCCACCAAGATTGAAAACACAGAAGTGGAGCCCATATAATATCATCTTCCAAGGACAGCGAGCTTACCAGGATCACTCGCTGGAACTTGCAAGCCCCACCATATTAAGCATATTGCGGTCCTCTTTAAACCTCTCAAGAACTGTACCTTTCAAGAGGTCAGACCTTTCCCCTTGCCCACCTTTCATCTTAACTCCCCAGCACTCTATTGCATCTGGATATATTCTGTTTGACTTGGAGAGACAAGGACTGTCAAAAGTGCTGCAGACAAATGTGTGTCCTTGATCAAAGCTTGCTGACAGGAAAAGGCCAAAGTGATTCACTCGTCCTCCAAAACCGATGCCATTAGGAATGCTCTCTGAACTGAAGTTCACAGCACACTAGATTACAAGGTATCAGGCCCACAAATATGATTCATCTTTTGATAATAATAGAAAGCATGCTGATTCATAAAAGCATATACTTTATGTGTGCATGTTTCTTACTTTTTTAGTATCTCATCAGTTAACAGATACACACATGGTACATTTTGGCAACATCAAAATTTCTATACTAGGCAAGGCAAATCTAATTACATACATGCATGCATAGATTAGGTCATTCAATTTGTGTGCAACAGTGACATGCTAACAGAATTTCTCACTCTGCCCATTTCAAGTGGCAGTTATTAAAAATTATTTTCTACTAAGGTTTATCCTCACTGGTTTCTCAAAATTTCCCACTACATTAGCAACCAAAAATCTTGATCACAAACATCTTTATCCTTGTTGACATCATAGACAACAAACTAGCAACCCATGAGATTCCGGAATCACCATTACACTGCTTGTAACCACTCACAGCAGAGATTGCAAATAAGCAACATCTCATTCAAGCCAATGCCCACTTCAATCTCCTTGCAACGCATCACTGCAACTACTTTGAAAAAAGAATAGCCAATTGCCCAGCGACACTGACAGTGTCAATGGGCATTCCGAAATCAAAAAGTTGAATATCTAGATGTGATTTTCTGTACTGAATCACTGTCGTCATTCCAGAAAGACGCAGAGCAACTAGATTAGAGATAAATGAACTGTCGCAAGACATAGTTTACTGACTCATGACTCACAATTTGGAAGGAAAAAGAGTGAAGTCAACTAGGTGAGTCTGGGAGTCGCACCAATTTCTTGTTTAAGTTATAAAAGTCTAAAAGTTTGGTGAATGTATTACAATAGAAACTTAATGGGTTAGTTTTTGAAAACTTAGGGTGAAAATCATTTATTGTAATATTTTGTTTTCTTTAGAAATTAAATGATCATCATTGTTGCAACCGCAACTTAATACCCCAGGACCCTGTTATAGGGACCAAATTTTTGTCTAATATTTTCTATGTTAAATTTTCTTGGATTTTTTCATTTATCTTAAATAATTATATATTTTATTTGGTGGTGGTATATATATATAAACGTATGTGGACCCTTTTTGTGTAGCATAGAATTGTCTTTTAAATAAATCTGAGGCTTCTAGGACCCATCTTCATATTAATAATTGTCTATTCTTATGGCTTTTAGGGGATCTTGGGTAGGGCCTGGTGGCTCAACCCATATTTATCAAATCCAAGTAGGATACTAGTGACACCCATAATTGTTGTATAAGATTTTAATTTAATTAGTGAGATATCCCGGACCTTTAAGGGCCTGAATTTAATGCAGCCCATTTAACAAATGCACTATGGGCCTAGTTTTGCCTTTTAGATTATTTACCTATAACTGTGGGACCATTGTTTAAGATGTTTTGTCTCATATCGCAAACGCGATACTTCATTACAAAAGGTGAGTGAATCTCCTCTTCTTGGCTGTCTATACACAAATTCTCTTTCTAAACCTAGGGTTTGGGAGTGGCTATGGCTGTCTTCTAATTGTGTGATTTTCCTTATGATTGTTATATGGGAAGGGAACAATTAAACCCTCGTACTATGAAACCCCATAGCCTGAATCTGAATTCCTTGCTTGAAACCCTAGCAAGAATAACTGCTGGATAACTGTGGCTAATGGGATTATAGCAGACTGTGTTATAGGGATTTAATGCCCTGGTCGACTGGGAATTTGGGATGTGGTGATTCTAGGGTTTCTAAGGGTGGCTGATCCATATAGGGATGGATCTTGGGTTGGCCGAAAGATATGGGAGGGGTTTGATGATGTCTAAAACATTAAAAGGGAGAGGTAATCATGACTAAACCCTATTTCTGAATTTTGATCTTGATTGTCATGGGAAAGACTGTAAATGGGGGAATTTTCAGGTACAGAGAATTATGTATACTGAGAACTGTAATGTGTACTGTTAATAGATTTAACATGTGCAGTCATCATCAAAGATTGTTACATAAAGTGACCTAACAGAACTAATCAGACCATGGCAATGGACTGACCAAACCCATCTTGACTAATTATGAGGACTTTGGGTTCTATGTTGATGGTGGGACACTGCTGGAATTATTACATGTTTAATTGTTGATGTTTATGACTATGATCCTGCTTTCTTATAAGATTTACTTAGGACTATAAATCTGAGACAGCCATATAAATCGCACATTTTATGCATCTCCACATGTGTTTGATAAAATGCTTATATGATGTAATAATGAATGCATTAATGCCATGTTGTCATAAAGGATTATGGATGCGTATAGATTCTTGGATGAATATTTGATTCTGAAAATTCGAGATTTATAGTGATGGTATTTATGATGAAAGAGATGTGACCTGATCCTGCACATATAAACACCAATTCTGATGAGAAGTGGGGCAATGACAGCTGAGTGCATGTGTGGGACCAGTTGCACAACATTGATTGCTGCATAACAATTGGGCATCCTACATATAATGCCAAGGCTGATGCTGAATGTGAAAATCCAGATTTAAGAAGTTAATAAGTGAAAGGAATCATGACCTCTGAATTCCTAGCACGGTGCAAGATGTCGATCGCAAACCAGGGGCCAGGTTATGGATATGATGCATGGACTTCGAGGGTTGGCATGCGATGTTTATGGGATACAGGTATGGACCTATGATGGTCATCACATTGATGGTCCTTGAGTGGATGCGTAATTAAATGGTGTGCTGAATTGGCACATTATGTGAGTGTTGTGCCCTAGGGGCAAGTTGATGATGGCCGGTGCTAGGATGCAGTTCAGGGACGTTCATAGGCTATAGCAATGTTTAAATACTATAACTGATGGATTGATTGAATGTCATATGCATGAATAGCTGATCCTTGAATTGATTTTATTCCTTGTATTAGCAGTCATGTTGTATACTGCTAGAGTAAGAAATTTATTCACTAGTTTATACCGATGTTGAATTGCCCCCTTCAGGTAATCGGATTGCGGGAGCGCAAGAGTATGATGACGAACAACTTGTAAAGTTTGGCATGTGGGGCCGAAGAAGTGTGATCCTGGTAGTTGGAGATTTATTTATTCATTTAAATATTGTTTTTATTACTTAAAGTTTAGAAGATGGACACTCTTATGTTGTAGAGACAATTTATTTCTTATTATTGGCTTTCATGATTTTAATTGGAATATTGAATTAAGTTAACGCCTATTGTCTTAATGAAATTATTTAATTTATGTTTGGTAAATGTTGCCAATGAGTCGCAACCCGGAATCCGACAGGCCCCGAAATTCGGGTTGTTACAATTAGTGAGATCTAAGTAGCAGGACCCACTGGTTTAAGTCATGACTCATGAAGATAAAATATAACAGGGGTTGTTAGAGGGACCAAACCTTTAGCAATGAGATGTGCTCAATACCCATGTTCCAAATAAGGACTCTCGGACACTTCCAAGACCCAAATAGGAGTCCTGACTCTTGAGCAAGTATTCCAATTGAGTTCAAATAGGAAACAACTTTCTCCATGAAACTTTCTTTTTCATTCTTTTTTAAACCCATTGACACACCTCTTTGCTCACACACACGACTTTTCTTTCTTCCTTCTCTCGTTCCCTTTTATCTACTAAAACCCTAAGTAGAAGATTTAAGGAGAAAATGAGCTCAAGCAATCTTAAAGCTGGTGTGGATAACGTAAAGCAACCATTGCCTATAACAGGTGAGTAGATGCCCTAATCAATGTGTTTGATTCTGATTTATGTTTTCTAGATTGAGATCTAGGGTTTCATGATTGCATAATGATGTTGATGATGGATTGATGTGTGTTGTGGATACTAAACCCATGGTCAATGGTACAATTGGTTTTTTTTTTTTTCCTTTAAATGTTTCACCCCTTCTAATGATGTTCCTTTGCTGGCTGACTGTGGAGAAGAGGTTTTATTGCTGGCCGAAGGTGATCCACTGATTTGACACCTACATGTGTGGGTTTTAATGTAGTCGACCATGCTACGTGAGCATGCTACGACAACTACTTTGAATAATTGCCGGTTGTTATTCAAGGAATTCCATAATGACAGGATCAAGCCCACTTGATAGATTCTAGAAGCTAAGTGGTGATCCCAGCCAACATCCCATGTAGTAGTTGAACTCCTAACTGGGGTGAAGTTGTATGATAATATCGCATGTTCTTTAATGAAATTGGAATGTCACTAACCAGTAGATTATATGATAATTTGAATTTCTGTAACTATTCAAATATGTAACTATGTAAGGGTAGTAACATTCTTTACTGGCCATTATTTTATGAGTAGTTGATATCACCATGTTAAGTCTATGATGAAATTCCCTAGTGAAAATTCTGAATGAGACCTTTACTTAGCACTATCATTTGAATGGCTGCTGATTATTCTTGTTAGCAATTGAAAGTAATAATGTGCTTCACACCTATTTATGTAATCAGTGTCTTCATGCAAAGTACATGTATTATATGTCAATAATGTATATGTGGCTACTTTTTGATAATTGATTCTAGTTCCTTTAGATCCTATATGAACAGTAGTGATAAGTGTTGGAGGATTGAATTGCATAGTTGTAAATACTAGATTGTGTTTCCTTTTGTGTTATCTTTGAAAAATCACCTGTTACATAGGCTAAGATAGCATAGGAACTGTAGTTGATAACATATCACCTAGTGCATGCTAGTGTCACATGTTAATCTATAGTGATTGTAAAAGTACCTTAAACCTATAAAAGGTTAGTTATGCAATTGTCTTCACACAACCAGATACCAACAGTGAATCAGAGCGAGGCATAAATAAAAATCTGGGTTATATGTAAAGGGCTGATTGTGAGCTACCTAACTATAGGTGTTGAGAACAACAATGGAAAATATTCTAATTTTAGTTATCACCAAGGGGAGGAAATCATTTGTACAACATGTTTAAAACAGGATCGACCCACTGGACGCCCCTAGACCACTAACACATACCAAGGCCTTGACAGATATGTTATTCCCTAACTCAAAGGTCAGATATACCCGATTCCCTAACTCATAGGTCATATGTGTTATTCCCTATATTATAGTTCAGACATATTATTCCTTGACTTTAAGGTCAGTAACGTTTCTCAACTGATTACATGTCAAACTTTAAGTTGACTGTAGGTCAGTCCTTTTAACATGATATGAGGCGTCCAAATGGTATTTTATGGGGTGTTATGCGGTGGTGTTGTAGTCAAGTGATAAGGGGATTATCTAGAGGTTAGTTTTAGGAAAAATCTTGACTGGACCTTAATAAATGCATTCCTATTATTATTGCAACAATATTATTCCTAATGTGCACCTATGTAGATAAGAGTTTCTATTCATACAATTTCACTGATTGTTGTTTTTGCTGTCCCAATCCAGGTAACTAGGATTTAGAGTCTAAGGATTACCATGATGATCAAGAGATAGGATTCAACGTGCGCACATGAGCGTCGGACTCGCATAGAAGATAGAGATCCGGGGTGGACCCAACGCACCCGCGAGGTTTACGAAACTCCTAAGATTAGACCTTAAAATTTTTATTTTATTATTAGACTTTTTCACTGGACCATTTCCTGCACCACCCAAACGAAAGTCCTCAATCCACCATTGATAGAGATGAATAACTAGTTTTATAAATTTTATTTAGTTTGATACAATTAGACTTCCAAAGACTTTTTTTTTTGTTTTTTGTTTTTATTTAATTATGTTTAGATTGACATTATTATTCAAAATTTTAAATCTTAAATGAAGATTTCTTATTAACCAGGTAAAAGCCTGGGATTTTATTATGCAAGTGGATTTGATACATGTATGGATATGATACTTTTATGAGTCTTGGCGTGGAATTCGAAGGGCCCTGGATTCCAGTCGTGACGACAACATTATGTAATAGAGTCATCTTTAACTTCTTTTTATTGAAAACATCCATATTTTGCAAAGTGTATCCACATCTTTTTTGTTGCATGAAGGGTCTATTGCTATTATGTAAATTGTGCTTATTATCTAAATAATCTTGTTTAGTAGCTAATTAATTAGTGTTGTGTTAGATTAATAATAAGATAGATTTGGTGGGTTTTGGACCTAGAAGGACCTATATCCAATTTTGAGAGAAGGCTAGTGGGTTTGTTTGTAAATATTATATTTTCTTGCTTTGGGGCTCATTGGACAGGGGGCGTTATTTTGAGCAACTTTTGTTCTTCGACTTTGATGATTCGATCCTTCATTTGATAAGAATTCCTCACTTTCCAAAACTGAGGATTACTTAGCAATTTAAGAAAATCCAGCTATTCTCTTAAATTTCAGCCTTTCTTCTTCATTTCTTTCCTTCTCTCCCGCCATTCGAGCTAATTTCAGTCCTCTCCAACTTCTCTTTTCTCTTCCTTGCTCCATCTCATCAATTCAGGGTTTGCACCATCTTCTTCATTATTCCATCAAATTCATCTTCTTCATTATTATCTCATCATTTTCTTTTTCATTTCTTCCTGTTTTAGAAGCTCTTAGCTTTGGGATTTTGTGGGGATTATTGAGAGAGATTTAGTGAGAGACCAAATCTAAGGCAAGTAACATGTATAATATCATTCCATGTATGTTTATTTTGTTGAATCCAAAGGTGATTGATGATATATACCTATTTAAGCTCAAACAGTGTTTTAAATTTCGATTTCTATTTTATGTCTTCATTGGACTGATGTAATGGAATACATAGTACTTATTGATGATTTTGTTACTCAAAGAAGAGCATGCATTGTCAAGTTGTATGTTTCAGAAGCTGAGACTCTGAAAGGAGAAGTTAAATAGGTTGAAACAGAATTGAATCAAATTCAGTTTCAGAAATTCTGAAGCTTACGGCTAGCCATAAGACCCTAATGGCTAACAGTAATTCCGGAATAAGCTAGCCGTAAGTACACATTGGCTAGATTTTCCAGAACCTAACCCCTTAATTCATTTTGTACTACGGTGACCTCACAAATGACTGTAGGTCATCCCACAGCTAACTGTAACGCTAATCGTAAAACATCAAATTTCCTAATAAATTCCAAAATTAGTTTATTAGCTTGGAGAGATACCCTATGATATTTAACCAGCCCTCATTCATTGTGAGACCATAGTAGTAGTGTTTTGAGCTGACAATCTCCTACAAACTGCCTTAAAATCAATGTAAAGCAATTTTAACTCAAAGATGTGTTATTTTAGGGTTCTCTTTGATAGCTGATCTTAGAAATTGATAAGTCCACAAAATTAGGTCATTAGGTCAGCATTTCATGAGCATTTGTGGACTTAATTAAGTTTAATTAAATAGATTATACTCAATTTCATGATTTCATGCATTTGGGGTTATTTTTGGAAACATGGTCAAAATAGGTCAAAATTCATCACATTGCATGTCTTTTATGAAATTAGGTTTTTTTTTTTTTTTTTTTTTTTTTTCTTTTGGCTTCATCAATATATACCTACTATTTTTGGCACCATGCGCTATTTTTGGAAAGTTTGTCATTTGGGTGCATCATTAGGCATGTAGGGTCCCATGCATGATTCATGTTCATTTTCTTACACGTAATTTATATTAAATTTATTTCTTTCGATTTGTAGGAGAAATCAACATGGGACCCACATTGATGAAATTTGAGAAGAGAGGTCAAAGGAAAGTCAAATAAGCAAGCAAGGAAAGAGTCCAAGCATGCCTTGGTTGCCCAACATGGGCCTCACACACCCCATTGCATGCCAACATAGAAGCTTCCATTTGTGCACAATTATTCCAGGATTTTTCAGGGGCAGCAACTTAAAATGGCCATAACTCTCAAACCGAGTGTCGGATCGGCACAATCTACCACCGTTGGAAAGCTCTTTTCGAGTAGATATTTGTGGAGCCCAAGATTGCGTAAAATGGAGCTATATTGAAGGAGATATAACCTCGAGCAGTTGTCTGCTACAGTTTTAGGCTGGAATTGCAAGAAATCTCAATATTTGGAAAGTTTCTTCCCTCTACATCATACAATTTTTAGAGATATTTTTGGAATTATACAAGGAAGGTTTGTGCATCAAGAAACCTAGTAAGGCAAGAAGATCTCTCAAATTTAAAAATCTTTCGAAAAAAAGAAGCTAGCTTGAGGCCTAAGCAAGAAATCTCTACACATTAGGAAACAAGTCCCCTAAAGAGAGGAGATTCTTAGCAAAAGAGGAGGCATCACACACAATAAAATCATCTCATGGAGAGGTGCTGGTCCAATGCTTTGTATGTAAAACCTTGGAGGTTCTCACTCCCTTCCCACTCCCACCCTTTCTCTCTAATCCCTTTCTTCTTCTTCTTCTCCCTTCTAATTCTTTTAGACATAGGTTGAGAGGCCATGTTGAGAGAATGAAAAGGAGAGAAGAATCTTAATTTTTTTTGTATTCAAAGATCAAGGAATAAAGACGCTACTTGGATTGATTATGCGTGTTCTTTATGCAAGTGATATAATTTTCTATTTCTAGTTCTTTTATGTGATTTGATTGGAGATAATATTTCACATGATTAGATCTAGGTTTTCGAAAATAAAATAAATGGATTAAAAGTCGAGAGACATTAAGTAATCACTTGCATTATTTTTTTTCCTACTCTGAGAAGAGAGGAATTCATTATCGCATTTTCAATACTTGTATGATCGTCTATTTTCTAGATCATTGATACATATTTTCCACTTTTTATTTTTTCCACCCCTTTTGTTTTTATTTTAAGTTAATATTCTGATCATTTTTTTTACTTGCAAATTCTTAATTTAGAAACCCCAACTTGCATCTTTCCATGTTTAGTAGAAACTTTCTTTTTTTATTACTAGCATAATCTATGGTTGGAAAGTGTTTTTGTACAAGCATCATGTTTAGAAATTGCATTAGAATAGGCTTTTGCTGCTGAAATCACAATCTTTGATGACTGATTAGAAAGAATAAATTCGGACCTGGTATGTGAATAGTGAAAAATTCTGCACAGTTTCAGCAGAATTGACGCGACTTTGTTACAAAAGTGCGCGATTTGAAAACCAGGTAAACGTGAACGTTTTGATATGAAAAATAGCAGAATTAAAGTACAGTAATAGGACTTTAAAACCCCAGAATTTCAGCCAAAAATAACCTCGAAAACCGTGTCAACCAAAAGCACAAACAGGAGTACCCAGCAAAGCCAGTACCAGATTTTAGCAGCATAACTGGTTCAACTAGGCATCTTTAGCTGATCATATCTTTTTCATTTTAAGTCCTTCCATTCTTCTTTTTCTGCTGTGTTCATGCATCATCAGAGTATTGACTCCAGCCATTAGATTTAGGTTCATATCATCTTAGGTCTGTTGTACAGTTCAGAAAAATTGGGCTTGTGGTATAGTTTCCATACTTGGAATTTTTCAACATGCATCATATTTTTAGGAACTAGTCTAGAATTGCATTTGTTTTTTCATGTAGGATCTCATAAATCATTCATATTTGTATTGTAATTTTTTTTTAGGAAGTTTCGTTTTGATTTATCTTATCTTAAATTGGTTGTTTTGATGAGTTTGCTACTTTTGAAGGTTATAGTTAGAATAGGGTTGAATACACTAGGTTTCTTTACTTAGTTTAGGTTTAAATTTATTTGGAAAGTTGTAATTGTTAATTTTCAGTTTTTTGGAATTTTTTTGTAATTTGATTGGTTTCTTTATTAGGTTAGATTTAGTTTCTAAATTAGGATAGGTTATGTCAATCCTGGGCCTCCAGGCCCAATATAGCATGCCCATTTACATACTAGTTAGTTGTTAGCTATTAGTATGGATCTAAACCCAAGTGTAATTAATGGATAAGCATTGTTAGAATGTAATCAGGGATTAAACCCTTTTAAATATAGATCTCAGTCGACCATGCAAGGGATGACATTCATCTCCACTTTATCTCTCTCTCTCATGTCTGTATCACTTCTTTTTACAATGACATGGTATCAGAGCCTGAGTCGATCATCTGTGGTCTTCTCCTACATCATCTTCCAAGCATTGGAAGCCAGTCTGTGCTCATCTGAAATCATCCTCTTCAGCCGGATCATATCTGATCATCTCTGATCATCGCAGATCAACCGTGGCCCACCGGAGATCATCATATCAGAAACTGATGGAATCAGTCACCAAGCTCGCCTGTTATTCCTCTTATTTATCACAATTTTTCCAGTAATTTTGTCTCATCAGAGGTAGGCCATCTAACATATTTTGTGATATTTCAGTTTTATCAAGAAGTTTTCATCATGGCCGTCCAAGATTGTGGATTTTGATCCGTTTCTAGTGGAGCTTCTTCCTATAGTTGCGAAAAATCCTTGCTTTTTCATCCCCACTCTGATCAGATCTCTGATCATCCACTGGGGCCCACGTGGACATTTTTCCACTCACGTCCAAAGACGTGTTTGCTACTGTTGCCGTTTTCTTCTTCCTGTTGCTGTTTTCCTCTTCTATTTTGTTGCTGCCTGTTGCTGTACTGTTGTTTTTGCTGACTTGATTACTGTCAAGTGCTTTGTTACTGCCTGTGCCTTTCTATTCTCTGCTTTCGACGTGTTCTCACTGGGTTATTGTTGCTGTTGCTGGTACTTTTACTACTGTTACGGTTGTTGCATCTCTATCTCCACTACCTTTTGTGCTCTGTTCTGTTGATAACTGTGTTATACTGCTGGTTTCTGGAGAATCAACTCCTCTGCTCTCATGGATAAATCTGATAAAACAGATCTCTCTATTGTTAAATTTAATGGCAAAAACTATGTGTCTTGGGCGTTTCAATTCCAGTTATACCTTGAGGGAAAGGAACTGTGGGCCCATATTGACGGATCTGAACCAATCCCTGCTGATGATGCCAAGAAAATTCTTTCTTGGAAAACTAAAGATGCAAAGATAAAATCTTGGATTCTTTCTTCTGTAGAACCAAATTTTATTTTGTATCTAAGACCATGCAAAACCTCAAAGGACATGTGGGAATATCTGAAAAAGGTCTATTATCAAAATCATGCTGCTCGTCAATTTCAACTGGAATTAGAAATTGCAAATTACTCCCAAGGGACGCTTTCCATCCAGGATTATTACTCAGGATTTCTAATCCTCTGGTCAGAATATGATGAAATCAAGTTTGCTACTGTCTCTGAAGCGCTGCTACCTGAGTTACTTTCTTTACAACAAAACAGTCATCGGGACCAATTGCTCATGAAACTGCGCCCTGAATATGAGACAGTGAGATCCAACTTAATGAGCCGAGCTTCTCTCCCCAACGTAGATGACTGTCTTCAAGAACTTCTACGAGAAGAACAACGCCTTGTTACCAAAATTGCCATTGAACAACAGAGCAACACTGTCCCTCCGCTTGCCTATGCTGCTAAAACCAGGCCACCTCCTCGGGACATCAGTAAAGTACAGTATTACAACTGTAAAAAATATGGCCATTATGCAAATCAATGCAAGCTGAAAATCTGCAAATATTGTAAGGCTGAAGGTCATGGTATTGACGAGTGTCGGAAGAAGGCTCGCAATTCTGCTTCTCGCCCTTATGTGCAGTCAGCTCCAAGTGCTTACTCGGCTACCACCCCACAATATGCATCTTCTGAATTCAGTGGTTCACTGCCGTTTGATTCCACATCACAGCCTGGTTCCTCATCACAAACACAGTCACCAGCTCCGATTACTCCAGCTATGGTAAATCAGATGATTATCAATGCCCTGTCCTCTATGAACATTTCAGGTACTGGTCCGTCCATTTCTAATACATGGTATTTAGATTCTGGAGCTAGTAATCACATGACGTCCTCACCCACCAAACTACATCATGTTATTCCCTACACTGGCACTCTCTCTGTTCAAGCTGCCAATGGGGACCACCTTCCCATCATCTCTGTGGGTGATGTCCCTGGCCCTTTTCCATTAAAAAAATGTTTTTGTGTCCCCTCATCTTGCTACTAATTTGGTTTCTGTGGGTCAATTAGTTGAGAATAATTGCAATGTCTCCTTTTCTTCTGCTGGTTGTGTTGTGCAGGACCAGGAGTCGGGGGCAGTGATTGCAAGGGGGCCTAAACGTGGCAGACTTTTTACTTTACCAGTATCTCCATTTATTCAAAATAAACCTTGGCATCAGTTGTTTTGTTTTTTTACTTCCTAATAATTCTCGGTTATGGCATAATAGACTTGGTCATCCGAATGCTGCTACGTTGTCCACTTTGTTTCAAACTGGATTATTAAATAAACCTCCTGATTCTGTTTCATTTGAGTGTGATGCTTGTAAATTAGGCAAAAGTAAAACTATACCTTTTTCTAACTCTACAACTCGGAGCCATGCATGTTTTGACTTAATCCATAGTGATGTTTGGGGCATTGCTCCTACCATTTCTCACGGTCATTTCAAATACTTTGTTACATTTATTGATGATTACAGCAGGTTTACTTGGGTTTATTTGTTACATTCTAAATCTGATGTTCTTAATGCATTTAAAATTTTTCTTAGCTATGTTGATACCCAATTTTCCAAATGCATTAAAACTTTGCGCTCAGATTCAGGGGGGCAGTATGTCTCCACTGATTTTCAGTCTTTCCTCAAAAGTCGAGGAATTATATCTCAACGTACTTGTCCATATACTCCTCAACAAAATGGAGTCGCAGAACGGAAAAACAAGCATCTTCTTGATGTCACGAGAACGCTTCTCATTGAATCATCTGTTCCTCCTCGTTTTTGGACTGAAGCTCTTACCACTGCAGTACATCTCATCAACCGTCTTCCATCACCTACCATTGCCCAATTAACACCACATTTTAAACTTTTTGGTCACCATCCTACGTTTAATCATCCACATACCTTTGGGTGTGTTTGCTTCGTTCATTTGCCTCCCACAGAGCACACAAAATTAACGGCCCAATCTAGCAGGTGTGTTTTTTAAGGATATGCCACTAACCAAAAGGGTTTTGTTTGCTATGATCCAATGGCTCGTCGCACCAGGATCTCTCGTAATGTTATTTTCTTTGAAAATCAATATTTTTTCCAAACCAACTTGGATTGTCCTTCTCCCTTTTCCACAACTTTGTTACCTGGGTTTTCTGAAGAAACAACTGTTACACGGTTTAATCCTAATTTTGTGTATCGTCGAAGGGAAAAACCTACCACTGCAGATGCCCACCCTCCTGATCCTCCGACAAATGGTCCCACATCTACTGGTCTCTTGCGTTGCTCCTCCAGAATTTCTCGACCTCCTGAGAGGTATGGATTTACCCATGCTTCCTTGATGACAACACTATCCTCTGTTTCCATCCCAAGTTCTTATTTGCAGGCTGTGCAACATGATTGTTGGAACCAGGCCATGAAAGCAGAATTAGATGCTTTGACTCTGAATCACACCTGGGATATTGTGGACTGTCCTTCTTCCGTTAAACCCATCGGTTGCAAATAGAACTACTCGATCAAACTAAACTCCGATGGCTCCTTGGATAGACACAAAGCTCGACTTGTGGCACTTGGCAACCGACAAGAGTATGGCATTGACTATGAAGAGACATTTGCGCCAGTTGCCAAAATGACAACTGTTCGGCTCCTTCTCGCCATTGCTGCTTCTCAATCTTGGCCGTTATACCAAATGGATGTCAAGAATGCTTTTCTACATGGGGACTTGAAAGAAGAGGTCTATATGCGGATACCACCAGGAGTCACCTCTCCGTCTAAGAAGTCTGTATGTCACTTACGCAGATCTCTTTATGGTCTCAAGCAAGCTCCCCGAGCGTGGTTTGAAACATTCAAAGATCGTTTAGGCACGATTGGCTTTACTCAAAGTCAATATGATCCATCTCTTTTTCTGAGCCACGCATCTACTGGCTTTACTGTTCTCCTCGTATATGTTGATGATATCATTATCACCGGCACTGATGATGCTATGATAAAATCACTCCAAGCCTCTCTTCGAGATTCATTCCATATGAAGGATCTGGGTCCTCTCCATTATTTTTTGGGCTTAGAGATACATCAGTCTCCAAAAGGCCTGTTTATCAATCAACACAAATATGCGACAGATCTTATTGAGCTTGCTGATCTCGATGAATCATCCTCAGTTGATACGCCGCTTGAGGTCAATCTTAAGTTGAGTAAAGATGATGGCGATCTTCTTCCTGATCCACATACATACCGGAGACTTGTTGGCAGTCTTGTCTATCTCACCATCACCAGGCCTGACATATCTTATGCTGTCAATCTTGTCAGCCAATTCATGACGTCTCCTCGCCACCTTCATCTGACGGCAGTAAAGCGAATTATCCGGTATTTATTGGGTACTAGAGCTCGTGGTTTATATTATCCAAAGGATAATCGTCTACTTTTGACTGCTTATGCAGATGCTAACTGGGCAAGATGTCCGGATACCAGACGGTCCACCACTGGTTGGTGTACGTACCTAGGTCAATCTCTCATCTCTTGGAAATGCAAGAAACAAGAACGGGTCTCCAAATCTTCCACAGAGGCTGAATATCGGGCTATGTCCTCTGCTTGTTCTGAAATCCTATGGCTTCGGGGTCTTCTTTCGGAACTAAGCTTTGCACAGGCCTCTCCCACTTCCTTGAATGCAGATAATACTGGGGCAATCAGAATCACTGAAAATCCTGTTCTTCATGAACGCACAAAACATATAGAAGTTGATTGCCACTTTATTCGAGACGAATACAAGCGTGATGTTATCAGTCTACCTCATGTCCCTACAGAATTTCAGTTTACAGATATCTTCACTAAGGGACTTGCTCGGCCTCGACATCAATTTCTTGTTTCCAAATTGCTGCTTTATGACACTCCCGCATCAATTTGAGGGGGGGTGTCAATCCTGGGCCTCCAGGCCCAATATAGCATGCCCATTTACATACTAGTTAGTTGTTAGCTATTAGTATGGATCTAAACCCAAGTGTAATTAATGGATAAGCATTGTTAGAATGTAAACAGGGATTAAACCCTTTTAAATATAGATCTCAGTCGACCATGCAAGGGATGACATTCATCTCCACTTTATCTCTCTCTCTCATGTCTGTATCACTTCTCTTTACAATGACAGGTTAAAGTTGGAAAGTTTCTTAAAAAGCATTGCTCTCTGTGGATCGACCTGGACTCACCAAACTGTTACTACATCGCGGCCCCGCACTTGGGGCTATCGATCAGTAATAAAAGGTGGTCCCAACCTTTTCTTAAGTCTATTTATGTTGATTTTGCTTACTTGTGTGATTTTGTAGGTTATGCTTAATTAGGAACATCAGTGGGGGTTTTAGGCTTAGTTTAGGAGTTTAGAGGGTTATTTGTAATTTCGGGATAGTATAGCAGGTGTTTTGCTATTCTAAAAAGTGTAGGGAGTTGGGCCCCATGGTTTTGGTTTAGTTGATCATAGGGTCCTTGGGAGAAATTGTGTTATCCTTAGTTTTCCCAAAAATACCATTAAGACCTCTGCATTGCACTACCACTTAAGGGCATTTTGGTCTTTTCCCTCTTCATTGCAAACCTATATAAACTACCCATTCTTAGCCACCAGCGACATTTCCCTCTCTTTGCTCTCCTCTCTTCTCTCTCTCCTTCCTCCACAAGCTAGGGCAGAATTTCACAATCTCTTGCAATTTTCCATTAAAGATCATTAAGACTTCTAAGATTCTAGAATCTTTTCCAAGATTTCCAAGCACCATCATCTAGGGCCCGTTTGGCATTATTCCATGGGACCATTTCCACATTCCCACGGAATGAAGAATAATGAAATGTGTTTGGCTTCAACTAAATTTACTTTTCTTTTGGAACATTTCAACAGAATGACCACCATCGAGAATGAGACTTGAGAAACAATCTACAATTGATTTTCAACACGGAACGAGGCGGACATCGAAACCCGACACTTCCATCCCTCGGGTGTTACCTTCAATCCATCGACTCTTCTGCAATTCTCTCCCCCTCTCTGACTCACCCTATCTCTCTAGTGTCTTTTTTTCTATTTCTCTCTCCATCTCTTTGCTCCCTTTCTTTGTCTCCATCTCTTTGCTCCCTTTCTTTGTGCACAAATCTATCTCTTACTCTCACTCCCTGTGTCTTTCCATATGTATTTTTCTTGCCGCGTCTTGCTCCCTCTTTCTCTGACACCCTCTCCCTCTCATTCTATCACGTCTCTCACTCTCTTGTCAGTGATTCCCCTCTTCAGTCTCACCCATTCGTCATGCTCCTCCTTGATTGTTGTCTCTCCTGATCTTTTCATTCTCTTTGTATGAAATCTTTTTATTATCGGTACCGAAAAAAACATATTATAGATTAGACTGTTGGCGCCATCGTTGGAAGGACAGCCTACGATGATGATCATTGCCCCTCAATTGATGGACACCACCCAAAAAAAAGAAAAACAAAAAAAAAGAAAAAAAAAAAAAAAAACTAATGGACATTATGTGTCAAATGTGAACTGCGTGAGATTTTGTTCCTAACCATCCATCACACTCTAGGTACCGACAACTCAGAAAAGAAAAAAATTGGAATATTGTCAGTGCCACATTTTCATGAGCACTGCTTTTGTATTGTCAATTCCGTGCTAAAGAGTCCCGAAGACATTACCTTTCTATCTACTACAAGAAAGATCAAATTCAAGAGTTATGTCAAGCTTTTGGAAGGCCCGGATTCGTCACAAGAGAGACTCCATGTGTATGCCAACCTTCTTAGGTAATATGGACCTAAACGAGACCGTCTATTGGACCCTAGAACCATTGGAAATTTGCTTTGCTTTAAACTGGTTTTCAAACATATATAGACAGCTCTATTCAGTCCAGAAGAAGCTGGCTCGGTGACCTTGCGGTCACTTGGCGGCTAGCCTCTTTGTTATAAGCGGTTAACCGCCAGGTAAACGAACTCCTCGGTTACTTTTCCAGAGAGCAACTCCAAATCAGAAATAGGAGTTCAGTCACCCAGCGGTTAGCTCACGGCTAACTGCCCAGTGTGCTGGCTGCTAACCGCAAGGTAACCGAAGTTAGTGTCAATCCAGGTCCATTTTCGCAGGCCCATTAGGTCTAAACAATATACATGTGTACATACCTTAGTTGCTAGCTATAATTGAGGATCTATATTGTATTAACAGATTGTATTGCCTTAATAAGGCATAAATAGAATATAATTAGGGCATTCAGCCCCTATATAAAGAAGTCACAGTCGACCCTTAAGGGTACGACATTCATCTCTCTCTCTCTCTCTCATGTTTTGTATTTCATCTCTCTGTCAATGACATGGTATCAGAGCACAGAGTTGCAATCTTCTAAGTGATCTGAGAGGAATCAACCTCTCCCGGAGTAAAAGAACAGATCTAGGATCTGTTTCAGACATCTCAGAGTCTAATCAGCCAAAACATCCACTGCTGATCATAGCCAATCAACAATGGCCCACTTGTGATCATCCAGACATCTTTGGAAACCTCGACAGACTTGGTCGCCCACTGTAGGAAAGAGTTTTGGTGATTTTTTTCGCAATTTTTTGCCAATCAGAGGTAGGTCTTTTGCTCCATCTCGTGATTTTTCCAATTTTGGCAGTAGATTTCATCTGATCCGTCCAAAAGTTTGGATCCTTGGAATCTGCACACCAGATTTCATCTCAAGGAAGCCATTTGAGACTGGAAATCAGATCTTACACCTGATCTGCATTCCAATCCATTTGTGGGCCCCACGTGGTCATCCAGACTCAAACCAGGGGGTCACCTGGAGGGATTTTTTCCCCGTGTTCATCTGATTTGTCTCAGACTGCTACTTATGCTTGCTGCTGGCTGTTGCTAATCAATATATGCTCGTTGCTTTACTTTTTCTTGCTGTTTGTTGTATCTACACTGCCTTCTGTTGATCTGTTTTGTTGGTAACTGTGTTCCTACTGCTGGTTTTTGGAAATACATTCATCTGATCTCATGGATAAAACTGAAAAATCAGATACTTCTCTTGTTCGATTTAATGGCAAAAACTATGCGTCTTGGGCATTTCAATTCCAGTTATACTTTGAAGGAATAGAACTTTGGGCCCATATTGATGGATCTGAAACAATCCCTGCCGATGATGCCAAGAAGATTCTTTCTTGGAAAACTAAAGATGCAAAGATAAAATCTTGGATTCTTTCCTCTGTAGAACCAAATTTTATTTTGTATTTCAGACCATGCAAAACCTCAAAGGAAATGTGGGAATATCTGAAAAAGGTATATTACCAAAATCATGCTACTCGCCAATTTCAACTGGAACTAGAAATTGCAAATTACTCCCAAGGGACGCTTTCCATCCAGGATTATTACTCAGGATTTCTAATCCTGTGGTCAGAATATGATGAAATCAAGTTTACTACTGTCTCTGAAGCACTACTACCTGAATTACTTTCTTTACAACAAAACGGCCATTGGGACCAATTGCTCATGAAACTTCACCCTGAGTATGAGACAGATAGATCAAACTTGATGAGCCGAGCTTCTGTCCCCAACTTAGATGACTGTCTTCAGGAACTTCTACGGGAAGAACAACGCCTTATTACCAAAATTGCAATTGAACAATAGAGCTTCACTGAAGCTCCGCTTGCCTATGCTGCTAAAACTAGACCTCCTCTTCGGGACATCAGTAAAATACAGTGTTACAACTGTAAAAAATATGGCCATTATGAAAATCAATGCAAGATGAAAGTCTGTAAATATTGTAAGGCTGTTGGTTACGTTTTTGAAGAGTGTCGGAAGAAGGTTCGCCTCAACATTTCTGTGAATCCAAATGGCCTGCCTATGATTTCTAACACTCTTATTGAGGCAGAAAGGGCTGAAGCAACCCTTGATCTCTGTGGTTTTCATGCTAAATGGGATAGCAAAAAGAACTTCTTTCCATTATCAGCTTTGATGCCAAAATACCGGCTTTTACACAACCTCTTCACTTTCAATGTTTATCCCTGCAAGGGAAATAGGACCGAATTGACTGCTTACATGATCAATGTCCTTCACAAAGTAACTTCCGGCGTTTCGATCAGTCTTCCCTCTCTTATTTGTTATACCATTGTTCGTTTTCACTTGTCAAATGCCACAAAGACTGCAGCTCCTTTTGGTTTCTTGATGTCTCAGTTAGCTCGCTCTTATGGCGTTGCTTGTCCTAATGAGAAACCTCTTTTCCTCACTCCTTTTGGTCAAGCGAATCTCATCCAAATGAATCTTCAACCAAATGTGGAAGCAGGGCAAGTACCCCTTCAAGAAGTTGTTCTAGCCCCATAGCAGCAAGCTCCTCCAACTCCACAGCAGCAAGCTCCTCCAGCCCCACACAGCCAGGCTCCTCGTCCTCCTCCAGTTGTTCCCAAAAACATTGGAGAACACATGGATGCACTTGAGCAACGGCAGCCCAACACTGAAAAGCTACTGAATATTTCTATGAAGTATTTGAGCGGACTGTCCAAGGGTTGCCGTCAGCTTGATTTTAATGGCATGCCTCCCTCACCCTCTCCTCTGTCTAATTAAGTTCGATTGGATGCTAAGCCACATGTGTTTTAATTGGTTCTCTTTGTTTTGGGCGGTGTAATTGGCATGTGGTTGTTTATGTCTCTTTTGATGGTGATTGGTTGTTTATGCCTGATTGATGTTTAAAACATTGACTCTATGTTGCTCCCTGGATATTTTTATGATATGCACAGGTTAATATAGTTCGATTACATATTCATATTACCTTATCTTTAATCCATTACATGTTATCTTTGTCTATTTGTGACAAAAGGGGGAGAGAATGTATTAATTAAGGGGGAGAATAATTCTTCATGATCTATGCAACTAAGGGGGAGAGTCTTCCCAACTATTGAATATTTTGTTTATACTAACAAAAGAAGGAGATTCCCTTAATATGTCCAGTGTTAGTGAAGTGTTGTGTTTTTACAGGAAAATCTTTTCATTCAAACACAATTGAAGTGGGAATGTGCCACACAAGACCTGAGTCCTTTAGCTCTTGAAATCTGTTTATCATTTGTAAAGGTCATGTACTTGTTGTATGGTTTAATTTTGAGTTGTATAGAATATCTACATGTAAGGATGTATAGGCTAGATGGTTTTATCACGAAATTGACAGAGGGGGAGATTGTTAGGGCCACAATTTCATGAGCACTGCTTTTGCATAGTCAATTCCGTGCCAAAGAGTTCCGAAGACATTACCTTTCTATCTACTACAAGAAAGATCAAATTCAAGAGGAATGTCAAGCTTTTGGAAGACCCGGATTCGTCACAAGAGAGACTCCATGTGTGTGCCAACCTTCTCAAGTAATATGGACCTAAATGAGACCGTCTTTTGGACCCTAGAACCATTGGAAATTTGCTTTGTTTTAAACTGGTTTCAAACATATATAGACAGCTCTATTTAGTCCAAAAGAAACTGGTTTAGTGACCTTGTGGTCACTTGGCGGCTAGCCTCTTTGTTATAAGCGGCTAATTGCCAGGTAACTGAACTCCTCGGTTACTTTTCCAGAGAGTAACTCCAAATCAGAAATAGGAGTTCGGTCACCCAGCGGCCAGCTCACGGCTAACCGCCAAGTGGCAGTTACCGAAGTTAGCGGTTACTTTTCGAGAATGCTTCTCTGTTTCTGGAAAATATCTTCGGCCACCTAGCGGTTACCTCACGGCTAGCCGCCAAGGCCACCGACGGCTAACCGCGAGTTGACCGAATTCTTAAATATGACCGTTACTCCTGATCGTTTGAAAAGAGGCTAGCCGAGGTGTTTGAAGGCTAGCCACCATACTAGCCATTGGAGCTTTGTTTATAAATATCTAGAGCTCATTTTTCACTAAAACTCTCACACTTTTGAAGAGCTCTCTTTTCTACTTTTTCCCAATCAAAACTTAGCTCTCCAATCCCTTTCCAAACACACCAATACTTGATCTAGGAAAATCTAAGAGCTTTTTAGCTCCAAAACGAGTGTGTTTTGAAGAAGACCTTCTAGGGTACTTTGATCTCCAAATTATTAATCATCTTAAACCTAAAACACAAACCTCTTAATCTTGGCTGTGCAGCTCATTGGAGCATCTTCATCTACACCAAGCTAGCATCAAGAGGTTAAAGCTTCAACTGTGGTTAGAGCTTCAACAAAAACTTTCCAAACTTCATCAAAGGCAAGTGTTCGCCCTTCAATCAAATTCTTCAATCTGTGTATGTTGAGAAAGTGGATTCAAACTGTGTGCTTCAACCACTCTAAAAATTGTGTGTGGGGTATTAGATCCGTGTGATCAAACCTCATTATCAAAATCGAGTAGTGTAAGTAATTGGAATCATTACTTGTGTAGTTTGATTCTTCATAGTGGAACCAAGGGATTGCGTGACCCTCTTTCACATGCCAGTTCCTGGGAATTATGTTTGTTTTAGAAATTATATTTGTAGAAGATGTACATGTTTGGTTGTGACCATTTAGGACTGTATATTATTTTCATAATAAATCTTTTAGGAATAATTTCATGAATCTTTTTCATTATAAATCTTTGATGACTTTACGGGAAAACACCAGACAAGTTAAAACAAAACTCCCTCTCTTTAGACCAAAGCCAAAGCCAATTAATTGTGTTTTTGAGCAAAATCTGCTGAACCGGAAACTCGCTCACTGTCCATCTTTACATAGATATTCGTAGTTTTTTATCTTTCTCTCCTTTGTCTTTTATGATCTCATTCTTCTCACTCTCTTCGTTTGCTTTTGCTTTTGGTTTCTTTAGGGGCTTCCCCAATCCTGCTTTTGGTTTTGGTTACTTCATTTGCTTTTGGTTTTGGTTTCTTCAGGGGGCATCCTTCGATCTCAGAGAGAGATTTTTTGAGGCGATGCTATTGTCGCTCAACCAAAAGTAAAAAAAATGGCAGGAGGACCGAAACTATGTTGCCCAAACTACAAGGTATTTTCCCGAGCAACGACCATTTACCAGGTTTTTTCCCCTAAAATATTCTAAATCTTTTCATTATATTTTTTTCATTATAAATCTTTTATAAATAATAACTTAGTATTTGAAATTAATTTGATGTTTTTGTTTTTAAGTATATAACATGGATATATGAATATTTTACGATAAATTCAAATTAAAAAAAAAATTGTCAAACATGATTTTGTTGATTTTTTATTTATTGGGAATAATTATGATAGAATATTGCCAAACAAGTTCTGCACAATCCATTTCCAGAATAGAATCATTTTCAGCATCATCCATTTTCAGAAGAAGAATGTTTTGAGCACAAGAATGATGCCAAACGGGCCCTAAATCTCTTTCCTGTTACCAACAAGGTGAGTATAAAACCCTAATTCCAATTATAGCTTCCCTAGGGGTTTCTTTTGTAGAAATTTAGCCTAATGCATGTTTCTCCCTTGAGAATTGGGCGTAGGAGTAGTAGATCTTGGTGTTTTGGGTTTTGAGGAGTTTTTGGGTTTTCTAGGCTTGGAAGGCTTGGGTTTGAGAGGTTTCACATATCTTGGATCCCATATGAAATTCATAGCACGCAAAAGTCCCTATTTCTATGGTTCTTATGATGAATCGCATCAATTTTGATGGTTTTGGTAGAAATCCCTCTCTTTTGTAAGCTCTTTTTATGGTTTTGGACCCCATAAGTGGATCGGAAACCCAATTGATGGAAATCCCTTCAATTATGGAAATTATGAATTGGAAATGGTAGGAAATCATGAATTTGATGTGTTGGTGAAGTTTGGTGGCAATTGGAGATGATTTGGAGGGGCTTTGCATCAATTCAAATCAAAAGGGGTTGGGTTCTGGGAACCTACGGTGAGTCGTAGTTCTCTCTCAGCTAGTCATTAGAGTTCCAGAAAGTTAATCGTTGTTGTGCATTGGTGTGAAAGTGTAGCTAAAGCCAATGTACAAGTCCTAGAAGGGAGGGTGAATAGGACTATTGAACTTCTTTGCCCATTTTTAACAAATTAAACAAGATTACAAAGTGATCGAGTGAGATATAGGCAAAGGTGTGTGCACTTAGCAATGTTCAATATAGAGAATGAATATGAAACTAGACCAGGATATTGAAACAAGCAATATAGAAAGATGCACACAGCTTTATAGTGGTTCGGACCACATGTCCTACATCCACTCATAAGGGTGACACAATCCCTTGGTTCCACTATGAAGAATCAAACTACACAAGTAATGATTCTAATTACTTACACTACTCAATTTTGATAACGAGCTTCGATTACACAGATCTAATCCCCCACACGATTTTTAGAGTGGTTGAAGCACACAATTTCAATCCTCTATCTCAACATATACAGATTGTAAAATTTAATTGGAGGGCGAACACGTTTGATGAAGTTTGGAAAGTGTTCGTTGAAGCTCTAACCGCAGTTGAAGCTAGCTTGGTGTAGATGAAGATGCTCCAATGAGCTGCATAGCCAAGATCAAGAGGCTTGTGTTCTAGGGTTAAGATGATTAATAACTTGGAGATCAAAGTACCCTAGAAGGTCTTCTTCAAAACACACTCGTCATGGAGCTAAAGAAGCTCTTAGCTTTTCCTAGATCAGGTATTGGTGTGTTTGGAAGAGGATTGGAGAGCTTAGTTTTGATTGGGAAGAAGTAGAAAAGAGAGCTCTTCAAAAGTGTCAAAGTTACAGTGAAAAACGAGCTCTAGATATTTATAAACAAAGCTCCAACGAGATCAGTATAGCGGCTAGCCTCCAAACACCTCGGCCAGCCTCTTTTCAAATGATCAGGAATAACGGTCATATTTAAGAATTCGGTCAACTCACAGTTAGCCGTCGGTGGCCTTGGCGGCTAGCCATGAGGTGACCACTAGGTGGCCGAAGATATTTTTTAGAAACAGAGAAGCATTATGGAAAAGTAACCGCTTAGGCGCTTACTTCGGTTACCTGGTGGTTAGCCGCCAACACACTTGGCGGTTAGCCATGAGCTGACCGCTAGGTATCGAACTCTTATATCAGATTTGGAGTTGCTCTTTGGAAAAGTAACCGAGGAGTTCGGTTACCTGGCAGTTAGTCACTTATAACAAAGAGGTTAGCCGCCAAGTGAACCGAACCAACTTCTTCTGAACTTTTTAGAGCTGTCTATATAAGTTTGAAAACCGGTTTAATACAAAGCATTTTTCCAAGGGTTCTAGGGTCCAGATGATGGTCTGGTTTGGGTCTATATTACCTGAGAAGGTTGGCACACACATGGAGTCTCTCTTTTGACGAATACGGGCCTTCCAAAAGCTTGACATTCCTCTTGAATTAGATCTACATTGTAGTAGTTGGTATTGCGTCTTTGGGATTCTTTGGCACGGAATTGACAATACAAAAACAATGCTCATGAAAATGTGGCACTAACATGGTGAGCTTTTCCAAAGCTGTGAAGTTGCACAAAATGCACCTCAGTAACCTTACGGCTAGCCGTAGTACACCATGGCTAGCCTACGCACGGTCACAGCTAACCGTGGGACTAGGTTTCTCCAAAATGCTGAAATTGCATTGTTTACCCCTTTAACCTAATTTAACTTGATTAATGCTTGTAAATGGAAGACTTAAGGGTGTGGATGCCTGAACTCCACTCACGGGTTGCTCAAAGCAGGGTATGGGAGTTAGTGCAAGAGGATGGTAAATGAGAGGTCTTCGGATGCCAACTAGCCTTAGAGCACCAAGTATTACATATGGAAGGTCTGAAACTTCATTTGGCCATTATGTTGGATGACTCAACACTCATTTAAAGGGGTGACCTTTAACCTACGTTGGTTAGCCATTTTCCGTTCTTTGATTGATATGATGAATGGATATGACGGATGGATCTCTATTATTATTGATGGATGTGTGTGTATACCTATGGATGGTTAATGATGATGACGGGGACCTTGACCAAGGGTTACCTAAAGGAGACCTTGTATATGCAATGGAGATGGATTACCTGTGTCTAAGGCTAGACAGGTTATTCAATGGCCGTATGGATTATCCACCTTTGATATGGAACCTTGGCATGATATGGACAATTGGGAATATATTGTTACACTTTGATGGTTTGTTTATGATTGAATGGACTGTGATACTTCAATGCATTGTTAGTGACGGGATGGATACTTTGACGGGCCTGGTATCATGGCATGGAAAATGGTGATGGTTTGGATGGTTTTACCCTTCTGTTTGCATTCGTAGACGGGTTTGAACAGTAAGGGTTTTCAGCAGTGGAATGGTGGTGGAAGGGTCCCGACTAGGGTTTCAAGGTTGTTTGGGTTTGGAAACTATCGAATTAATGGTCGGTTTGAGGTTCGGTGTGTTCTCGAGCGGATTGGATTTTGGGAGGGTCAATGAGGCGTGGGTTTTTAAGGAACTGCGGGTTTTGGAAGATGGTTTTGGTTGGATGCTGACGAAGGGGAAGTTCGGTTTAGGGTCAAGAGTTCTTTTTCTGGGTTAGGGTCTAGTATGAGATAGGTTACAGTTGGCGTGGATAGGGCAGGGATGGATGGTTGTCTGGTGAAGGGATTCCGAACAGAGATGGACGATGGAATGGATAGAGGAAAATCACGCTGATCGATTGCAAGGATCGTTCAGCTCTGATACCAATTGATACAAATCCTTGGGTTAGGATTTGGGTTGTAGGTGCCGCAACACAATGAAGGGTTTTTGTCAAAACAATATCACAATGAATAACACTCTCCAATGATAAATCCCACGAGGGAAAAATTCTATTAACTCAACTATGAGATTATTGATCTCTACAATGCCATATATATATAAAAAAAAAAAAAAAGAAAAAAAACTTAGGGGCTAAGTAAAACCTAATCAAACTAGGAAACTAACAAACTTAGAAAGCTATTCCTAATTAGAATTCTTCACTAAAATTAGAAACTAATAATAATTAAAAATAACAAAATTCCTAAACTCTCTTGGGTCCCACATGTGGCCCATGAGTCTGTCTCCAACGAAATATTGTTGGTTTTGCATCAATAAGCTGACAAAAAAAAAAAAAAGAGGAAGATAGGGGGCAGGCTAGAATTCATGCAACATGTGTAGAAGATAACAGGCCTTAAGAAGGCCCAGCTCATCAAGGCCCGTATACAGTTGTATATAAAATCCCACATGTGGGATTCAGTCTGTAATTATGTTGCTGATTTCTCTCATAGTACTTCCTGTATAGGCTAGGAGATTGATTTATTTCTGATTCTGAATGTATTAATTGATATGTATAAATCCCTTGATTAGGGTATAATGATATGATAAATAGATAGACGATCCTCTATTGAGGTATCAGTTTCTCTCCAGCTTTCGTCTCTTCCTCTTTCTCTCATTACATTTCATTTCATGGTATCAGAGCATAGGTTGTGATCAATCCATCTTCCTTCATTGATCAAACCCTTCTTCTTATTGGCGTGAATCCTGTCTCCATTGCTGCTTTCATTACTGATAATAGTGTCTGACATGCCTGACGTCTACCGGCATTACGGATCTCAAACACCACCTTACTCGCCACTTTAGAATGAAGGATTTTGGTCCTCTCACCTACTTTCTAGGGCTTGAGTTTGTACGCAACAAATCAGGCATTAGGGTCCTTCAGCGCAAATATGCGACAGATTTGCTCACGTCAGTCAGGCTTGATGATGCTCACACTTTTGATACGCCTCTGGAATTGAATAGCAAAATCAGTTCAGATGATGGCACTCCCTTAGATGATCCATCTGTTTTCCGACGGATAGTTGGTAGTTTGCTCTACTTAACTATGACTTGACCGGATATTTCTCATGCTGTTCATACAGTAAGTCAGTTTGTTAGCAATCCCCACAAATCGCACCTTGCTGCTGCGTTACGCATCCTCTGCTATGTTAAAGGCACTCTTCATCATGGTCTCTTCTTCCCTTCTGATACTTCTCTGCAATTATCAGCTTATGTAGATGCTGACTGGGCTGGTTGTCCGGACTCTCGGAGGTCTACCCCTGGATGGTGTATGTTTCTTGGAAAATCTCTGATTTCATGGAAGTACAAGAAGCAAACCACTGTCTCAAAGTCTTCTGCTGAGGCAGAATATCGGGCGATGTCTTCCACCTGTGCTGAAATTATCTGGCTCCGTCGCCTTCTGTGTGAATTGGGTGTTCTTGTTGGTAGTTCCACATCTCTCTATGGGAACAATACCAGTGCTACCAGAATTGCCAACAACCCGGTCTTTCATGAAAGAACAAAGCACATTGAGATTAACTGTCACTTCATCCGTCAACATGTCGTTACTGAGAAGATAACTCTGCCTCATGTCTCTTCTTTTAACCAGTTGGCAGATATCTTCACCAAGGCCTTCCCAAAATGCGTCATCATGAGCTAACTAGCAAATTGATGTTTTCTGCCTTACCACATCAATTTGAGGGGAAGTGTAGAAGATAACAAGCCTTAAGAAGGCCCAGCTCATCAAGGCCCGTATACAGTTGTATATAAAATCCCACATGTGGGATTCGGTTTGTAATTATGTTGCTGATTTCTCTCATAGTACTTCCTGTATAGGCTAGGAGATTGATTTATTTCTGATTCTGATTGTATTAATTGATATGTATAAATCCCTTGATTAGGGTATAATGATATGATAAATAGATAGACGATCCTCTATTGAGGTATCAGTTTCTCTCCAGCTTTCGTCTCTTCCTCTCTCTCATTACATATCATTTCAACATGCATGTACATAAGTCGACATACACAAATTGGAAGATAGGAGCCCGGCTAGAATTCATGCAAGATGCGACACAACAACATTGGTCAGTGAAATAAACTTCCAAATAGAACCAATGGCAAAGAACTCTATCACGAAAAGTAGTTATACAGGGATTTGGATGCATTAACCAAAAAAAAAAAAAGGCGAAAGCAAAAAAGAAACCGACAGAAACTAAAAAAGCCAACAGGAGTCGCCAACAATTTTTTTCTAATTGTAATGGGAGTTTAATTAGGATTCGAATTCAAAATCTATTAATGAATAACTTGATCTCAATTCAAAGGATCAAAAATTTTAAAATAATCAACTGAAACATGTCTAATGATGATCAATTGCAAAAGTTTCCTACACATTTATCAATCAAGTCATATTTTATGAGAACCAAGGATTCCTTGATCGTTCAAGTTATACACCAAATTATTTATAAAATATTAATAAATTATATCTTCCGCATTGTCAGAAAGTTTTGATCTCTGTAGTTTACTAATCAATTTTATAAGGTCATTACCACAGCTTGCTATTCCACCAAACATATAACAATTCCGTGTAACTGTTTTATAATCACTCATAATCCAGTCAACTACCATAACCTAAAATCAGCACCATTCAAACCCTCCTACACATTCTACCAACTGCTAACTTACAGCCCATTACAGCCCATTCAACCCATTTCAAATTGGTCACCTTCCAGCACCAGCTTGCAGCACTAATCCACAGGTTAGGAAACAATTCAAAAAAATAATGTCATAAATACCACATCCCGCGAATATGAGAGAGAGAGAGAGAGATGAATGAAGTAAACATCTTATAATTCACTAGTTTGTTTAAATGTTATGTTTAACCCAAATGACAATTAATTTGAATATTTGGCAGAAAGTTGGCTGTGCATTTCAGATAGCATAGAAGTTGGCATCATTCAAATGAGGGGGGAATTATTGCGCGACTTTTGCAGAAGAACTTTGGAAAAAATCCTATTAAAAGCCAGTTTCTGTGTCAACCACAACAGAGCTGAATGCTAACCAGCTCTTCTACCAAATAATTTGAACCTCTTGTGAGCTTTAATGCCCCTTATTTTTCATGTATCTACGCATTTTTTCAAGTTCATAAACCATAGCTTATTTTCAGCCCAGACAACTTCAAACATCAGCTGGTGAAGAATGAAGACAGCTAATCCAATTCACAAATGTTCCTTTGGTTCTATTAAAAGGAATGGAAATGTCAAATGATTCAAGTCCCGTGAGTTGGTCAAATAATATATGATAGAAAGTATACATTTCACATCGATCCAAGGTAGCTTTTGGTCAAATAATAAATGATAGCTTTTATAATACAGAGACTTATGAGCACTCAGAAAATTTAGTCACGCATTATTATTATTATTATTTTTTACTAACGAGGTGTCCAGGCCTCTTTGAGCACCTGACTAATCCCCAGGCGGTGGTTTCCCCCTGTCCCACTCACTGGGTGCATGCTGGGAGTTGTTTCCAGCTCCTGGGGTCCCAACAGAGCAGAGAGTCAAACCCAGGACCACGGGGAGCAATCTAGTCACGCATTATTATAATTATATTTGAGTACGATAGTTCAAAATCTATCCCATTGGGAATGGAAAGTTACTAAAAAAAATTGTCCAGTCTATATACATTTATTTGCACTTTTATGGTGCTTCATATTATTTAACAGGTAAAAAAGGAATATAGAAAAAGATGGCTCATAAACTAGTATTTACATAAGGATAGAGAGATCTTCAGAAAGTTAGACAATTAAGCAGCCAAGTCAGTTCCCAGTGATAAAAAAAGGCGTGAAACCACTAGGTTGTGAATATGCATGTGAACCACAAGTTTCTAATAGATGCTTGCATTACAGTTCTAGAGGAGAGCAAAATTAGCTTTAGCCACTAAAGGTATGAAGAGGAAAAAGATGAGGTATAATAAATAGTAATCCCTTCTGCATTAGGAATTCAGGATCAGAGAGATCACTTGAAAGGAAGCTTGATCAAAATAAATAATTTTTTTTTGTTTCCCCATGTGAGGTCACATGGGTAATGCAAACTGTTAGTGTGGCATGCCCCATCAACGAATGGATCATTCCCCAATATCTCCATCCAATATGATCTTTTCCATTTCCATCCAAGAGATATCTTCCATCCATCGTTGGCCTACCCTATGAATGATCAGTCAGATCACCAAAAGGTGCCCCCAACCTGTCCAGTTTTTTGGGCTAAACAGATGGTTTTTTGGACATAGTAAAGTTTCCCTTAATTTGGAACAAAATGCCAACACATTGAAACTTACCCACTGCAATTTACTGTTTGATCCAGTAGGTCGAAATATAGAAGCTCGTGGATATAGCTGGAAAAGAAAAGACTTCAAGTCCCCATAGAAGTCACCATGCCTCTCCCAAGGCTGAGAAGCATAACCACCATATATATAACCTTCTTTATCCTTGATAATCAGTATAGTTGGGCCATCTCCACTTCTACAGAAACAGTTTGAACTAGGCTATATAAATATATAGAAAAAAATAGACACACATGCAACCAAACAAAATGAAATAGCAGCAGACCATTCAGCATGGTAACTTAAATATAGTTCTTCCTTTAAATGGAAAGCATTTGTGTTCAATGGCCATTTCTTATGATGCTTATGATATACATGAAGATTTCCACATCACCACTCCAAACTCGTGTTTATTACTTTCTCATGTTTACTCACATTGATACTTAAAACAGAGGCAGTTTTTAATGCTGGTCCCAACCAGGATTTGGGGGGCGGGGGGGGGGGTGACAGCCAGGATTTGGGGGGGGGGGGGGGGGGGTGACAGCCAGCGTAAAATTGTATATGTGCAAATTTCTCTCCATGGATTATTGTATTATTGTATATGTCCAAAATCACTGTGATCCT
Source organism: Camphora micrantha (assembly GCA_003546025.1). Lineage (NCBI taxonomy): Eukaryota > Viridiplantae > Streptophyta > Magnoliopsida > Laurales > Lauraceae > Camphora > Camphora micrantha. The sequence goes on from QPKB01000001.1 coordinate 42,761,037, forward strand.
AACTAGCAGATTGCATTGGACGGCCCTTTTATTTTATTAGATGTCCATTAGATGGTTTTCCAATTTAATGTTTATTCACAATGATACTTAGAACACCGACAGTTTTTATTGCTGGTCCCAACCAGGATAAAGGAGGGGGGGTTGAGTCAGGTAGGTCAACAGCCAGCGTAAAATTGTATAATGTGCAAATTTCTCTCCATGGATTATTGTATATGTCCAAAACCACTGTGATCCTAACTAACAGATTGAATTGGACAGCCTTTTTGTTTTCTTAGCTGTCCGTTAGTTGGGCTTTCAATTTGATGGTTACGAAATTTCTGATCATCTTAATTTCTGGGCTATATTCCAACAAGAAGGCATCAGACCAGCTGGTTCAGAATTAAACTGGTAGACATGCATATCATGTGAAGGAAGATGAATTGCCACAAAATTTTATTGTGTGCAAAACACACTAATAGTGCAGACATTTATTTAAGAATAAGACCTTCCAACAAGGGGTATAAGGTTCTCTTGAAGTCTCTACATAATATTTATCCTAGTGTGAGGAGTAAAAAACTTCAACATGTATGCTTAACCAGAGAAAACAAGGATACTCACGATATATTACCAATGAACGTGTTGAAGCTTAAGCCATTAAGAGCACTATGGTACAAAAGCGACCATTCCTCCAACTCATGTTGAGAAAGGGCTCCGCCTATATGCCAAGCATATTCTTTCCTCAAAACAAGCAAATTGGGACTTAAATCTTCTGGATACAGTAGATGAGGCAATTGAGAACCAGGTCTCCCTGCACAAAGAAGTGTTCAAGATATTTTATAAAACAGTTAATCTAAAACCAAATGCTTGTAGAGTAGTTTTTCTCATTTTCATCACCACAATCATTCTCATGGGCAGGACAATTTAGTTTTTAACATTTTGAATTTAAATGATTAGCATACATCCCTTTTTTTTTTTTTTTGATAACAAATGATTAGCATACGTCTTAAGACGAAAAAGAAAAGGAAAAATGTGAGACAATTTATATTGCATGTCCTCTCTCCCTGGGGGCCTAATGGAAATATGGAAATTACACACATAGGGGAGAGAGAGAGAGAGAGAGATCACAGTTTCATGTCCAACTCAATACCAACACTCTGAGCCCCCCTGTTTGCTAACCCAGACATTCAATCAAAACCCTACCCCAGTTTATTGGCAATGGCCCAAATAAAAATTGAATGATATACAATGATATATCGATATGATATGATTTTAAGCCATTGGCAACAAGGATCACCTAATCCTAGTATTTATAAGTTCTGCATCATTCAAAAATGGAAGAATCCAGAGGTCCAGATTTGTGTAATGCATGCCATTCATAAATAGATTCAAACAACATCGTGATTTGTGGACGACACAAATTAGGGCCCCATTTGGCATCCTTTCAGTGTTGTTCCCAATTTTGTGCCGAGATCAAGTTGGGCCGAGATTCAGGTTGTGTCAAGATCATACTGCTGGCACAAAAGAAAATGAAATTTTAGAAAGTTGGGCCACAAACAGGGTCCACAAAGAAAATTTCAGAACATTGGGCCATGTATAGATCCTATGAAGTCCAATCGAGGCTTATGAAGCATAATCAGGGTCTATTAAGTCAAATTCGAACCTATGAAGCATAATCAGGGTCCATGACGTCAAATCAGGGGTCAAAATTCACTCCAGCCATCAAATGATCAAGTCAAGTGTTAAAAAACAAAAGGAAGAATCGTCAAAATGATGTTGAAGCATTTCCAAGTGGGGGTAACGTGGGGATTCGTGCCCAACCCACTTGCAAATCTTCCAAGCCTATAAATAAGTCATTTTAAGCTAGAAAAAGGATCCAAATCAGGTCAAAAGGCAAGTGCAAAAAGCTGCTTAGGGCAAAACAAAGGAAAAAGAAGAAGCAACCTGTGCAAGGAAGCGGAAAAAGCTCTGCAACAACTCCAACTCAGTCTCCCACAACCCTCAAGGTGCTTAGAACGTCCAGGGTACTCCCCCAAAAGGGATTTTTTAATTCCAAAATGATGTTAAATTCCTTCCATTACCTTTAAATTTTGGTTTCTTTGTCTACCTGGGAACAAGATGGCTTCAGATCAAAATCCCATCATGTAAATTGTCTTCACTGTTAAACAGGCCCAAGGCCCAAAGCCCATCAGTAGTCAAATGCTATATCTCACGTGGAATTGATTTGGGTCAATATTGAGACAGTTGTAGCTTTCCTAACTTAGAATAGCAATTGTTGTAATTAGTTGTTTTCCTAACTTAGGTTAATGATTGATAATTAGATAGTTTTCCTTTCTTAGAGCCTTAATTAAAGGCATGTAAATACCTATATATTGATGTACAATCTCCATAGAAAGACAGACAAATTGAATACATTCTCGAGAGTATTCAAAACTCTTTTCTGTGATCGTGATTTTGTCATGGTATCAGAGCGAGGTTAAATCTCTTCTAGTCTTCTTCGAATCTTGGTGATAATAGTCATTGGCATCCTGTCCTTGATTATTCGTGCATGTTAACATAGTTTTTCAAGAACATCTTGAAGTTTGATCTTTGTGGCCCACCACAGATCAGCCCAAGTTCATCACAGACATCATTCTATCTTGATCGACAGTTGAATCAGAGTCTTGTGGATGTTTGTTTGCCTCAGCAGAGAAATCAGAGAATAGATTTTGGTTCTGGGAACCATTCTCGTCAGTAATTTGGAGCAACTCATCAGGGGCCCACCTCTGATCATCACTGCAGTATCAGCAGAACCTCCCATCTTGGTCGACCACTCATCCTGGAATTCTTGGACATTTTTTCAGCATTTTTCGATCATCAGAGGTAGGCCATATACCATTTTTTTTGGTATTTTAGTTTTGTCCAACAGATTTCATCTCAGCCGTTCAAAATTGTGGATTTTGATCCGTTTTGCATAAGACCTCTTCCAATAGCTGCGAAAATTGTCTACCTGTCCATCCCCTGTCGTTGATCTGTCTAGAGATCAATTGGTGGGGCCCACGTGCTGATCTTCTCCTGAAATCAAGGCCGTTTTTAACTTGCTGCCTACTTTTTTTGTTGCTGGTTGCTGCTATTTTCTTCTCTGTTTGCTGTTTGCTGCTGTTTTCTTCTCTGTTTGCTGTCTTGATCCGTTCTTTTGGCCAATATCAACGTTGAGATGGAAAAATCTGAGGTTACCTTGATCAAGTTCACGGGAAAAAATTACCCCGCTTGGTCTTTTCAGTTCCAAATCTACCTTGAAGCTAAGGAATTATGGGGATATATTTCTGGTTCTGAACCTATATCCACTGAGGATGAGAAGAAGATCTCCTCTTGGCATACTAAAGATGCAAAAATCAAAACCTGGATTCTGGGATCTGTTGAGCCTCATCTGATAATGAACCTCAAACCCTACACCACTTCTAAAGACATGTGGGAGTATTTGCAGCAAGTGTACCATCAAAATAACTCTGCTCGTCAATTTCACCTTGAATGTGCGATTGCTGAATATGCACAAGGAACCTTGTCGATTCAAGACTACTATTCAGGATTCCGGACCTTATGGTCGGAATACGATAGTATTAAGTATGCAGGTGTGGCTGCCAACGTTTTGATTGTCATTCTTGATCTTCAGGCCTCTAGTCAGCGGGATCAATTTTTGATGAAATTACGGAATGAATATGACAGTGTCCGCTCTGCCCTGATGAATCGGACACCTCTACCTTCCTTGGCTGTCTGCTTGAATGAACTCTTACGCGAGGAACAACGCATGGCAACCTCGGCCCATATAGCTCAACAAAAGACTGAGACCTATTCAGTCGCGTTCTCAGCTAATAAAGCTTCTCAACCTCCGCTACGTGACTTGAGCAAAACCCAATGCTACAGTTGTCAGAAATTTGGGCATCTTGCATCTCAATGCAAACAGAAAGTCTGCAGTTACTGTAAAAAGTCGGGACATATTATCTCTGAATGTCGCCGCCGTCCACCACGTCCGTCGACACAGTATCAGACTTCCCAGTCTCCGGCTCCGCAGTATCAGACTCCACAGTCTCAGACTCCACATGCTTATGTGGCTTCCTCGGTTATGCCTGTTCCTACATCAGCACCTCCACAGCCTGGGCCCTCATCCTCTCTCACTCCTGAATTGGTTCAACAAATGATTATCAATGCCCTCTCTGCCTTTGGTCTCTCAGGTAAGTCCCCTTCATTTTCTACTTGGTTCCTTGATTCCGGGGCGTCTAATCATATGACGTATTCCCACACCCCTCTCTCCAATATGACCAGTTACAATGGCCATCTCCAAATACAAACTGCTGACGGCGGACATGTTCCTATTACTGCTATCGGAGATATCCCTGGTCCCATCCCATTGAGAAATGTTTACCTTTGTCCTAATTTAACTTCCAACCTATTGTCCGTCGGGCCACTTGTTGAAAATAATTGTAACATCTCTTTTTCTTCTTCTGGTTGTGTTGTGCAGGACCAGATGTCCGGGAAGGAGATCGCGAGGGGACCTAAGTGTGGACGCTTATTTCCGCTGGATTTTTCTAAATTTTCTAGGAATCAATTCGACAATAATGTGTTTTGTTTTTCTCTTAGAGATAATTGTCGATTGTGGCATAATAGACTCGGACATCCTAATTCCAAGGCTTTGTCCCTTATGTTAAACTCTGGTTTATTAAATAAATCTATTGGTTTATCTTCTTGTATGCCTTTTGATTGTGCTACTTGTAAAATGGGAAAGAGCAAAACTCTTCCGTTTCCTCATTCCACTTCTCACACCTCTCAGTGTTTTGATTTAGTTCATAGTGATGTATGGGGAATTGCTCCAACTCTTTCCCACGCTCACTACAAATATTTTGTGACTTTTATTGATGATTTCAGTCGGTTCACATGGGTCTACTTTTTGCATTCAAAATCTGATGTTTTTAATGTTTTTAAAATCTTTTTAGCTTATGTTGAGAATCAATTTTCCACCTGCATTAAAATCTTGCGATCTGATTCAGGCGGAGAATATGTATCCTCAGATTTTCAACGATTTTTGCAAAACAAAGGTATTATTTCTCAAAGATCTTGTCCTTATACTCCCCAGCAGAATGGAATCGCTGAAAGGAAAAATAGACATCTCCTTGATGTCACTCGTTCGCTTCTTCTTGAATCATCGGTTCCTACCCGTTTTTGGGTTGAGGCACTGGCTACGGCAACTCATCTTATCAATCGTATGCCATCAACCTCCATTGAAAATCAAAGCCCATATTACCGATTGTACAAGACCTCTCCATCCTATGATGATCTTCATGTTTTTGGCTCCATTTGCTTCGTGCACTTGCCTCCCTCTGAGAGGACAAAACTAACGGCATAATCAACTCAGTGTGTGTTTTTAGGTTATGCACCCTTCCAGAAGGGGTTTCTTTGTTATGATCCTCACATTCGTCGTTTACGTACCTCTAGGAATGTCGTTTTCTTTGAACAACAGTATTTTTTTCAAAAGCACATTGATCCTCCTGACTCCTCTTTGGTGTCTTTACCTGGTTTTTCTGACAACACCTCAGTTGTTTGTTTTAATCCTAACTTTGTGTATCACAGACGGAACAGAGAAGCGCCTCCCAGGGATCCCCCTCCTGATCTTCCTCCGGCATCCGGTCCACCTCAGGCACTTGGTCCATTTGGCCCTCCTTCATTGCGTCGCTCCACTCGCATTTCGGTCCCACCCGACCGCTATGGGTTCTCCCATACTTCCTTAATGGCCACTTTGTCTTCTTCTTCCATTCCCCAATCCTATTCTCAGGCTGTGCAGGATACATGTTGGAACAAGGCTATGCAAGATGAATTGGCTGCTTTAGAGAAAAATCATACGTGGGATATTGTCCCCTCTCCTGTGGGTGTCAAACCTATTGGCTGCAAGTGGATCTTTTCTCTCAAGTTAAAATCAGATGGCACTCTAGATCGGTACAAGGCGCGCCTTGTTGCTCTCGGAAATCGGCAGGAATATGGCATTGATTATGATGAAACCTTTGCTCCCGTCGCCAAGATGACCACCGTACGCATCATTCTTGTTGTTGCTGCCTCAGTCCTGGCCTCTCTATCAAATGGATGTAAAAAATGCGTTTCTTCATGGTGATCTCAAAGAAGATGTTTATATGCGTCTGCCTCCGGGGTCCTCCTCTGGGAAGGGTATGGTTGCCAAGCTCCGTCGCTCTCTCTATGGTCTGAAGCAAGCTCCTCGCGCATGGTTTGAGAAATTTCAAGATGCCCTTCTCCATTTGGATTTTCATCCTAGCCAGTATGATCCTTCCATGTTCTTACATCATGCTCCATCCGGGATTACTGTGCTACTCGTCTACGTGGATGACATTGTCATTACTGGTCCCAATGCACACATGATTCAGGCACTCCAAGCTTCTCTTCATCAGACATTTCAAATGAAGGATCTAGGCCCCTTACACTATTTCCTTGGTCTTGAAGTTCATCAATCGCCTAAAGGTATAGTTCTCAATCAGCACAAATACACGGTTGATCTTATTGACTTGGCTGGCCTTACCTCTTCCGCTCCTGTAGATACGCCGGTCGAACTGAATGTCAAACTCAGTCGTGAGGAGGGCGATCTTCTTTCCGATCCTACCGCCTATCGCCAATTAGTTGGCAGCTTGATCTACCTCACGATCACTCGTCCTGATATCTCTTATGCGGTCAACCTGATGAGTCAGTTCATGACTGCTCCTCGTCACCTTCATCTGGCTGCTGTTCGCTGCATCATTCGGTACCTTATTCGCACACCGCCTCGTGGGTTGTTCTTCCCATCTAACAATCCTCTATCTCTCAAAGCTTATTCAGATGCTGATTGGGCTGGTTGTCCGGATACTCGCAGATCGACGACAGGCTGGTGCATGTTTTTGGGTGATAGTTTGATTTCCTGGAAATGCAAGAAACATGACAAAGTTTCCAAATCTTCTACCGACGCTGAGTACCGGGCTATGTCTGCTGCGTGCTCCGAAATTCTTTGGCTCCGTGGTCTGCTCTCAGATATTGGATTTCCCGCAAACGGAGCTATCCCCCTCTATGCTGATAATACAAGTGCAATTCGGATTACTGAGAATCCGATTTTTCATGAACGCACTAAACACATCGAGGTTGATTGTCACTTCATACGTGATGAGTTTAAACGTGATGTCATCAGCCTTCCGCATGTCTCCACTGAACTTCAAATTGCTGATATTCTCACCAAAGGTCTTCCACGACCACGTCATCAGTTCTTAGTTGACAAATTGATGCTTGTTGATTCTCCCGCATCAATTTGAGGGGGGGTGTTAAACAGGCCCAAGGCCCAAAGCCCATCAGTAGTCAAATGCTATATCTCACGTGGAATTGATTTGGGTCAATATTGAGACAGATGTAGCTTTCCTAACTTAGAATAGCAATTGTTGTAATTAGTTGTTTTCCTAACTTAGGTTAATGATTGATAATTAGATAGTTTTCCTTTCTTAGAGCCTTAGTTAAAGGCATGTAAATACCTATATATTGATGTACAATCTCCATAGAAAGACAGACAAATTGAATACATTCTCGAGAGTATTCAAAACTCTTTTCTGTGATCGTGATTTTGTCATTCACCACGGCCAACAAAAACAAATCGGCCTAAGTGACATGATGAAAGGAGCCATGTTCAGACCAAAACTCCGACTGCTCACAGGGATGCCAGCTTTGGAGGCTAAACCCGAGATTGACACAGAGACTGAAAATTACAAGAAATTGGATTCCTATGCATCTTATGGTCTTCGAGACCTGAAAATACCTTTTCAACCTTTTTTTTTAAACATTTTTGTAGCCTTTTCTGTAATCAAAATGTAATTTATTTCTATCATCAAAATGTAATTTAGAGCAAGTGTGTAATTTTTTGTATCGGAGGACAAACAAGGGGGTCATATGTTCTATGAATGACCTGTCACCTGCGAGTCCAAACGTCGAGTCCACAATCTCTTGATGTAAAACTCAAATTTGTAATTGAAATATGAAATGCAATGACAAATACACGTTTGTATTGCGTTTCCCCTCTATCTTGGTTCAAGTACATTCTTATAAATGTTTGTTACATTTTGCAATGGTATCACCCGTGCCATGGTATTGCTGGAAAAAGCGGCTGAACATTTATTTTTGCACAGCCGGTAGGACATGTTGTTCACTTTACATAAAAATTCATACTTGCATTGAATTTCAGCTTTTATATAATTCATAGGGTGTTTGCATCATTTTCATACGCATTTTTGGAACACACCCACCCCCCCCCCCCCCCCCAAAAAAAAAAAAAAAAACAAACTCTCCTTGAGCCTGTTTTGAACTTGGGAATTTACCCTCTTTTCATTGAAAAAAAGATCCATTTCAGACACTTAAAAAAACAAAGAATTTCAGGTGTATTCTAGCGTTCCATCTCATTAAAAAGAAATACTTAAATACATGACAAATTCATAGTTCTTTGCCTCACATTAAATAAAATCCACCTTATTAAAAACTTTCTCCCTCTCTCTCCAGAAAAATAGAAGAAAAGATCAAGAACAAACTACCAGTGAAGAAAAAGATCATCAAAAAAAAAAAAAAATTAAACAAAAACTGTGAAGTAACAAACACCCAGATGCAAGGATACAGAAGTTTCTCAAAGATCTAAGATGCTTCTTTTTATTTTCCTTTTATTCTCAGAAGAAAAAAAATGATATATGAAATAAGGAAATTTCTTTGAATGAGGGAAGCTTGGGATCTTATGCTATAAGAGATATGGGGAACACTTTTGTGCCACATTCAGATTCAAATATTGGGCCTGTATTCCGATCCAAACATTGGCTGAAATATGGAATAAAAGGAGGCTGGGGCATTTTGGACAATTGGTCATCCATGTAACTGAACGAAGCCCCTCTGGCTTCATATTCTGAAAAAGAGGCATTCATATTCTGAAAGTGAAGCATTCACCATAAATAAACGATTTTGGAGTAATTTACATCTCAATCCAAAATATTACGGTGTCAGTCATACCACAAAAGGGATGCAAAAAATAAGGATGCATTTTTATGAAACTCCGCATGTTGAAAGGTTATATCTTCTGGCAAATAATATAACGTAAAAAGCTTTAGATCTGAGTGAAAGCTTTAATCATGTTTTGTTTTCTTTGATAACAGTAAAATTAAAGCTTTAACAATGTTTTGTTGTTGGATAGAAAACACGAACTCGCAATCTGGCAAGTGAAAGCTTTAACAAAGCTCCTATGTTTGGATGAGTAACATAAACCCACAACCTTGTGGTTGCAGCATAACTCAATGAAAATTCCTGCGATATTTTTTCCTTAGCATTAAAGTGCCTGCCAATGTTAATATATCACATTGAAATAATGCAGCATTAGGGTTGCCCAACAGCACCTGAATCTTCAGATCATTTCAGACAAAACAAAGAAACCCCAAGAATCGTCAGTTTCTTCATTCTAAAGGTCGAATGAGGTCAATCCATTGAAAGATACCATTCTAGATGCTATTATTATTATCTTAAAGATGTAACAAAGTGTGGTCAGCAATAGTCTCAACATGCACATTTATACAGAACAAAAAGATGAGAAAAAACCTGGACCAGGTGGCATCATCATGTTTCCAAGGAATTTCCTCACAGATGGGAGAAGGCTGCACCAACTTTTAAAATCACCAAAAGACATACAATATTCATTACATCCTTCAACATCCTTTGAAAATGTAGCGGCATTAAGAAATATCTCGATTATGTCCTGATTTGAACTCAATCCAGGTTCGGCTCTCTTTGAATAAACAATAGAATCCAGGATGGAAGTTATAACAGCTCCCAGATCAGACCTGCCAGCAAATTTTACGGCCTTATCATACTGCGCGACATTTGAAAAAGGAACCAATACTCTTCACAAGCATTGCACATGAAAGATACTCTGATTCAGAATACAAAGAAGTGAAACACAATATGTGCATCATGTCATATGGAATACTGGTAAATAATGATGTCCGTGTTAATCTTCCTTTATATCCTTCTGATTCGCTAGTGGGGGCAATGAACATTTTAGGATCAAGTCAAAAGTCGAAAACTTTGCACAATTGGCTATGGACTTTAGAAATAAATAGAAACAGTCTTTAACAAGATTTTCATCTATTCTTTAAAAATTAAAAATACGGTGTATAAATAGGGTCGATTATGATATCACTTTATGATGAAGTATAGTCGAATGAAGGCTTTGTTATATATTTCTCCAATCTTAAAAGAAATATCAGACATTCAGACGGCATTTAGTTCCCTTTTTTTAATGATAATATTAAATGCTTTTTTAATTGGAGTCGACATTATTAAATGCTTTTGTAATTGGAGTTCACATTATTACACAATTTTACCCTCCAGGTAAACAATAATATCCTTTGGGCAGGCTTGATTTAAATAAGTCATTTGAACTTTTAAACTTATCATGTCCGTTGTAATAATAGCATAGATTAAGACATCTGAATCTTCTCAACCACTTAAAAGCCAAAATTCAGCATTCCAGGAAAAAAAAAGACCTTAGCAAATGCAACTGTAACAGAAGAACAAAGATTTTTTAAGAAGTCATAATTCAGCATATTCTGAACTCCATTCGACAATTATATATATATATATATATATTGAATGGTACAATAATATACTGAACTGAAGATAAGTATAGGCCAGTTCAATTTAGACAAGAAATTGTCAGTATGAACATGATGCAGGTGCTCAAAGAAGTATCGCATGCGGCCTCATGCAGCCTGCAATCCTTATACATACCCTAGAAGCCAGGAAGAAAAGATCAATTATGCATGACTGATCAGGAATCAAGAGGAACTTAGGAAATCCCAAAGGCCTCTTCCATATTTTAGTTGGAACTCTGTACTTTATTTGCTGAGCTGAGTAGGTTTAGTGTTTGCATTGCATGTGACAACATATAGCAATAGTCGGATCCGCAAGCAACACTTTCTGTATATGTTTTTTTCCAATTCTCTTAATCCCCTTTTGTGCATTATCAGTGATACACAAACTGATCATTAACAGAACTGCACCTTAGAGACAAGTTTCACCATTTCTCCGTATCTTCTTGAAATCCCAATGCTGGAGGGGACTATAAGATCCCAGTCCTAATTAGTAGCAATTAGTGTTAATTAATTTTTCTTAGGTGCTAATTAAGTTGGATTTAGTGTTAGGATAGTTTTAATCAGTTTGGCTGAGATTGGGCTAAGTTCGAGCTTAGAAAGGGGTAAAATTGTCATTCTACCATTCAAGGGGGTATTTTGGCTATTTTCATAAATAGGTCAAATTCTGACTCCTTAGATATCTTAGATTATTCAGAGTAACCTTTGTGTTCAACTCATAGCCATACAATGCCCAGAAACACTTTGTTTCACAGTTTCATGTTGACTAGGGGCATAATCGTCATTTTTGTAAAAAAAAAAGAGTTTTCCCTTGGAACCTCGTCATTCTTGGGCGCATTGAAAAGTAGATTTAATTTGGAGGAATTTTCGTTCTTGGACCAAACCCATTTAGCGCCCGAACCCCTTCGTTTTTAGCCTTCTTTTACTTCAGCTGTGGGGACGTAAGCGTCATTTCTGAAATTCATGAAATGTATATACAGAGAGCAGCCATCTTCTTCTTTGATTCTTCTCTCCCATTTTTGTTCTTGCCTTAACCCAGACGACCAAAGCAGCAACCATTCCTCACTTCTCCCCCTCCATTTCTCCACCAAATCGAAGCTTTAACCCATGAGAAATCTTCCCCATCTCGCCACAATCTCAGCAACCCTCTTTTCTCCCCAATCCGAGACTAGCAACATCCATTGGTGATCAAATTTTCTTTGTTAGGGAACCAATAGGTGAGATCTCATTTCCATCTCTTGGATTCGTGATTTAGACTCCATTTATGCCCTAGATCTTGACATGCATGATGATCAGCCACCTCTTCCCTCATTTTCCAATTTTTGTAGGGTTTTGAATTCAATTTTTAGGGACTTTTGGGAAAAGAGGGTTCTTAGCAATAGCACATGTTTCAGAGGTTATTTTCAAGGATTTTGGAAGTTTAAGGAAAGTGAGAATCCATGATTTTGATTCCATGCATGTTTGGTAATTCAATTTTGGGTATTATGCATGTTAGAGAGTTTTCCATGCTCCATTGCATTCTAAACCATGGAAAGTTAAAGGAGAAACTTGGAAATGTGTTTTCTCGGCCGTAGAAACATGGTAGGACCCTTAGAAATGAAGCCAAGAGGAGAATCCTGAGACACACACAGTTCGAGGGACGTTCGACGGTTCACTCCAAAACCAGTCGGCGGTGCGACCAAATTGGTTGAACCGCCGACTGAAAGAACACTCAGCAGCTGCATGTCAAACCGCCAATTGACCTGCAAAACCTCCTTTTACTATATTTTTGTACTTGGCCTTGGACTCCTATGTTGTGGGCTCTTGTAGGCCCTACTCCTCGACCCTTAGTGGACTGAAATCCCAAACTTTTATGAATCCACCATAGGCTCTAAAAGGAAATTTCAAAACCATTTTTGGGGCTGGCAACGTTGCCCCCACACCCCTAGCAGGGGCGCAGAGCTCGATCCACGTACCGCTGTGGTTTATCACCAGTGGGTACTTAAGTTAGGATGTGGACATAAACCGTTCGGATTGACCAGTCAAGCTAAGTTTGACCAAGAGTAAGTAATATTGAGCTAATTGCATTGCGAGTTGTTCGGATGCATGTGTGGTACAATACTATGTCATGGGTATACAAGTGTGGGACCTTAGTTGTTAATCACCTTCAGAGTGCCAAGGCAGCAACGAGCTATGGATAACTAGGATCCCATGGCTACATAGAGATGAAAGGCCTTGCACTTACATGTAGATGACAACTCTGCTCCATCGAATTGGTAAGGTATTCCGCCATGCATAAATTAGTATGTATTTAGCCCTATTGATATAAATGGATTTAAATCACCTTTGTTCAAGAGAAGTTGACATCCCCATGTGGTTATGGATTCGCCGGATGATAGATGGGTATCACCAAGAGTCCGAAATGAAATTCTTGGAAATATAGACCCATGGGTGAAACCCTTATCCCTAGCTAATCCCAAGTCACATCGAGGAGTCCGAAATGTTCTACTTGAGTCAGTCTTGTGGTTTAGCGCGCATTCACATGCCCTATTTCTGCCTATGGACTTGACAGGACCCAAGGGATGGTCAATTGGCTGGTGTGGCTCGCATCTTATGCAATGCAACCTACCAAGTTGATCAAGTCAAACCCTCTTTCCACCCATTTTAGGGCCAACTCCAGCATAATGAAATGCTGCTCGATTTTAGGGTGGGTTAAGTATGATGGAATCGGGTTACCCAAGACCCACCAGAGCATATGCATTCTAAGACCCAGATGTTTGCACCTTATTGCATGTTACAGATGTCATATACACAGGTTCAAACTATATTCCATGTTTTATAAGCTCATGCAGCATGTTATGTTATGTTTCATGTTATATATACTCATGCAAGTATCATGTTCTGAGTGTGTGGCAATAATGTACATGGCTCCCCTAAAGAAGGGCAAGTGGGTACAGTGATACGACTTCCATGAGCAGGAAAAGGCTCGCACATGGGCCTGGGTTTGCGGAGTTACCTTCATTCCATATGTTATTAAGCACGTTAAGTTCATGCCTTGGGTGTAAGGCTTGTGGCACCCTCGTAGAAGGGCAAGTGAGGGCAAGTGGGTATAGTGGAACGGCTTGCCTGCATAGGAAAGTGCCTACACATGGGCCTAGGTGTTCGGAATTTCACCCTGGCGCATGGTTCATACATGTCATGCTCATAATGCATATTTCCATTTCTGCTATTGCATCATAAGCACAGTTACATTGTACTGCACTCGCATGTTATGCTACTCATGTACATTGATACTTATGCTACTGCACGGTTTATTTTCACATATATTTTATGCATCTGTACCTTACATTGTTACAGATGTATTGTCACAGCCCTGCCCAACTCAGCATGAAATTGTCCTCTTTGGCCCATGTGCGCGCGCGAAGACTTCCCAAGCGGTCACCTATCTCGGTACTACTCCCCCCCGAGCACACTTAACTCGAGAGTGTTTATATAATCTGAGATCGCAAGACTTTAAAACGCGCCATCTTTGGGATGTTATTGTCCCACTTAACTACCCATCATGAGAGTGGCGCATAGGGGGTTTTGCTTGTCACTGGGTGTTAAACAGGCCCAAGGCCCATAACAGGATCCAGTCCAACACATATCACACGTGGGTTGATTTGGTCAATATATCATTCAGCTGTACATATTCTATTTAGGTTTTGGTTTCCTAACTTAGAATAGAAATTGATTGTGATTAGTTAGCTTCTTAAATTGGATCCTTGATTAAGGCATTGTAAGAACTATATATTGTGATACAATCTCCAAAGGAGGGGACACAGAAATAATACAATCATCATTCAAGAACTCTCGTTCCATTCTTGCATTCTAAAATTGTGAGAATGACATGGTATTAGAGCCATGTTCAAAGAAGTCTAGGTATTTGGTCTTACACAGCATCAAGGCAATAGATTAGAGAGAAACCAATCTCTCTCGTGAAGAAAGACAGATCAGGGATCTGTTTCGAGAAATCCACAGAGTTTTGAGCAAGACAGATCACGGATCTGTATGGTGGCCCAACCCTGATAATCAAGACAACTTCAGCAACCTATCCAGACATGGTCGCCTGAATTTTCTAGGAATATTGGACATTTTTTCAGATTTTTTCATCTCTTCCAGGTTGGTGATTTACACATTCTCATCATTGTCCAGATTTTTAATACTGTTTTCATCTGGACCGTCCAGAATCTTGGATTTGTGGTGGAATTCGATCATTCTTTTTCCAATTGAAAGCAAATTACTACACTTCTTCAGATTAGTGATCTGATCTTTGTCCAGATCTTTCAGTGGGGCCCACATAGCATATCAGCAGGCAAAATCCAGGTCGCCTGGGGTGATTTTTGGCCTTTTTTAAGTTCTGTGTTGATTTTTTCCATCTCTGATTGATCAGATCTTAGTATCTACACACAGCACAGTTTATTATCAGCATTTAGAATTCATCTCTTCACTGTTATTGGATTTTCTTTGCAATCAAGATTGGAGATGGAAAAATCTGAGGTTACCTTGATCCGATTCACGGGAAAAAATTATCCCGCCTGGTCGTTTCAGTTCCAGATTTACCTTGAGGCTAAGGAATTGTGGGGTTATATTTCTAGACCTGACCCTAAACCCAAGGAAGATGAGTAGAAGATATCCGCCTGGCTTACTAAAGATGCAAAAATAAAAACATGGATACTGGGTTCCGTCGAACCACATCTGATAATGAACCTCAAACCTTATCCCACCGCTAAAGACATGTGGGGATATCTGAAGCAAGTGTACCATCAAGATAATTCAGCACGTCAATTTCATCTGGAATGTGCGATTGCTGAAAATGCATAAGGGACATTGTCAATCCAAGACTACTATTCAGGATTCCGAACCCTATGGTCAGAATACGATAGTATTAAGTATGCAGATGTGGCTCCCGACGTTCTGATCGTGATTCGTGATCTTCAGGCCTCTAGTCAAAGGGATCAGTTTTTGATGAAACTGCGGAATGAATATGAAAGTGTCAAATCTGCCCTGATGAATCGGACGCCATTACCTTCCTTGGATATATGCTTCAATGAACTATTACGCGAGGAACAGCGCATTGCGACCTCGGCTCATATAGCGCAACAAACGACTGAGACCTATTCAGTTGCGTTCTCGGCTAATAAAACTTCTCAGCCTCCGCCGCGCGACTTGAGCAAAACGCAATGTTACAGTTGTCAAAAATTTGGGCACATTGCAACTCAATGCAAACAGAAGGTCTGCAGTTATTGTAAAAAGTCGGGACATATTATCTCTGAATGTCGCCGCCGACCCCAACGTCCATCACCACAGCCTCAGACTCCACAGTATCAGCCTCCGCATGCGCATGTTGCTTCTTCGGTTATGCCTGCTCCTACATCTGTGCCCTCACAGCCTGGTCCCTCATCCTCTCTCACTCCTGAAATGGTTCAACAGATGATTGTCAATGCCCTCTCTGCTTTTGGTCTCTCAGGTACATCCCCTCCATCTTCTACTTGGTTTCTTGATTCTAGGGCGTCTAATCATATGACGTCTTCCTGTACACCACTCTCTAACGTGCAAAGCTACAATGGCCCTCTTCAAATCCAAACTACTAACAGGGGCCATGTTCCCATTACTGCTGTCGGTGACATCTCTGGTCCCATTCCATTGAAAAATGTTTATCTGTGTCCAAATTTAACCTCCAACCTTTTGTCAGTCGGGCAGCTTGTTGAAAATAATTGTAATATCTCTTTTTCTTCTTCTGGTTGTGTTGTGCAGGACCAGATGTCCGGGCCTAAGTTTGGACGCTTGTTTCCGCTGGACTTTTCAAAACTTGCTAGGAATAAATTTGACAATGATGTGTTTTGTTTTTCCCTTAGAGATAACTGTCAATTGTGGCATAAAAGACTTGGACACCCTAATTCAAAGGCTTTGTCCCTAATGTTCAATTCTGGTTTAATAAATAAAATTGCTGGTTCATCTTCTTGTGTGCCTTTTGATTGTGCTACTTGCAAATTGGGAAAAAGCAAAACCCTTCCTTTTTCTATTTCCACTTCACACAGCACTCAGTGTTTTGATTTGGTTCATAGCGATGTATGGGGAATTGCTCCAGCTCTTTCTCATGCTCGCTATAAATACTTTGTGACTTTTATTGATGATTTCAGTCGGTTCACGTGGGTTTACTTTCTGCATTCCAAATCTGATGTTTTTCATGTTTTTAAAAATTTTCTGGCTTATGTTGAAAATCAATTTTCCACCTGCATAAAAATCTTGCGATCTGATTCAGGCGGGGAATATATGTCCTCTGATTTTCAACAGCTTTTGCAAACCAAAGGTATTATTTTTCAAAGAACTTGTCCTTATACTCCACAACAGAATGGACTCGCTGAAAGGAAAAATAGACATCTCCTTGATGTCACTCGTTCCCTTCTCCTTGAATCATCAGTTCCTACCTGTTTTTGGGTTGAGGCTTTGGCTACTGCAGCTCATCTCATTAATCGTATGCCATCCTCTTCGATTGACAATTAGAGCCCATATTATCGTCTCTACAAGACATCTCCATCTTATGCCGATCTTCATGTTTTCGGTTCCGTTTGCTTTGTGCATTTACCTCCGTCTGAACGGACCAAACTTACCGCTCAATCCGCTCAGTGTGTTCTTTTAGGATATGCCCCCTTCCAGAAAGGGTTCCTTTGCTATGATCCACACATTCGTCGCATCCGCACCTCTAGGAATGTCGTGTTTTTTTAAAACGAGTATTTTTTTCAAACACACCTTGATCCTCCAGACGACTCCTCATTAGTTTCCTTACCTGGTTTCTCTAATGACACATCTATTGTTCGATTTAATCCTCATTTTGTGTATCACAGACGGAACACGGACGCACCTCCCAGGGATTCCCCTCCAGATCTTCCTCCCGCATCCGGTTCCCCTCCGGCATTTGGTCCATCTGGACTTCCTACATTGCGTCGCTCCACTCGCATTTCGGTACCACCCGACCGCTATGGGTTCTCCCATACTTCCTTAATGGCAACTTTGTCCTCTTCTTCCATTCCCCAATCCTATTCTCAGGCTGTGCAGGACAAATGTTGGAACCAGGCTATGCACGATGAATTGGCGGCTTTAGAGAAAAATCATACGTGGGATATTGTCCCCTCTCCTGTGGGTGTCAAACCTATTGGCTGCAAGTGGATCTTTTCTCTCAAGTTAAAATCAGATGGCACTCTAGATCGATATAAGGCGCGCCTTGTTGCTCTCGGAAATCGGCAGGAATATGGCATTGATTATGATGAGACTTTTGCTCCCGTCGCCAAGATGACCACCGTACGCATCATCCTTGCTGTTGCTGCATCTCAATCCTGGCCTCTCTATCAAATGGATGTAAAAAATGCGTTTCTTCATGGTGATCTCAAAAAAGATGTTTACATGCTTCTGCCACCGGGGTCCTCTTCTGGGAAGGGTATGGTTGCTAAGCTCCGTCGCTCTCTCTATGGTCTGAAGCAAGCCCCCCGCGCATGGTTCGAGAAATTTCAGGATGCTCTTCTCCGCTTGGATTTTCATCCCAGCCAGTATGATCCTTCTATGTTCTTACATCATGCTCCTTCCGGGATTACTGTGCTACTGGTCTACGTTGATGACATTGTCATTACTGGTCCCAATGCACAAATGATTCATGAACTCCAAGCTTCTCTTCATCAGTCGTTTCAAATGAAGGATCTCGGCCCCTTACACTATTTCCTTGGTCTTGAAGTTCATCAATCGTCGGCCGGTATAGTTCTCAATCAGCACAAATACACCATTGACCTCATTGACTTGGCGGGCCTTGCTGCTTCTACTCCTGTCGATACGCCGATCGAACTAGATGTCAAGCTCAGTAAAGAGGAAGGTGACCTTCTTCCAGATCCTACCGCATATCGCCAGTTAGTGGGTAGTTTGATCTACCTCATGATCACCCGTCCTGATATCTCCTTCGCGGTCAACCTAATGAGTCAGTTCATGACTGCTCCTCGTCATCTTCATATGGTTGCTGTTCGCCGCATCATTCGGTACCTTATTCGCACACCGACTCGCAGGTTGTTTTTTCCCTCCAACAATCCTCTATCTCTCAAAGCTTATTCCGATGCTGATTGGGCTGGTTGTCCCGATACTCGCCGATCGACGACAGGATGGTGCATGTTTTTGGGTGATAGTCTGATTTCCTGGAAATGCAAGAAACATGACAAAGTTTCCAAATCTTCTACCGAGGCTGAGTATCGAGCCATGTCTATTGCCTGCTCCAAAATTCTTTGGCTCCGAGGTCTGCTCTCTGACATTGGTTTTCCAGCGGAAGGAGCTACTCCCCTCTATGCAAATAATACCAGTGCAATTCGGATTACTAAAAATCCGATTTTTCATGAACGCACTAAACACATCGAGGTTGATTGTCATTTCATACGAGATGAGCTTAAACGCGATGTCATCAGCCTTCCGCATGTCTCCATTGAACTTCAAATTGTTGATATTCTCACCAAAGGTCTTCCACGACCTCGCCATCAGTTCTTGGTTGGCAAATTGATACTTGTTGATTCTCCCGCATCAATTTGAGGGGGGGTGTTAAACAGGCCCAAGGCCCATAACAGGATCCAGTCCAACACATATCACACGTGGGTTGATTTGGTCAATATTGTTGGGAAGTCCCACATCCCACATCGCCTAAGTAATAGGCTTGTTATGTCTTAATATTACCTGTATGGGCCTTTCACCTAAGAGCTTAAGCTTTTAGGTTGGTATATGGTTTCTTACATGGTATCAGAGCGGGTTTCGATCCTGTCGTTCTTGTGTAGCCCACGTGACAGGCCCGTCCATGAAATCTGTTGGGCCTGCACGTGAGGGGGAGTGTTGGGAAGTCCCACATCCCACATCGCCTAAGTAATAGGCTTGTTATGTCTTAATATTACCTGTATGGGCCTTTCACCTAAGAGCTTAAGCTTTTGGGTTGATATATGGTTTATTACAAATATATCATTCAGCTGTACATATTCTATTTAGGTTTTGGTTTCCTAACTTAGAATAGAAATTGATTGTAATTAGTTAGCTTCTTAAATTGGAGCCTTGATTAAGGCATTGTAATAACTATATATTGTGATACAATCTCCAAAGGAGGGGACACAGAAATAATACAATCATCATTCAAGAACTCTCATTCCATTCTTGCATTCTAAAATTGTGAGAATGACACTGGGCAGTGGGCAGATCGTGTCTCTTGGCTAAAGTGCTCCCTGATGCAACGCATCATGTTTAGTTAAGATGGGGTTTGACTTATAAACCCAGGGTCAGGACTTGAATATTTCCAACGTGGGACTTGGACAAAGCCTCACGGTGCTATCAAAGTACTCCACCCTTACCCCTACGGATTCCCCGTTCTTGGCTCCTAGGATCACTTGACCTGATTTTGCCTCAAGGGATTACCCAGGTGGATTGGGGTCTCACATGTATTCAAGCATGTTTTATAATTGTTATATTCATATGGATTCGTAATTATGGATTGTCTACGCTCTTAGTGTTGTACGTAACGACTCCGCTGCTGGTGACCAGGACATTGATTTGCAGTGGTTCAAGAGACTTTGCAGGGCTTCGCATAATAGAGTGCAAACAATGTGATATGAGCATCAGACTAGCACCAGCATTGGATTGAAATCTTTAAAAAAAAAATGATGACTTCTAAAAACATTAAAGTATAGATCAAGGCTTTTGACCCCCAACCTCCCCCTTGATTAGTGTGGCCCCAGAAGGGAGTCTGCAAGAAGGTTCCATGAGAGACATCCCCCAAGTGTGAACATCATCATCACCATCACCATCATCAAAGACTTGTCCCAACCATGTTAGGTTTAGCTAAATGAATTCTATTTTTCCATTCCAATCTATCATAGGCCAAACCTCGAATATGTTGCACTTCATCAGATCTTTCCTTAATAATTTCGATCCATGTCATCTACCCCTTTTCCTTTAGGGGCATCAACCTAGATAGAGAAACTTTTCCTCACCGGCAATGTTGGTGGCCGGTATCGGACATATCCAAACCATCTCAAATGATTCTATGCTAATTTATCCTCCATTGATTTACCCCTAAATGCTCTTGAAAGCACTCATTTATGGTTCTACCTTTCCTAGTTCTACCATTAATCCATCTCAACATCTCATCTATATTGATGCAGGACAACTAACATTCTAGCCTAATATGGAATGATGATATCAATCTGAAAATTAATAATTAATGCTGAATTATAAATCACACCATCCATCCACACTATCCAGGATTGAATTTTAAGTGAGTAATTTGTAATGATCCGAGGCAATGCCAGAAGTCCTGCAATAAATGCCCCACTAGTAGTAAGAGGGAAGGATCCTAATGGAAGTTGGAACTTTCACTTGCTTAGGGAATAGCCAATTTATGTGGATTACTTGTTCCCGTTTGTGATGATTTAAACAAGGGCTTGGCTCAACTTGGGTGCAATTAACAATGTGTAATATGGGGCTATTTATCAAATTCAGATCTGAACTTGGTGCTCCCACAACATTTTCAAGGCCCAAATTAATTTCAGATTTATATGATTAAAGTGAATCAAGGGTTGCGATGGTGAAACAATGGAACATCTGCCAAATAAATATGATGGATCAGGTTCGACCAATGGATTTGGAGGGACTAATTGGTTCAATTGGGCTGTTTTAGGCTTGATGGAAGTTCAAATACGGCTGGATAGGGGTTCGTCCACCAGATCTTGAAGATCTATGGCTGGCGGCTGGGATTAAATGGGTTGTAGGTGGGTCGAATGGCTGGGAATAGGGGTTTTGATGGTCGGACGATGGGATATTGTGGCTGGTGATTGGGATCTAATGGTCTGGAGGTTAGTTAAAGTGGTGATGTAGATCTAAGGGCTGGTGGCTCAGATCTAGAAATCTAGCGGTTGGATCCTCGCATGGGCAGGAAGAAACTCCTAGATCCGAAAGTTAAGGGTTGGCTGATGGGGAAGTTGATGTAGGTCTAAAGCTCATGTGAAAGGACAACATAGAAAGGAAAATAGATGAAGATAAGTGGAGTACTTGTCTTGGGCTCTCACCAAACTCCAATCTGAAGGCGTTACCGAAGATCCCACGAGCACAAAAATAAAGACTCAAGGAGGACCCAAAAGAGATTTTTTTTTTTTTTTATTCCATAGCAAAGCTGACGTAGGAAGAAATATGCCATGTCACTTTCATTGCCATGTGGGCTCTTATATTGAAACATTGGAAGACCAAGTGGCTTTAGCCAAATTAATTGGGTTTTCAAAAGGGGTTGGCATTATTGTGAATTTCTTGGAACTCCTAGTATTTATTTTGCCTAGTAACTAGTTCTTAGTAAGTCGTGTCTTATTTTGGGAGTGTTAGTTGACGCCTAGTAAGTTGTGGTATTGAATATAGTTAGCTTTGGGATTATGCATGTATTCATGGAGGAAGAATGCTATATAACTTGTAAGAGTCCTATGGTTGGGAGATTATATTTGTTTCATTTTGATTAATGTTAATTCAGTGGAGAGCTTGACTCCTCTCTTTTATCCTTTATTATCTCTTGTTGTGATTGGTGCCTCTTCTTACCGTCCTGATTGTATCTTTCCCTCATCATTTGGTATCAGAGATTGTGTTACGCTCTTAGATTGATTTCCCCACCTACCATCTTCCTTCAAGGCTGCAAGAAGAGGTCGTGGTGGACGTGGCAATCATATGATGGGAGATGCGAGAGACAGAGAACTACATGGACTTCGGAGACAAGTCGAACAATTAACCATACAGCTTGATCATCAAGGAGCTCATAGTGAGCATGGACAAAGCCTTGGTTATTCTAGTGATGGGTCCAACGTCACTGATGAATTCTACAAACTAATGGTGCGTAGTGACACTCAAGAAATCGAGGACTCAATAGGTGAGATTTCAAAACCATCCACAACTTGCTCCCAAGTACAACCAATGGAATATCATACATTCTTCTTGGTTAAAGGAATACATGAAGACAATTCACATTGGACATTATAACTTGTTCAAAATTATGTTGATTGGTCAAAGCCCCCGATTTTCGATATTTATTCAGATGATGAATGTGATCCATCCATTTATGATCAGTGTCAAAATGGAGAATTATCCCATGATGTCATTGAGAAATTGTTCGATGATGATTATCAAGAAGATATTGATGATATACCCATCGATGTGTATCAAGATGAAGATGTTAATGATACTTTCACCTTCAATGTGTACCTTGATGACAGAAGCTTTGACGTGCACTATGATTCCATGTCTTACTGCTATGATCATGAGGCAAGCACTAAGAGAAACATAAAGCACCTAGATTTTTCATTCAAGGAAGAAAAACGCATCAAGCAACATTGTTATGAAGATCCATTTGATGAATCCTATTCAAGCAGATATCACCAGACATTCCTTCATAATTTAATCATGTGTCAATGGATCAAGACACATTGAGCAGATTGGATGGATGTGCTCAATGATTTTTGCAAGTACACCGCCCTACAACAAATTCAAGTTCAAGACGTTTTAACAAGATTTGTAGAGATGCAGATCGAAAGCCAACCAATTCATATTGACGAGTTGCAAGGGGAACGAAAACATAAAAGAAAGCAACACATAATTAAAGTCGACTCGAGGTCGAGTCTTTTTCAAGAGGGGGAGTATGATGTAGGAAGAAATATGCCATATCACTTTCGTTGCCATGTATGGCAACAATGGTAGAACGAGTGGCAATATTGGATACCTAAGGCTTTAGCCCAATTAAAGTGGTTTTGAAATGTGGTTGGCATTATTGTGAATTTCTTGGAACTCCTAGTATTTATTTTGCCTAGTAACTAGTTCTTAGTAAGTTGCGTCTTATTTTGGGAGTGTTAGTTGACTTCCTAGTAAGTTGTGGTATTGAATATAGTTAGCTTTGGGATTATGCCTGTATTCATGGAGGAAGAATGCTATATAACTTGTAAGAGTCCTATGGTTAGGAGATTATGTGTGTTTCATTTTGATTAATGTTAATTCAGTGGAGAGCTTGACTCCTCTCTTTTATCCTTTATTATCTTTTGTTGTGATTGTTGTCTCTTCTTACAATCTCCATTGTATCATTCCCTAATCAAAAGCATAGCATGACATGACATGAAGAAGAAAGATACAATAAAGGCCTCTTAAAAAATAACCCTAATGATGACATCATCACTAATTAAAAAAAAAAAAGGTCAACAAAACCAAGCCTTGCAGAGTTGCAGACATTTTTCTTTTTTCTTTTAAATAATGGAATCCTTCTCTTATAGTTTTCTTTTAAATTCCCTTGGGTCCCTCTTGACTTGACGTAACTCTTTTATTTTCTCCCATGTGGCTTTTCCTAGTGTGGGGCCTTCAATGTGATTGCACACATGGGGCCTTCTGCCCTATCAAATGCTCAATTCAAAGAGATTGATGTTATTAGGATGGCAATCCAATAGTGGATTCGCAAAATCTCGGTGATCAAAGTCGGGATACGCGCCATCCATCCATAGAGTAGCTCAATCTGCAACCTTTCGCCTCCATCATTGGTAGATCTTGAAAGATTTGGGGGAATTAGGGTTGATGTCCCCATCATCTATTACATTCATTCTTTGCATGTATTGCTCCCAAATTAGCCAACATTCTGCTCCGTGGATCATAGTTAGTCTAATTGTTGTCCTGTAATATTTTCCCTTCAATCTTGTTGGTATGTGCCAACCATAAAGCACTCTAGAAGAAAGTCTCCACTTCAACCTATTAGCTCTTAACCCATGTTTAAAATCCTCCACAACCTTCCTAATTATATAGCCAAGCTATCGAAATGACTCTCAGTGGCATCTCTTGAGCTTTAAATCTCACAGGAGTTGCATATCTCAACTCATTCCGACTGAAGTTGCAATTCGCATATATAGTAAATCTTTATATGACTTATTTTAAAGAGTTTGGATACTAAAGCCTCCCACCATCTCTCAAGTTTCACATTCAAACCATATCTCACTTCGACCGTCGACATTATATCGTCTGCAAACAGCATACACCATGGTGCCTCCTTTTGAATATGAGAAGGCAATGGAAATAGGTAAGGGCATAAAGCTAACCATTGATGCAAATCTATGGTCACTAGAAACTCAAATGTCTCTCTAGCCATGGATGTAAATATCGGCCGCCACGCATATCGGCCGTAGCGGGTGATACCGCCACGCTACGGCCAAAAAAGCGGCCGCTACGGGAAATCGCACCCGTGGCGACCCGTAGCGGCCGATACACTTGCGTAGCGGCCGCTACATGGCGGCCGATACGGCTAGGGGGGGTTACAAAAACCCCCTTTTGACGTTTTTAGGGTCTTTTAACCCTCTCTTCCCCTCTTTCTACTGTTTTTTCCTCCTTGTGGTCCCAAGTGTCTCCCAAGTTCATTTCTTCAAGATTTCTTGCCACCAAATCACCAACATTCAACTATTCAAAGAAATCTAAAGATTCTAAACAAGATTCTTCATCTAGTTATGTGAATTTTTTTTCAACTTTTGAGATTATCACTCTCTAACAACTATGAATCACAACATAATGGCATCATTGTCTTGTTTTATTGTAGATCAATGCTTCCTTTTGATCTTGCATGCATATCTTCTTCTTTTTTATGAGCTTTCCATTAATTTTTAAGTTAGAATGACTAAGAAACATAAATGCATGTGAAAAACCTAATCATTACTATTATTTTCTATTTATAAAGCGATACAGGACCTCATATATTGAGGGCACCGCTACGCCCCATTTTCTTACTTACTTTTGCAAAAGAACCACATATTCTTTCATTTTACAATTTTATGGATTTTCTGTAATTTTTTCAGATTTTTTTGGCAATTTTTTCAAATCGCACCGCTACGCCGCTACGTATCCCCGCTACATTACGTATCGCCCACTTCGTAGCGGTTTGGCAGCAGGCCGCTACGCCTGCCGCTACCGCTATTTTCATCATTGCTCTCTACAAGTAGTTCCCGCACTAGTTACTACTCCCTCATACATATCTTTAATGACATCAATATAACTTGTTGGGACACTACTTTTATCTAAACCCCACCAAAAACAAATCTCTAGATATCTGGTCGTGGACTTTCTCTAGATCGATGAAGAGCATATGAAGATTTTTCATCATCGTTTAGTATTTTTTTCATTACTTGTCAAACTGAGAATAAAGCTTCCATAGTTGACCTCCGTGGCATGAAACCAAATTGATTTTCAAATAGCTTGGTCTTTTGAATAAGTCTTTGCTACATTACTCTCCCGTAGTTTTGTAGTATGACTTATAAGTTTGATCTCACAATAATTGGTGCAACTTTGCATATCTCCTTTGTTCTTGTATAGAGGCATTTCATCACATCTTCTCTATTTATCTGCCATTTTCTTTGTCCTTAATATCTTATTGAAGAGCCTAGTACTAGGTTGGATGGCTGGGTCCATCACGTGGGCCCAGAGGCATTCTTTAACTTCCGTACTGCATCACCTAGTTTACCAAATCCATCAAATTTCTCCTAAGCATTTCCAATCCAAGCCTCTATCAAAATGCCATCCGACCTATAGCCTTTCTTGTCTTCGTTCTTGCCAATGCTTTTTTCACTTGTGCTATTCTAATTCTACATTAGACGGCATGTCCAGCTAATGAAGTATCCTCTCTCATTCTTAAGTCTCTTATGGATCTTAATTAAAACTTAGTTAAAATATTCTCTCCACCTTTCTTTAATATAATTGTCCTTCACTAAAACCATTTCGTTATCACTCTTTATACATGTAACATGATCTACGTCTCTGCTTTTCCTTTCCCTCATTATTGCGAGCTTGAAAATGTGTCGCACCTTCTCTTGTTCCTAACTTATTATATACGTAATCATATACTTTAGACTCTACATCACTTAACCTCTTTCATCACCTTCTTATACATTTCATAATTTTCTATATTTCTAGTCCCTGCCAAACATTGTGGCAATGCCTTTCCTCTCGAACAACTTCACAAACCACTATATTCCACTATATTATATATATATATATATATATTCAGTGATCATAAACCTTATTTGGTAGCCATCAACCAAAAGAATGTTGCTTAGTTCTCCCATAGAACTAAAATAAACCATCATATCATTCATGCTTACCAGATCAAAACCTAACCCTAAATCAAACCGGTGTCGACATCGGCATTATAGCTATTGACAATAGCCTTAGATAGGAAGAAGAGTCTCATTAGATCACTGTTTTAATACCAAGTAATGAAACTAGAATATATGGGATTAAGACAATTTTTGAAAGAGAAGGAAAGGAGGAGGAGAAGAAGAGAGGAGAGGAGGTGAATATGTTGAGTCAAATGTCTATTTGACTAAAGCAACTTATTTTTAAAATAATCCTTAATATACGGCATATATTAGTATAATATACACATATACGTACAACTACTTGCTACAAACTTGATAAGGTAAAGTTAGGGTGTCAATTTTCACACTTTCTCTCTATTTCTTCACATTTTTATGGCATTTTCTAGATAATTTGGCATGAACTCTACAAGCCGAGTGGACGTAAAGCACTGGCAACAAAATGACTGCACAACATCAAACCTATAAGTTGCAATACTATAATATCAACTCCTAGTTAACTATCTCAATTTGTTGAGTGATTCTGAACGCACCGTGGGTTTTTCTGAACGCACCCACTTTTCTAAAAAAAAAACTTACCCATGACGAAAATACCCATAAGTTCAGTGCATATCTCATGTGCACGGGTGTGAAATGCCGTGCACATGATATAAGCACGGGGTTTCACAACCGTGCACCTCTTTATGTGCACAAGGTTTCACGGCCGTGCACCTTTTTATGTGCACGAGGTTTCACAGCCGTGCCCTGAAACTCCGTGCACCCCACTAGCGAGCGATACACGTGAAGAAAGAGGAGAAGATGGTCGCTGGTGATGGTGGGGCAGAGAGGGGAGCTCGCCGGTGATGGGGTTACCGTCGGGGTTCAGTTGTAGAAGGTGGGAGGGGAAAAGAAGAGGAGAAGAGAATAGGAGAGGAAACCGCTTAGCTCACTGGAGGGAGAAGATAGGGGAGCTCGCCGGTGATGGTGGGGGCAAAGAGGGGAGCTCGCCGAACGGAGAGATGGTCGTCAGTGATGGGGCTGCTGTCAAGGTTCGGTCGCAGCAAGTGGGAGGGGAAGAGGAGAGGAGCAGAGAAGAGGAGAGGAGTTTTGGGTATTATTGGGAAAGTGGGTGTGCTCAATAAAACATGCAGGTGCAAATTGAATTTCCCCAATTTGTTTCCAAAAATAACATTAGTTATATTATGGTTCCACATTTAACACTTACAAACACTAGAAATAACAAAATATGATGCAAGAGAAGAGGGCAGGGAAACCAAAATGATAGTGTTAACAGTCAGTGGATGGGATCATTTTAGAGTACGGAAATGTTAATTAAATAAATACTTTTTAGTCCAAGGATTTATTGTTATAATTATGAAAATAGATACCTTTTATAAAAACAAAATTGAAACAAAATACAATGCATTATTCCAATTACTCCAGTGAAATAAAAGAGAGTAAAGGATTAGCTTATATTAAAGATAACCATAGTTTGAAATTTGAATGTTACCTCCCCACAGTACCATCTCCGGTTGCATCCACTACATGAAAAATGAACTCTTCAATTTCATCTCGAGCTCCTTTCTCATATATTCCCTGCAGATTGCACATGAAGAATAGAACTCTTCAACTTGTATATATGAATTCATCTATATATGTAGAAGTCTTCAACTTTATAAATTAACTTTATACATATATATGGGGAGTGCTACACAACGTCTAAAAAACGCCCCTCCTAGTTGGGCCCGCTAGAATGCATGATGATCATGGAAGTCCATTAGATGGAAAGATCGATATGAGTCCTACCTATATGCAAAGTCTTGAGTCCATAAGATCATCATAACCTTTTTCGAAGGGCGGGCATAGTGTATGAAAAGATTAGATTGACTCAACCTGGGCCCCATGACCAAAAATAAAAGAGGGGCGGAAAAAGGGGCGTTTTTAAAGTTGGGGGGGGGGGGGGGGGGGGTGTTGTGCATAGTGTATGAAAAGACTAGATAGACTCAACATGGCCCCATGACAAAAAAAAAAAAAAAAGAGCGGAAAAGGGGGCCTTTTTAAAGTGGGACGTTGCGGGGGGGGGGGGGGGCGGGCGGGCCGGCATAGTGTATGAAAAGACTAGATTGACTCATAACATGGGCCCCATGACAAAAAAAAAAAAAAAAACGGAGCGGAAAAGGGGGCCTTTTTAAAGTGGGACGTTTTTTAGAATTTCCATATATATATGATGACAAGAGGGTTTCCCAGTAGTATATGGTTACCGATAGGTGATAGGACTATTCCTCGGGGCGCACGCACGAAACCCACACATACATGCACTGGGTAAGTCTGGAGCGGAATTCAAACACAGGATGTGGGGAGCAAACCCAAGCCTTATGCCAACCACCCAACTACCAGGGGGGTTCAACTTCTATATATCCATCCTTCTATCTATATATGTTTGTGAGAAGATGGAATGATGGCGGCGTGGCAAACTAATACATCTTTTAGAGAGAGAAATTTTGCCTTCGAAAGTAATAAAACAATAAAAAGAAGCTAAAAATACGGATACTTTGGTAATTTTTTTGTTGAGTGCACAAGTATTTTGGTACCATTCCAACAAAAAAAATGTATTTTGGTTATTTGCTTCCAAATTTAAATTCTTACATCCAACTAGAATTAGAGAGTTAACAGGGTTTCACAAGGGATGAGATTGCCCGTCATTTTCAATCCAATTCTCCTTTTCTTGTTGTTTTCACTTTTTCTTTTTACCTTTTTCCTTCTATGCAGCAACTTTTGTATTCTTTAAAATAGTGTTATTTTATTGTTAGATTGTATGGACTCAATCCATCAGATGATGTAATAAATTGATTAATTTCTTTATTTATCAATAATATCATGCTTTTCTTTCATGAGATGAATGGTGTTTTACTACTTAATGCACATGACCAATACATATGACATAAATGGTTCATGAGATGAACTGGGTCCCATTAGTATATTAGATGTGATATATGTATATGGATGAGATCCACACACGGGAGACATTTGTCACAAATCTTATACTTAAACATCTTCACAACCGGTGATGAGACTGGACATCTCATCTGATAAGGTTGCAGCGCTTTGATCACTATGAGATAGTGTGATTTGTCTCGATCATCAGAATGTAAGATTCTAGATCACGGTGCTGGTACATTGGATGCATTGAAGGACCATGAGAAGCACCTTATGGAATACTGTCTCGAGTTTAAGGTTTGCTCTCATAATTCCCTAGCAATAGGCTCTCAATCCTGAGACATTGATGAACTCAAGTTTCTATCTATTTATTTGCTTTGAGTCACCAATGAGTGAGGCCAACTGTAGGTCAACACCTCGGTGTCTTGGGTACGTGGTAGTAGGACTGTGGGAACATCCAATGGTCAAGAAAGAATCTATCTATATTATCCCCTTGTGCCAATTAATGGATTTGTCATTAGTAAGTGGGCACCCATCTCGATTAAGAGTTAATTGGATGGTACTGATGATCACTGTGATTAATTGGGGCTTAAGGATAATAAGATATGGATTTAAATTAGTGGGACAGTTTTAGTCCAATTTATCTATGAATATTGATAGAGGGGCTTAATTGTGGTAATCGGGAAGTTTAGGGTCTTCATTGTAATTTATTCCTAAGACTGGAGTGCAATTGCATTTATATAGTGGTGTTATTTGCAATTAACTGTGGGCCCGGATTGCACATGAGATGTGGGGTCGCGGTGTCACAGTTGGAGCCAGCTTTCTATGGAATCCCTAGTGGTCCCCACTCTAGCCAAAGTTATTGGAAAGATACTAATCCTACTAGAACTCTAAGATGAAGGAATTAGGAAGTTTCTATTTCTATTTGAAGTGAGACTTCTAATAGTGGTAATAGTAAGATTACTATTTTGTGTGGAAGTAAGACTTCTATTTCAATTAGTACAAGAGAAGGAGGTTGCTTAATGCTATAAAAGGAGTAACAAAGGTGCTGGGACGTCCACAACCTCGGAATTCACGCCCAGCCCCTTTTGTGCAAGAGTGGCACATACCTCTCTTCCTCTTCTAGTTCTCTTCTAGTTTCCTTTAGAGCTTCTAGTTGTTGTCTTTAGAAGATCCCACCCATCTCCTTTAGAGAAGAGATCTGGTATGGGTCATAGCGTGGAAGACTAAGAGGTCTTGGAGATCTAAAGTTGCTTACAAAGAAAATAGTTTTTTTCTCAATTAAAGCACAACCGGGCTGCAAAGGTATAATCTGTTTTTCTATCTATTGTAAATTATTTGCATGGTGTTGCTTGTATTATTACTGTACATGGTATATGAGTATGAGGGATTGCATCCTGGATATGGTTAATGGCCTTATGGGCGCTTGATCCTTGAGTTAAGTGGGTCAAAAGTTTTGAAATCGCATCCACGAGGCCCACCTATTTCCAACAATTTTCTATGTTAACCTTTTGACCTTTTGAATCCAACCACCAAGATTCCTTGAATGTATACTCTTCGCCTTGGACTTCTCACGTACCCATTGGCAACCTGTAGAATACAACCTGCCATTTCACCCCACAGTTTATTAAAATTCATATATCCAACAATTCCCCACCTTGTTCTCAAACAATTCCTCATTCCCTTGTTGGCTACTATTAATATTAACAAGAATGTCTTAAATTAATAGACTACACTGTGGTGTTAGACTCTCTCGTGGGATGACTTAATAATCCTTATAGGTTAATCATTATTTACATCAATGTAGAAAACAAATATATTTGTGTCGTGCTCAGCCCACTCTTGAATGTCACAAGGTATATATATATATATGGAGCTAGCTCTCCTAAGCTCAAGCTTAGGATAAGGTAAGCTCAAGTGTATGGTGGGGCCCACCTGGGGATGGGGGGGGCAGGATTTCAAGGACTCCATGGGATCCTCCCCTCTGAAAAAAAATAAGCTCCAATCGTGATTTCTATCATCTCCATATGGGCCCAAAAGTTTAATGGTCAACAGTCCATTCGGATCGATACATAGTCGATCCAACGGTCCAGTAAATTCGGATTTGACCGAAAGTTGGTGGACATGTGCGACTTAGGGGGTCATGTGTTTGGTCCATTAGGCTGGACCAAAAGTGGGTCCCACAAGCATGAGCTTACGAAATTTTATCCCAAGCTCGAGCTTAGGAGAGCCTTGCTCGATATATATATATAAGTATCAAACTTTGATTCCAACAAAAAATAATTAATAAAAAGACTAAAGTAGGCTCCCAAATGCAGGCATTCTTGACAGCTTCTCAAGCTAGCCATCCAAATAAACTGGGCACCCTGCCTTACAATTCTCACCTATAACCCCAAGAGTCGTTTGTACACAAGCCGCGGAAGAGGAAACCTTTCCTCTTCCACGGCACCACTTTCCAAACCGGGATGGTAGGATTTCCAGATCCCCTCTAGCGTAGCCTAAAAAAGTGTTTTCCTCCCTCGAATTAGCACGCGAACGACAACGAAGGACCCGCTAATCCCACCATTTCCACGGAGGAGGGTGTAGCACAAATGCCTCCTTTATGAAATTCACCTCTTTATTGCCTATTGTCGACTGAAACTAACATTTTTCATGTCTTTTTTGATGCAGCAGTGCTATCATATCGTTGGAACAAGACTCATGGTCCACATGTGGGACCCAAGGAAGCTTAGAGAATTTTTATTTTTTTTTATTTAATTATTATTAGCCTCTAGTTTATTTAAGAGGATTTTACTAGAAGGATCCCGAAATATAGCCATTTATCCCGAAAGGTCCTTGCAAATTGTGTAGCACTAATGAGGTCCTCTCGCCAATTTTTTATATTTTTTTATCCTTTTTTCTGAGTGACGATAGCGTCACCATGGGCAACGCAAGCGTCACTCATCAGACATCTCCTAATGTTTTCTTCTTTCTCTCCTCCTATTTCTCCATATGGGATTTGCAAAGAGGAAACATTGGATTGTGCAATTAATATGCACATATGAAAACACCCTATTGTAAAGGAATTTTTCAAGATGTAAAGACGTTGAGCTTTCTCTCTCTTTTACTATTGTGTTAAGCAGGGCAAGAAGACTACAACAAGCTAAGAATCAAGTTACAGAGTTGCTGGCCTTCTAAGCAAAGCCAGCTATGAAAACATCGCTAAGAAGGTGTTGTGTCAGCCACTCACCCTCCCTCCTCTCATTCTGTCGTTTAGAATCCACGTCACACTGATTTGACACAAGTAACATTAGGATGATGCGTATGTACATATTAATTGTACAATCCAATATTTCCTCTTTGGATTTCCTCTTTGCAAATCCCATATGGAGAAATAGGAGGAGATGAAGAAGAAGATATTAGGAGATTTTCTGATGAGCATGCGTCACCCATGGTGACACTATCGTCGCTCAGAAAAAAGTATAAAAAAGTATAAAAAAATTGGTGAGAGGACCTCATTAGTGCTGCAAAATTTGCGAGGACCTTTCGGGATAAATGACTATATTTCGGGATTTTTCCAGTAAAATCCTCTTTATTTAATGAGTTGTATTAGAGTAGTTTCCAAGATTATTAGTTTCCTAGTTTGATTAGGTAACTTAGGGGCTAATTTTTGTTTTCCCTATATACTGCATTGTAGAGATGGAACTTTTAGAGTTTCAAGTTTAATAGAAATTCCTTTGGGATTTATCGTTGGAGAGACGTCTTCATCGTGATTGTTTCTGCAGAAACTACCATTGTATGGCGGCACTTGTGACGCAAGCCCTAATCCTAGGGCCTGCATCAATTTTCTAGTAGGGTTCTCCTTATATAGGAGATTACTTTTTTTTTTTTTTTAATGGTAACATGACTCAAACCCACAACCTCATGATTGCAACAATAAGCACCTCCCAACTGCACTAAAAGCTCTTGTAAAAAATTAAAAAGAGGTCATATGATACCGTTGGTCCATTACATCTTCAATTCTCGAGCAAATACAAGCTCAAAACATTCACTTCTAATCTAACCAGAAAACAAATATCATAACAGCCTAACAAAATATAAAATTCATAATAACTGAAAATAATAAAGAAAAAGGTTATGACAAAATAGATTCACCACCATGATTGACTTAAAAATAAATTAGTCACTAAAAGAGTTCTACAAGACCATGGGAGTCCTGAATTGAATTGAATGTTATGGAGTAGAGAATAAAAAAAAAGGTAGAGGTAACAAACCAACTCGAGGACAATATTTTACTCAACATTTACAAAGCACTTGTTCCCAATAAAGCATGTTTGACTACAGTCTGAGGCAGTTATCAAGAATCATAAACCACCATTTTCCAATTCAAGTGAAAAACTGTTTCAAAAATAACTCATCCAGGACAGAACAAGATCTTACTTTGGCAATTACAAGATCCTCAAATGTAAGCTTTTGATCATTCCGATTCTGTGTAACCAAATCAAACAACCTTGCACCAAGAGGCCCACGAATTCCAAAATATGCCTGCATATAATCCAATCCACACATAACACATTAATCAGATCATATAAACCCATAAAAGCCAAAGAAGGCAATGTAGCATGTGGGGCCACCAATGCTGCTTGAGTCAGACCCACCACCAGCAATCATATATCGGAAGTGTTAGATCAATTGGGCCCAAATTGAAAAAAAAAAAAAAAAAAAAAAAAAAAAAAAATGAAACACTGCTCTTGATGCAAAACAAGTGACCTACCAGGCAATCCAATCCAGACTTAATAATAAGGTGGGCCCCACAAAGGTAAAAATCAATTTTCTCATCAAGTATTTGATTTGGGGAATAGAAGAAAGGAGAAAGATGGGAAGGACCTGGAAAACGGAAGGGGAGATGTACTGGGCTTTTTGTTGGGACTGAGCAGCGAGAGAGAGGAAAAGGCGCTTGAGATCGTCAATCTCCGTTTGGCTAAATGATCTGAAAAAAAAAAAAAAATTAAGATAGGATCATGAAAGAGAATAGAAAATTTTAAGGATATGGAATTGAATTGGGGGAAAGAGAGGGGAGTTGAGTTACCTGGTTGCAGAAACGAAACGAGGATCGGAGGAAAGCGACTGGGACTGGGCGTTGCCCATGGCCTCCGTCGAAAGAGCCGGGGATCGACAAAGAGACGAGAGAGAGAAAGAGACCCGTTGTTTTTCGTTTCAGAGATGAATGAATTTGAGTGATTTGTCTCAGTACGAATTACAATGGGACAGGTATA
This sequence comes from Camphora micrantha, assembly GCA_003546025.1. NCBI lineage: Eukaryota > Viridiplantae > Streptophyta > Magnoliopsida > Laurales > Lauraceae > Camphora > Camphora micrantha. Next base: position 42,796,023 of record QPKB01000001.1, read on the forward strand.
GTAGCGGATGACCCGCCCGGAAGCGTAGCTTTGTAAATAAGCACTTTTTACAGCGACTCTAATAACTTCTTCGTTTTTTTTTAAGTAATAGCAACACCCGTGCATATCACAGACCACAAAACCACTAAATTCATAGATACCCTAGCTATTAATTTTTTTTAAATAATTTATTTTTTGTAAAATATATACTTTTTTTTTATTGTTATTTTGTTTTTTATGTGTTGTTGACGCCAAAAATATCACTATGTCCCTTCAACACCAAAAGCTACATGGAGCCACATCCTGCCATAAATAGGAATGCGTCACTTCAAGCATCAGATCTTGTCAGAATCAAACAAAAACTGCAAGGTCTTTCAAAGCAGCCAAAAGAGGGGTACACATGAAGTTTTGGGCCGTTTCAATATCATTTGCCCTAACTTCACTCCTCCGACAGCCAGACAGGAGCTCCCGGCAACGACAGTGTCGAAGACTTCAAAACTTCGATCAGAGCCTACGAATGGTCTCAGAATACCTCCAAAAGGCTTCATGCCAAATTTCAGGTCATTCCGACAACGTTTGACCCGACCTCGACGCTCCGAAGCAAAATCAAGCCTGCCGGCGGCGAAGCACCCCGGAATCATGGCATCCAAATTGGAGCTAATG
>QPKB01000001.1:42796764-42861467 GCA_003546025.1 Camphora micrantha
TTTTTTCGAACTCATCAAAGAGAGCAAACGGTCCCTTTCCCAATCTGAAAACGTGCTCAAACATTTCTGCGGGCACTGAGTCCAAAAGGGAGGAGATCGAGATTTCTCAGATCTGAATTCAAAGAACAAGAGAAGATTTTTTTTTTTCGAGAAGGAGAAAGATTGGAAATAGACTTAAAGAAAGAAATTTCCAAAACAAAAAAAATCCCATCTCATGTTTTTTTTTATGCAAGATTCAACATCGGCCACCAACTAGAAAGGTGCCAAAGAATCTAAGTTCATGTTCTCAAATGAACGTGTCCCACCGGGTGTGCCAGCTTGATGGACCCGATTCTTCCCTCTCTCCCGCTGCCTCCGCCCCGGGTCTTTCGGGGTACGGCGGAGGGGAGGAGAAGAAAAGATAAAGGGTTCAACATCTTTTTTTTTTTTGTACGGGTATGCCAATTTCACTTTTCTACTTGGAATTTAGGAATGGTGATCCGAAGATCCACCTTCACAAGTAGAAAGGGGAAATGAAACTTTTTCTAGTTTCTATTGCACGCATATTTTAAGAAAAGAGACAAAAGGGTTTTTTTTGAATGCCGTGAAAGGCGATTTCATTTGTTGCCGTGAAAGGCGATTTTGCCGTAAAAGGCGATTTACAAGTCTTATCCATTATGAAAGACAAGAATTGTGATTTTTGTCTCTAAAAGAAAAATAAAGTACAAAGAAATCAAGAAAAGGAATTGGACTTTCTAATTCGATTGTGGGGAACACGTTCAGATCGACGGTCCGCGAGTCATGTATGGGCTCCTCCATCGTCCATGCAGATGAGAACACGATGCTTGGATTCTTGGCTTGGCTTTCTAACCTCAGATTTTTAAAGGACAAAGACCAAGAGAAGGTCTTATATCCGATAAAAAGCCAAGTAAACGGGCTGAAAAGCCACGTTTTAGCCATGTTGGTAGAAGAAGGGAGGTCCTTGGGGGGGTGGCCCCCCAAGGGTGCTTCAATCACCTTTTGGTGGTCTTTGTAGCAGAGTTGCAGGGCCTCTGAATTTTTTTTTGTCTTCGTCGGGGGAAGAGCTAGAGCTAGATCCTTTCCCTTTGGAATGCCCTTCTATTTATAGGCCTTTGGTAGCCATTTAGGAGGGTTTATGAGCATTGAATGCATTAATACCCATAATGGGAGGAGTTACAAGTTTTTAAATTACTTGTTTTGTAACTCCTTTTTCCTTGAATCTTATTGGCCGATGGAGAATAATGAGCCTTTAATTGCTTTTAATCCCCATCATGGGAGGAGTTTCATTGCTTTAATGCCATAAATCCTTTGACTTGTAACTCCCCTTTGCTTGCTTTTGATTGGGCCGTCCAAAATAATGAGTTAATGACCGCATTAACTTGTCATAAAATGGGTCATTTACCCTCATTAATTGGTCGCCAAGTCGCTCGAAGAGTCGTGGGCCGCGCCGCGTCTTTTGGAATTCTTCTTGCGATGACCGTCGGTGGATCCACATGTTGTTTGATGTCGGATGGCGATGCAATTTCAGACATTGATTAATGTCAAAGTGCCGGCAACATCTGTCCTGTCGATTTCACGATCGGGCGGGCAGAAAGTGTGCTTTCTTTGTCGGCCGGTTGGCGATTTCGAGGCATCTAACGATCATCCAATGATTTCGGCGGCGAATCCGTGATGTTGACGAAGATCGATGGATTTCATACACGAAAAATCAGATTTTGAAAAAATCACAGGGGCCAATCAACTCGAAACGCGAAAAGGACCCGAAAAAGGGTCTTCCGGCGAATTTTTGGGTCGCCGGAATTTCCATGGTCGCCGGCGACCTTGGCCCATGGTCGCCGGCGACTATGGGCCTTGGGCCCATTTTTTGGCCGCCTTTCGGTCGCCGTTTCTTTGCCGTTTTTCGATCTTTTTTCACTCTTTTTTCTTCTGTATTTTTCCTAACATTTCCCCTCATTTATTGGCCTGATTCTCTTAAAGAAAACCCGACGAGAAGCCACACAAATCAGAGCACAAAGTTTCCTATTTTTCTGGAAAGCCGAAGACTTTGTTGTGTGGTTTTGCCGATTTTTTGTCAAGCATTGAAACTAGGTCAAACGATGTCGGAATGACCTGAAATTTGACGTGGAGCTTCTTGAGCAGTAGATAGGACCAACCGTAGGCTTTGGTTTGAGTTTTGAAGCCTTTTGGGGTCCCGCAAACGCTTGCCTTAATTTCGTCATGAGAGAAATGCCGAGCTTTGACTTGTGATCAACCGATGTCCGATTGACCTGAAATTTGACAGGGAGCCTCCTGAGTAGTAAGTAAGACCAACCATGGGCTTTGGTTTGAGTTTTGAAGCCTTTTGGGGTCCCGCAAATGCTCGCCTTGATTTCACCTCGAGGAAAATGCCGAGCTTTGAAATTAGGCCAAACGATGTCCGTTTGACCTAAAACTTGACAGGGGACCTATTGGAGTCATTTTGAGATGATCCATTAGCTCCAATTTGGATGCCATGATTCCGGGGTGCTCCACTGCCGGTAGGCCTGTTTTTGCTTCCTGAGAGTTGATGAAGGGTCAAACGTCGTCCGTTTGACTTGAAATTTGGCAGGGGACCTTTTGGAGGTATTTTGACACCATCCGTAGGCTCTGATCGAAGTTTTGAAGTCTTCGACACTGTCGCTGCCGAGAGCTCCTGCCTGGCTGTCGAAGGAGTGAAGTTAGGCCAAATGATGTCGAAATGGCCCGAAACTTCATGTGTACCCTTCTTTTGGCTGCTTTGAAGGATCTTGTAGTTTTTGTTTGATTCTGACAAGATCTGGTGCTTGAAGTGGCGCCTTCCTACTTATGGCAGGATGTGGCTCCATGTAGCTTTTGTTGTTGAAGGGACATAGTGACATTTTTGGTGTCAACAGGGGTCTTCCGGCGACTTTTGGGTCGCCGGAACTCCATGGTCGCCGGTTGATTATAGTAAGCAAGTTATTAACTTGACAGGCATTATATTTTACATATAAAATTAATACAACGACAAATAAGAAACAACAAAAGAAACTATAATTATCGACAAAATAAGATGAAATCAACAAATCTTTGTCCCGATGTATCTGTACATTAAATTCACCAGATATCTAATCTCATAAGATATTTTAATCGGGGTTATCGTTGAAGACTTCCCTGTACACAATATTTTTGGTAATATTTTTTGGCATCCCTTGTTTATTGATCAGCAGCATCTTCAAACCTGACGGAGATGTAACACGCGACAAAGCTACATATAGCTGGCCATGTGAAAACACAAGATTTGGGAGGTAGACACCCACATTCTTTAGAGTCTGTCCCTAACTCTTATTTATGGTCATTGCAAATGCCAGCTTGATAGGAAATTGTCTTATTTTTAGTTCGAATGTCGAATCACCAGATGCCGATGTTAGGTCAGTATGACTTATCAATACAATTTCTCCAACGCGGGAACCTGTCATGACTTTAGATTGTATGACTTTGTCCCCCATCTTGTGAACAACTAATCGCGTACCGTTGCACAATCCCAAACACTGATTCAAGCTTCGCAACAGCATTATCGGAGCTCCATTTTTTAACTCCAGAGCATGACTTGGTAATCCTGGTAAGTCCAGAGAATTCAAAAACTCTGGAGGGTGCAAAACATGATCCATAGTTTCTCTCGATGTAGGACATAGCTTATCTGCACTATAAAATACCCGCCTTTCTCCTGGTATCATCGAAAACATCATCGAGTTTAGCTGGTCGATGTCGATGTTTCTCGGAGCAAGTATTCTACGCTCATTTAAGTAGGACAAATCACTGTACCTACCTATCAATCAGATCCGGATAAGTTGATTCAATCAACCGCTGTACTCCCCTTTCATCATTTCGTATTAGAAACTCATCTAGGATTTTGATCCAGTTTGGATCATAATCATTTCCAAAAGATGTACAAGATACCTTTCCCTCACCAACCATCTTAATCCACTCCGTGAAATCATGTAACCGAGTTAGTAAAGTTTCAAAAACATTGTTTGTCCTAACACGCATATTTATTTTCAAATGTAAAACCTACCAATATTTCCAAATACTCGACCTCGGCAATGAAGCTCCAACTATTTGTTCTCATCCCCTCTTTGTTATAACTGGCAGTATCTATCTAAAATCTCCCCCAAGTACAAATAATTTTCCTCCAAACACCTTCTCTGAGGAACAGTTACTCGTATTTTGCAGAATGTCTCTGAATGTTCGATCAACAGCGTCAAAGGCGTAGTGACTCAACATTAGAGCTTCATCCCATATGATCAAATTTGCTTCGTAAATTAACATTGCCAAATCGGTCCGATGGGTGATGTAACAACATGACGATTGTTGGAGGTTTAGCGGTATTTTGAAACGGGAGTGCGCAGTTTTTCCATTTGGCAAAAGCGAGGCAGCAATTCCCGATGATGCCACAGAGAGAACAATTTTTTTCTGTGACCTGACCTTTGCTATTAAAGTCCTCCATAGGTACGTCTTGCCCGTTCCTCCACTACCATAAACAAAGAAGAGACCTCCCGTCTGTCTCGTGTACGCATCCGTTATCTTGTCAAAGACCCTCTTCTGATCATCGCTTAAGCCGACATGTAACGATTCAAACAATTGGCTTTCAACTGTGCTATCATAAATTGAGTTCTTCCATCATAAGCCTGTTCGTCACGATCTGGCCCAACCGGTTAGATGGCAACGGCATGAGGGGGAATTTTGTCAATGTTCTACCATTTTTATTCAGTATACGCTCGATATCCATCTGCCCTAAATTTCGCAATTCACTTTCATCAAGATACCAATCTCTGTCTCCAAGCTGTCTCCTCGTTTGACTTTGTAAATCATCCATCAGGTCCACCCAGTGTTTTTCCCACAATTCCGTGGGATCTGAAATTGCCGAGAACATTAGCAGTGAACAGAACATGTTTCTGAGTTGGGAACCTGTGGCCCATGTCGAGGCTTTGTTAAGTGCCTCATGCCATTCACCATCATGTTCAAGTAGGCCAAGTGCAAAGCATGCCGATTTGTAAGTTGGGTGCACCACTCCGCCAACTGTTCTTATATCCTCATAGCATTTTGCCCCGTGGACTTTGTTAAGTAGCATACCAAGATAATGACGTTCTCCCGAGTTTGGATGTGCATAAGCAAGTCTACCAATACTAATACGCTGTTTTCGCCTTGTCCACTTCTTTTGCTTTGCGTTCCAGACCCCCCACTTTGTTGGGAACTCAACGTACGTAAATTCATTAGCATCCGGGTGGTTTCTATTCGCTTCGAACCATTTGGTAAACATTATGTCATGAATGCCATCTGATCGGACCCCAAGTGTAGGGTGCGATTGTAGTAATAAAACTGGTAAGACCAGGTCGATCCACAGGGAGCTTTGTGAATTAAGGTTCCTTCTCAACTTGTACCTGCCCTAAATAAAATCTAATTTTAGCCTAAAATCTAGAAAAGTACATTCATCATTCCTACTTTCCAAAAATTAATTACAATCCAATTAAAAGAGAACTTCCTAAATCTAAAAATCCTAAACTAAAGAAAACTAAAATTGCTACAAAAGAACACACAAGTTAGAACATCAATAATAAAAGTACTAAAAATAAAACTAAGAAACTAAAATAGAAATAAAAGAAACATAAGTTAGAAAGTTAGTAATGCAATGAGATGCTGAAATTTTTAAGTCTGGAAAACTAGTATGCAGTGTTGTTTTTATGCATGGTTTTTCCTAATCTAATGCAATCTAAAATTGAGTTTAATGGCTGGAATTTAAACTATAATGATGCATGAATCTAATGCACTTTCCAGCAATTAACAAATCTAAACAAAATTGTATGACATAGAATTGTAAAAGATGTAGGAATTAAAAGTGAGGTGCTGAAAAATAAAGGTAGTGTGCATAAATCAAAGGTGGTAAAAAAAAAGAAGTGGCAAGTTTCTCTTTAAAATCTCATTCTCAATCTTGGGCCCAAAAAAATTAAAAGTGCAAACCTAGGGTCCCGTTCTTCAACTTGGGTTGTCAATCCAAGTTGAGAATGATAAATCCTCACTTTTTAATAAATAAATTTCAGACTTGGATTCTTAAACTTTTCTTGATCAAACCTCTTTAACTTCACATTGTATTGCCTCCAAAAATACCATGTATCCGTAGAAAACAAGATATATTGTGAGGATGCTAATGTGAGTTATTAGTATTTATTCCAAGCCAATTAAAATTACTTAACCAAAAGTAAGAACTAACCCTATTGCATGGATCACAAATCTAATATTAAGAGATACACAAATCAAGAACACAAATTAAAAGAAACAACTTTATTTACTAGCATGAAAATTCTTTACAAAGAATATAACATTGAAAAACAAGAATACATACTAGGATGTTGAGAATCCCTCTTTCTAGTTGAAACCACAAGGTTGGTGGTATGGCCTTTGGAAAGAAACCCCTTGGTGAATCAAGATGGAAAGACAAGAAAGGGAGAGATGGTATGAAATTCTCTAGAGTGAGAGGTGAGCAATTCTCAAGCATCAGAGGAGATGGATGCTTATGCATTCAATTTATAGATTTTGGCTCTCTTTCTTTCCTTCTTTGCTCCAAGTTTGTAGCATGCAATCTTCTTTGTATGAAGAGTCCCTTCCTTGGCCAACAAGTCTTCAAAGAAATAGCAAGGTGAGTGAGAGATTTTTTTGTGCTTTCCATGTGCAAAATTGCAATCCCGAGTAGAAATTATAGCACCAAATTCCAGAGGCCATATCTTCCTCGTTTTAGCTCCGATTGACACAATCTTGGATTCTAAAGATATCTACTCGAAAAGAGCTTTCCAACGGTGTATAGATTGCACTAATCTGATGGCTGGATTAAGAGTTATGCCCATTTTAATCTTGCTGCCTCTGAAAAATCCGAAAATAAATATGCACATATGGAATGTTAATTGTGCAATGGGGTGTGTGGGACCCATGTGGACATCCAAAGAGATCTTGGGATCTTTCTTTCCTTGTTTCTTGACTCTCCTTCCATCTTTGGTTTGCTTCCAAGCTTCTTTGATTGGGTAATCAACTCTTTTAGCTTACTTTCCTTTCTTGAATATCTTTCTGGATTTTTGAGTTTTCAAACTTTGTAAGAATTAGATCTTACCAAATCTGAAGTTTCCTTTCTTGAATTTGAAATCACAAATTTATCTTTCCATTGTTGACTCTTCAAATTCTTCAAAAATACCAAGATATGTGGGTCCACCATGAAAGATGTCATTCCTTTGATTTCTCTCACACTTCACCAATGTGGGTCCCATTCTTGATTTCTCCTACACAAATTAAAATAAATGGATTCAAGAATAATTCTATGTGAGGAATTTAAATGGACGATGTATGGGACCCTACTTGATGCACCCATAATAACCGACTTTCCAAAAATAAATCTTAAAAAAATGGCAGGTTTCATGAATTTGTACAAAAAGTGTGATTTTTGAGCAAATTATGCATGAATGCACTACAATGGACTCTAAATGCATAAAAACATGATTTGACACTAAATAAAACTCTTTAATATCAATAAGCCCTTAAAATAGTCCAAAATGTGTATGAAAATGTGCACTTTTCAGGACTCATCACACCCCCCAACTAGCATTTTGCTAGTCTCTAGCAAAAACTGCGAATAAAATGAGGAATCCTTCATGACATAATCTATAATAAAAATAATGAAATGCAATGAAAATGAAAATGAATGCAACGCCACTTTCGCTGACACTCTCGACTGCATTTAGCATATGCAGTAAGCCCTTAAACCCCTAGGTTCCCCCTAGTGGACGAGTTGTGCCTCGTGAGGGTTTGCAGTGAATTTACCCACAAAATTCAGATTTTTTTTTTTTTTTTTTTATCAAAGGAACTTTTTCAAAAGAAGATTTACAAACACCGGATGCTCTCGATTTTCGGAATTTTCAAAGCAAAGGCAAATTTCAAACTCGGTTCACAAATCCCATCTTTTGGTCTAAAATTCTTGAATTCATACTAATTTGATCGTGCACGGTGAAATAGTGTGTATACGTAAAAAAATAATAAGCTTCAAATGATCCGCCAAAATTCCCGTGAAAACAATTTTCAATCCAAGATTTTGGACCACCTAACCTTAGCAACGAAAAACAATATTCCTCTCAAGGCGACCATGACGGCTTTCGCACTACTGTTGTTTTCAAAGGCCGCACTCTTTATATATATATATATGTATGTATTTTTTTTTTCTTTTTTTTTTTTTTCTTTTTTTTCTTACGCACACATGTGACTGTGCAATGCCCAGGTCCCTTAAGCTTTCTAATTAACCCATGTAACGAGCATTCAGCCAATGACTCCCAAAACAGATGTTTTTAGGGCACTAGGTATGTAAATACCCCTACGGGCTTACTGGCTCGGATTAAAAAGGCTACGAACCCAAACTAGTCACATTCTAAACACTTTTTTTTTTCTTATTTTTCTTTTTTTTTTTTTTTTTTTTTTTTTTTTTTTTTTTTTTTTTTTTTTTTTTTTTGAAAACAGTCCCCAACAATAGGCAGCCCTTTCCATGTGCCCGAATTAATTCAACAGCTCTGTGGCCAACAAAACCAGATGAACCAGGAAATTGTAAAACTAAGGGTCGGTTTTCCATCATATTTCAATCCAATCGTCAAAGAAAACGGAAATCGTAGCTTCACATTCAAAAACCTTGAAAACGTATACAGACTGTGTAAAAGTGAGGGATCAAAATTCAGCACTTTTTCCAAAAACCCTTTCCTTAAACAAAACAGTAAACCATTGTTCTCTCTTTTTGCCCAAAGCACCAAAAATTCCAAAGTTCAAGGTATCTTTGTTTCATAAAAATCCTCTCGAAATTTCCTTTTTTTTTTTTTTTATTTTTAAAGACCAACAAAATAACAGATTTTTTTTTTTTTTTGTAAAATTTTGTCAAAAGATGGACAAGTGTGCTTGTTCCCACCCCCCAACCTAAGATGAACATCGTCCTCGATGTTATGCATGTGGTGCAAAAAGTAAATATAACATGAGGAAAGTAAATGACAGGAGGGTAAAGGGGAAGAAGTCACCTGAAGATGTAGCTTTTTCGATCTCTGTCCATGGTGAGACAAAACAAAGAAAAAAAAAAGAAACTACTCTACTAACATAAAAGAATAATCTACAATAAAAGGAAAGGAAAATCCTATACTACTTGAGCCGAAACCATGAATCCACCTGGATCCCAGATGAAATTTTCCTCCACACAAATCACAAGAAGCACATAAAGAGATGTTACTATGGGAACATGAAGCACATTGAACATAAGGACCACATGATGTTTGTTGTAAATGTGCGAAAAAAGGACCACCATGAAAAATGATTCCTCCTCCCTTAAAAATGGGTCTTTGAATGGGAGGTGAGGAGGACGCAATGAACAACTAGATGGCCCCAGGTCTTCCCATGCCGCAAATTCTTTTGAATTAATTTCCTCAGTGTCCATAGGCATGGCCTCAAATGATTCCAAACTGTGAGACTCGAAGGTCTGAACAGGACCACACTCTAATTTCAAAAGTTTCTCTGAATTACATTGAGGGCCAAGAAATGCAATGGCAATTTCTCTTATGGTCGGATCATCAGATTTGATGAAAAATTCAGTACATGATTCCAAGGATTCCACATTGTCCGAATCAGAAATCTGAAAAATGGGGTCATCCTCCCAATAGTAATCTTGCATATGGGGCTCATTGGGCGCATTCGCGGGTCCATCAATCATGGGAAAATCAATTTCTAGGGAATCCATAACGCCAAAATCATCAGAAGAATTGGACCCAAAGTAAGGATCAACATAGAAGGGCATAGTATCTTCTTCGAAAGGGTCCACATTCTCCTTCGGATCAGACAAGTGAGGGTCAGAGGAATTTGGCTCATAGGGTTCATAATCTGATTCATGCAGCGCACCATCATCCATATCCATAGGTGCACCCTTGGATATCCTCTACGTATTTGCGCAATCCATATCCGTTGGATTTTCAATAAGTGATGGATCATCATGTTGAAAATCATTCTCACTGCCAAGGGTGTCATTTACTTTTTTCATTTGAAGTGCAGTTTGACTAATTGAAGTCATTAGTCTCTCCATGGATTGGGCATTGCTCTGTATGGATTGCATGAATGCGGTGAATCTGGCTAAAGTGTCTTCCAAGCATCCCTCCGGGGGTGGTGGTGGTGGTGGTTCATATGACCATTCAGGCGGTGGGGAGTCATTAGGTGCATATGAACAAGGGGAAGAATCGGGTGCATATGAAATATCCTGTGAGGGGTAATCATACAACCCACCCTGAGTAAATTCTTGGAGATAAAAATTTTCCATATCAAACCCATCTTGCCAATATTCAAGTGCCTGATTGCCTATGCTACTCAAGTTACTCATTTCATTGTGGCAAGGCCATTGATTTTCATTTGATTCTGCTTGCCATTGAATTCCCATATCCATATTTGAATGAGCGAATGAGTGTGTGGGGTATGAGTAATCATGTGGGGCCCATGTTGATTGTTCATCTTCCATTATCATTCCATTGATATCCTCCATGCACTCCTCATTGTAATCAAGACCATAGTGATTGGCCCTTTTCCGTCCATACGTGGAACCTCTTTCCAACGAACAAGTTATTTGATGTATATTTGCATTCCATTCTTGTTCGCGCAACTCCCTTAGGGATTTGTGATTATTTGAAGCATCATCGGAGTTGCTTTGATAAAATCCCCACTTATTCGTATATGAGTTAATGTAAGTTGACAGGTACGTATCTGTGGGGTGTAGGTACTCACGCAAGGACTTTTTTGGGCTATCACTATTGATTTTACCCTCGTTGGTTTGTCCAGAATTTGGTCTCCTCATGTTTGTGAATTTCCATTGGTCCATTTTTTTTGGAATCACTTCTTCTTCTTCTTTTTTTTTTTTTTTTTCTTTAAAAAAAAAAAAAAAGAGAAAGAAAAAGAAACTAGCCTACACAAGCAGCAACTAAGTTAATTCCTAAAGTTGGAAAGTTTCCCTAAGTTCACCAACCCGGCCCTATGAAACCAACTCGGCCAGTTCAGCCCCCAGGTAAGGGTAGGATCACGAACGGACCCGTTTGAAGGACCCTTGCCTCGAATAGTTTAGTTATCTCCACACTCTGGACAAGGCTTTGCTTCAGCACCGAGATGATCAAGGACAACGATTAGGTCACTTTGGTTCATTTTCTTCTAAAAAGATTAAAAACAAGTTGAGAAAAAAAAAAAAAACAAAGTAACTTTGCCAAGTTTAAAAAGGTTTTCTAAAAAAAATTCAATGTTGTCTCCTTTCTAATTAGCAATCCATGCACTTTCCTAATCCAATTTAGGGCGGTCTAACATTCCATGCATGCACCTCCTATTTCTAGAAACATGCCAAAAATAACACACCCATAAAGCAATGTAAATAAGGAAAATTAGAGAAGTTACCTTATATGGCGCTCCCCGGCAACGGCGCCAAAAACTTGATCGGACCCCAAGTGTAGGGTGCGATTGTAGTAATAAAACTGGTAAGACCAGGTCGATCCACAGGGAGCTTTGTGAATTAAGGTTCCTTCTCAACTTGTACCTGCCCTAAATAAAATCTAATTTTAGCCTAAAATCTAGAAAAGTACATTCATCATTCCTACTTTCCAAAAATTAATTACAATCCAATTAAAAGAGAACTTCCTAAATCTAAAAATCCTAAACTAAAGAAAACTAAAATTGCTACAAAAGAACACACAAGTTAGAACATCAATAATAAAAGTACTAAAAATAAAACTAAGAAACTAAAATAGAAATAAAAGAAACATAAGTTAGAAAGTTAGTAATGCAATGAGATGCTGAAATTTTTAAGTCTGGAAAACTAGTATGCAGTGTTGTTTTTATGCATGGTTTTTCCTAATCTAATGCAATCTAAAATTGAGTTTAATGGCTGGAATTTAAACTATAATGATGCATGAATCTAATGCACTTTCCAGCAATTAACAAATCTAAACAAAATTGTATGACATAGAATTGTAAAAGATGTAGGAATTAAAAGTGAGGTGCTGAAAAATAAAGGTAGTGTGCATAAATCAAAGGTGGTAAAAAAAAAGAAGTGGCAAGTTTCTCTTTAAAATCTCATTCTCAATCTTGGGCCCAAAAAAATTAAAAGTGCAAACCTAGGGTCCCGTTCTTCAACTTGGGTTGTCAATCCAAGTTGAGAATGATAAATCCTCACTTTTTAATAAATAAATTTCAGACTTGGATTCTTAAACTTTTCTTGATCAAACCTCTTTAACTTCACATTGTATTGCCTCCAAAAATACCATGTATCCGTAGAAAACAAGATATATTGTGAGGATGCTAATGTGAGTTATTAGTATTTATTCCAAGCCAATTAAAATTACTTAACCAAAAGTAAGAACTAACCCTATTGCATGGATCACAAATCTAATATTAAGAGATACACAAATCAAGAACACAAATTAAAAGAAACAACTTTATTTACTAGCATGAAAATTCTTTACAAAGAATATAACATTGAAAAACAAGAATACATACTAGGATGTTGAGAATCCCTCTTTCTAGTTGAAACCACAAGGTTGGTGGTATGGCCTTTGGAAAGAAACCCCTTGGTGAATCAAGATGGAAAGACAAGAAAGGGAGAGATGGTATGAAATTCTCTAGAGTGAGAGGTGAGCAATTCTCAAGCATCAGAGGAGATGGATGCTTATGCATTCAATTTATAGATTTTGGCTCTCTTTCTTTCCTTCTTTGCTCCAAGTTTGTAGCATGCAATCTTCTTTGTATGAAGAGTCCCTTCCTTGGCCAACAAGTCTTCAAAGAAATAGCAAGGTGAGTGAGAGATTTTTTTGTGCTTTCCATGTGCAAAATTGCAATCCCGAGTAGAAATTATAGCACCAAATTCCAGAGGCCATATCTTCCTCGTTTTAGCTCCGATTGACACAATCTTGGATTCTAAAGATATCTACTCGAAAAGAGCTTTCCAACGGTGTATAGATTGCACTAATCTGATGGCTGGATTAAGAGTTATGCCCATTTTAATCTTGCTGCCTCTGAAAAATCCGAAAATAAATATGCACATATGGAATGTTAATTGTGCAATGGGGTGTGTGGGACCCATGTGGACATCCAAAGAGATCTTGGGATCTTTCTTTCCTTGTTTCTTGACTCTCCTTCCATCTTTGGTTTGCTTCCAAGCTTCTTTGATTGGGTAATCAACTCTTTTAGCTTACTTTCCTTTCTTGAATATCTTTCTGGATTTTTGAGTTTTCAAACTTTGTAAGAATTAGATCTTACCAAATCTGAAGTTTCCTTTCTTGAATTTGAAATCACAAATTTATCTTTCCATTGTTGACTCTTCAAATTCTTCAAAAATACCAAGATATGTGGGTCCACCATGAAAGATGTCATTCCTTTGATTTCTCTCACACTTCACCAATGTGGGTCCCATTCTTGATTTCTCCTACACAAATTAAAATAAATGGATTCAAGAATAATTCTATGTGAGGAATTTAAATGGACGATGTATGGGACCCTACTTGATGCACCCATAATAACCGACTTTCCAAAAATAAATCTTAAAAAAATGGCAGGTTTCATGAATTTGTACAAAAAGTGTGATTTTTGAGCAAATTATGCATGAATGCACTACAATGGACTCTAAATGCATAAAAACATGATTTGACACTAAATAAAACTCTTTAATATCAATAAGCCCTTAAAATAGTCCAAAATGTGTATGAAAATGTGCACTTTTCAGGACTCATCACCATCCCGATTAATCACGGACTCGACATCATCCATGTCCCTAAATACAACAAACTGTTCTCCTGGTAGATGATACTGTAACCTTTGCACCGAGGGATATTGTTTTTGCAAGTAAAACTCGAATATTCTCCAGTATGCTTCAATCGAAGATATGTATCGACCGTCTTGAAATTGCTTGATCTCGTTCACACTTCTGTACATACGTTCTCCACTGTTATTAGGCTGTACAATACTATCCTCGATAACGATCGTTGTACGATCTGAACCTTTATGAATGTACTTGTATAAGTACTTGATGACCTTGCTGTGGGCACACCGCTCAACATTTATGTTCGAATCATATCTTACAATGAGATCACGATTATATGAAATGACCCATCGGTTATCTACATCAAAACCGTTGATTCTATACGTCATGTTATTATTTCGACGTTTGTATACCACGAATCCATTCTCCGCAATTGTCGTTGCACTGACAAATGGTTTTGGATAACCTTTTGAGCACTTTCCATTTACTATACATGGAGCATTCATATTTTGATAACCACATGGCACGTGTAACATGGATCTCGTCACAGTTGCGAATGCCAATGGATCTTCAACCTCACTTGGTATTTCAGCAGAAACAATGTCATCAATCTCTTTTCTGTAACTGTGGTTTGTCCTCACCAGCCAGAGTGAGGATGATGTGAGAATGCGGTAATCCTCGTTTTTGAAACTCAATGACATGAATATCTGTTCAGATTGAGGTGATTTTTCTTAATTAATATAATGTTTCAAAATCATTCGGACACAGTAATACAATTTCAAAAATTAATAGTAGATATTGAAGTTTAAGTTTGCTAATAATTGAGTTGTATACCTGCAATTACTTTGCCGACGAAATTATTTCTTTTTAGGTCCTCCATCAGTTGTTTCAGCCTAATGCGAAATACCCTTGCAACTATATCTGGCCTGTCTTCAGGTCGTTGACCAGGGAATCGTGATAGTTGTTGCTGAATCTCTAGCCAACTTGGGTTACATGTGAATGTTATAAATAGATCGGAAAATCCCATCGTACGACAAATAGCCATAGCATCCTGATAATGTTGTATCATGTTCCTTGAACTACCAGTGAATGACGAAGGAACAATGTAGCGCATACCAACTGCAGTTGCATCCGTATCACCAGCGTTGACAGCATCCTATAAACCCCTATATAAATCTGCACGCAAAGCATTCTGATTGTTCATGATGAAACTTAGCCTTTCCTGCTCTATTGCCGCGTAGCAATCAACCACAAACTGCTGGAACAGTCGGCCACCCTGAAGTAACGACGTCCCTTCGCCATCCCAAGACATCAATCTAAATGCATAGAATTCTCTAATCGATACACCCTCACGCATATAGTTTGATCCAGGTGCAAACTTTATGGACTTTGTCCATCCATCAGTTCCATATGGAAAGAGCAACGGGTATTGGAGCAGCATATACGAAGGGTGTGTTTCGTTAATCCTCTGGAGATTTTCATCTAACTTTCTAATTATGATGTCTCGATTTCCTGTAATTTCATACTCATCTCCAACAATGATGGCTGCAACCTCATTTTTGGTTGGTCTTGCATACTGTCTTCCTTCCCGTGAATGCAGAATCCGAACATGCAGATTTTGATTACCATTTTCATACAACCTATCTCTTGCATGACAGAACAATCTTACATAAGGATTAATCGCATTTAGCATTATCTGCAAGCCTTCCAATACGGTCAAGTCAATCTCATTTGCCTCATTTGCATCCCCGCTTCCTCGAACAACCCTTAATCTATTGGATGTTTCATGTTCCGTGTCATATATATAAAGCTAAGCAAACTTAGGCATGTCTCCAGGTCCTGGAAGTAATGAACCGATCCTGTGATAATTTGATCCACTTATCCGAAAAAGATATGGTCCTCTTTCATCGAGCACGGTGCGATCAATTTTTCCACCCATTGACGTGAAGGACAACATCGAATTGTATGTTCTTATTTTCTCCATGAATCTAGATAGAAGGAATTGATCGATTTTGTAGAAATTCAGGCGTGTTTGGTAGTAGTGGCAGCATCACCTTTCCTCTATGACAGCACAGGCTAAACTTTGGTCTTGAAATTAAACTGTCTCTGATTCTTTCATCAAGCTACATAATAGCTCTACAGTGAGAGCATATTGCAACTCTGGAACCGAAGCTCCAACGCATGGAGATATTTTTTCTCCTTGAGCATAATACAATATTATTTCCTCTAATCATTTTTTTTATCAGCCTTAAAAAACTTATTATTGTCGGCTAATAAAAGTTAGTAGCTAAAAATAATATTCAGTACTTGATGTTGAAGCATTTTTGTTGCTCGGCGTCAAATTGTAATAAGATGTTGAATCCATTCTGTTGCCCGACGTTACATTGGAATGAGAATGTTGTTGTCGCTTTGAACGCAAGATTGTAGGTCTTACACGTCTTGCCTCCTTTTGCATGACTCTTTTTATATTCCTTGATGGATCTTGTTTATTTTGCATCGAGTGACTGATTTGACTTATATTTATGTGTATTTGCACCTATAATTCTGTGATAGCAATTGTATATTAATTTTGTAGATTATAAGAAATATATGATATCGAGTTTTACATGTAGATGTTGAAGACGTATATATTTACCGATTATTGTATGAATGAAATGGTAGCCACTATGAGATTTGGTGGCTTGTTGCATACCACTTTTAGAGGGCCCCATAACATCCCTTATATAATTTAGAAATAAATAACTCGTAATTAACTACCTAAACACCTAAATGCAGATGTAATTTTATTTCTATTGCCCCCGGTACATATTTCTATTTTTTTTAATGTATCTTTTTCTCGAGTGAAGTTTATTTTTCGTTACAGCTCAATAAAACTTGTTTTGTTTTCGACGGAGCAATATATTGAATAAAGAATTACAAAATATAAGTTTTTGGACCTAATATAATGCATGGGTCTATAATTCATTACAGGCTTGCAATTAGACATTTTACCTAATTGATTTAATTATTTTATTCAGTTCATATATATAGAAATTAAAGATCATTAGTTTTGAGCAATTTATGATACTCTAGCATTCATAAGTAAACCCTATTTCTACATTGTATTTATCATAATTTTCTACTAAAACCCATAATTAAATGAGTGGGCTTAATCTCAATCTTGAGTTTCTAATTATTCACAGGCTTGTAGTTAGATCCAGTACCGAAATCCTTAACTTGTTTTATTTGGAAACGCTCCAAATCCAAGAATCTCATAATATAAATTAGTGGGCCTAATATCATGACTCGGTATCTAATTAATCACAGGTTTGTAGCTAGACCCAGTACCCAACTCTATATATTACTACATTGTATTCATCATAATTTTCTACTAAAAGTCATGAATAAATGAGTGGGCCTAATTTCATGCCTGTGTTTCTAATTACTCACTGGCTTGTAGTTAGATCCAGTACCGAAATCCTTAAGTTGTTTTATTTGTAAATGCTTCAAATCCAAGAATCTAATAATATAAATTAGTGGGCCTAATTTCATTTTTAGGTATCTAATTAATCATAGGCTTGTAGCTGGACCCTGTACCCAATCTCTTAAGTTGTTTTAGTTGGAATGGCAATAAAACCTATGACATTTTTTGTTAATCAACATTAAACATTCAGCAAACTAAACTTCGAACTGGGATGAGATCGAGAGATATTTTTTTGTAGTCCATAAACATAAGCATGGAATGAATTTTTGAAAATATACACACTGAGAAAGGTACAAAAATTTAAACATAAGCCTTTTATCATTTTTAGTGGGCATAATATCATGGTTCGGTCTCTAATTAATCACAGGCATGCATTTAGACCTAGTACCCAATTCAATAATATATTTTTTTTTAAATTCTTAAGGACACTAAAACCAAGTATGTCTAAATAGAAATTACTGTGCCTAATATCATGGTCAAGTCTGTAATTAATCACAGGCTTATAGTTAGACCCAGTACCATATTATTTGGAGATGGGCTAAATCCAAGAATTTCAAAATATAAAACATATTCGGGATTATTGAAAGAAATATGAGGTTGAGGGAGAGAGATACTAATATGATAGAATTCATGAAAAACAAAAAGAAGAGAAAGATGCTAACATGATATTCTTTTTCCACCAGCAATAATAGATTTATTCGAATTTGGAGTTTACAAAATAAAATTTTATATTTCGTAAACATAAGCATGGAATGGAATATGAAAGAAATTTCAGTTAAAAGAAAAAGAAGAAGCAAGTTCGCAAAAGTACCTCAAGATTTTTAAAATAATGATCGTGCCCTTTTGTCGTTATATGGAAGTTTGGAGCTCGTTGATAGTTGTTGTATATGCGGCGGGGCTGGATATCCGTGGTTTGCAAGAGCATTGTAGATGTATACTCATGGTCAGCTTAAGGTACTAATCTGTTGCCCTGTTCTTATAAAAATAAAATCCCACATGAGACATAACTTTTGTCCTCTTCTTTTCTCCCATGACCGACTCCCTCTCTTTGTTGGCCACCTCTCTCCATTATTTTCTCTCTCTTCTCACTCTGTTTCTACAACCCCCTCACGACCTTTCCCATCTCCACTCATCAACGAACCACAATTAGAACACCACACCACTAACCTCACCTCTCACAGCGACGAAAACCTCCATCACCTTCTCCATCCACAATCCTCACTGAACTCCAACACAGCTACAACCCCAACATCACACCGAATACACCCAGTGAAACAATGTTGCACCTCCAACCAAACACAATGAACATGACATTGTAACATGCGGTAAAAGCATAAGTGGGGAGGATCTCTTCATAAGAAATATTTCTACTCCTTATCCTTACACACACAACTATATGCATACCGGGAAATCTTTTCTTGACAAACAATTCTATCCTTTTGATTGCCCAACTTATAATATATTAAATTATATTATTTAATATATAGTATTAATATATCTATAATATATTTTTAATATCCAGTAATGGATATAATATGTACCTTATATTGTACAATATTATAAGATCGGAGAATAGTGATATCCTTGTTACCCTATAATATATTAATAAAACTATTGACCTGTTGGCACTATATAAATTATAGTGGAAATGTATATAGTTATAGTTTAAATCAATATATAAATAGGTACTTGTACTTTAATTAGATGTATGTTGGAAAAAATATACTTTTAAAGTGGTATACTATTACAATGGAGAAAAATAGTTAGTTAAGAATAGTAGAAACGAACAATATACTATTAAATATATTTTTAATATAACTTATTCTATAGTGCTATGCTTGGACCACAGAACCCTCATATTATAAATATTCACCTGATCAAATAAGTTATATAATATTATCTAAAACAATATAATGGGTGTTGACAATGTATAGCCCTCCAACAGCTAAGAAAAGTAAAAATATGAGGACCACAGCTAAGAAAAGTAATCTTCCATGTGGGACCTATATCATTCGGAGATTGATTTCATGGAAGAAGTTTCATGCAGATTAATGTAGTATTTTATATTAATCAGCCAACGTTGAGTAATACGTTGACAAATACATTAATTAATTAGGCAAGTTGGCCGTGATTTACTTTGATTTACGTAAATGTAAGTAATGTATGATTAATCATCTACATTAATTACCTACATTATCTAGGTTCAATTCAGTCCAATCACCTTCATTAATCACGGCTGATTAATTTATCATTCCTCTAATAAATCACGTTGGCTCATTGATTTCAGCTCGAAATCACTGTAGTAATTTATATTAATCAGCCAGCGTCGATTATTACGTTGACAAATACGTTAATTAATTACGCAAGCTGGCCGTGATTTATGTTGATTTTCATAAATTTAATTAATCTATGATTATTTACCTACATTCATTGCCTACATTATCTTGTTCCAATTCGACACTGATTTCAGCCCGGAATCACGTCATGCAACTGAATCTGGATATGTGGTGCCCGGCTTTGAAATCTAGTATTATCAAAATAAATGCCTACATTTTGAAGTATTGCGATGGCCTGATGGGTCAAAAATTGATTTCAATTAGGCTTGTTTCATTTTGATAATCATTTTATATATTACCATATAAGCAACCGTGGTATGATTTAACAGGTTATATGTTATAAATATATTTTATTTTTATAGTATATTAGATGATGTATAATATAAATAAATAGACATTTTATTAATAGTAAATCTAATTAGATGTAATCTTATAACATGGTAATACATAACATTAATCTAAATACAATTAGATGTAATCCTGTAGAACATCTTCCCACAGTAGAATAATCATGTGGAACAATTTCCCACGTTTCAACATCTGTAAAATTGTTTCAAACTTTGGCCAGTCAAGGTGGGTCCCACCTGATGGACGGTCTTGATCATAATATGGTAAACAACAGTCATCGAGCAAGAGATAGGTAACATTGAAAAGTTTAGATTTACTGTCTTTTCATTATTATTTTTTAACTCTTGTGATTTGAGGATTGCATGGACTATGGACTATGGACTATGGATTCAGTCCCACTTTTCCAACCCTTGACACTTTTTGAGTCCTTTCTCTTTTTCCTCTTTGGCGTTCTCAAATCAAGCCCCAGTTTCAAGTCATCATTCACGTTCCATTTTATTTTCCTTCCTATGAAAATTCAAAACCAAAACCCATAAAATGAAACCAATTAAAATATAAAAAAGAATGACACAGAGAGAAAACCCCCATCCATCATCCATCCATACCTTATCTCAAAGGATGGTAGAGGCGCTCTTGCTACAACAGAGATGAAGGTGTAGGCCGACCACGAAGAGTATCGTGCTGGATCTTTCTTTTTTTTTACCTTAGTGGAGAGGACGATTTCTTTGAGGAAGTTTTGAGGGTATTGGGGAGAGGAGTATGAGTTATCTGTAAGTTTAGAGGAAGTAGAGGGGAGCAGAGAGTGGGTTAGAGGAGGGGACGATTTTCCTTGAGGAAGTTATTCAGTTAGACTGGAGTGGGTAGCAGAGAGTGGGGAGAGTACATACAGCTGTCAGCATCCTACTACATGCAGCTGGCAGCATACTAAGGGATAGCACATTCCCTTAGTATAATAGATAAGATGACGTATTTATCCATTTATCTCAAAAGCTTGGATTTATTTTTCTTTAAATCTTGTAATCTATATTTTTATTGGAATATGGTTTGCCTTCTATTAGCCACCGTCCTCAAAATAAAAAATACTAAAATTAGATAATACATTAAGACAGCTGTCAAAATCTCAGTCTCCTCTCTCTCTCCATTATCCTTTCTCCCCTATCCTCTCTCTAAATTAACTGACCGCCATAACTTCCTCTAAAAAAAAATCCCAAATTTTGTATGTGCAAGCAGGCTTGCCTTTTTTATGGGTTGTTACTGGGTCTAATTGTAATAATAATAATAATAAATATATATTACAAAATATTGTTAAAATGAACCTTAATGTTGAATTATATGTTAGCATCACCAAAGACAAACAACCAAAATGAAATAATTACTGTTCATAAACTAAAAATGACATGATTTAATGCCTTTCCAAATTAAACAACTTAAGGAATTGGGTACTGGGTCTAACTCCAAGCTTGTGATGAATAAGAGACCGAAGCCTGATATTAAGCCCAGCAATTATATTTTGAAATTCTTTATTTAATATATTTTAACTTTAAAAGTAAAAAAATATTTTATTGAGCTATCTTCAAATGGGAGCTTCGCTCGGGAAAAATTAAAAAAACTAACTATCATCGCATATGGATAGAGGCCTAGAGTAAAAAAATTTCGACTGCAACTAGGGGTTTAGGTAGATAATTCTGCGTGATCCTTTTTTTTTTTTTAATGATATAAGTGATGTTATAAAGCCTTTTAATTTTTGTATGTAACTCATCAACAATATTATCCAAGTATAATTTATATGTTAGTCGTACCTTTGTAAGTGTGAATCTCTAGCATTGGGTCCCTGTATAGCAAGGGGTTTCATAAGTATAATGACTCGATAAAAAAAGGAGAAATAAATAAAAAAATCACCGAAAATGAACTTAAAAAAAAAGATAATGACCATATCCAAAAAATAAAAGAAATAAAATAAAAGGAGAAAAAACAAACTTAGGTCAAACGAAAAATAATAATAATAAAAAAAGATAAATTACACAATATTGACAAAATGAACCTTAATGTTGAATTATATGTTAGCATCACCAAAGACGAACAACCAGCCTAAATTTAGTAAAAAAAAAAAAAAGCAACAACCAAAATGAAATAATTACTGATCATAAACTAAAAATGATATAGGATTGAATGTCTTTCCAAATTAAACAACTTAAGAAATTGAGTACTATGTCTAATTGTAAGCCTGTGATGAATTAGAGACTCAAGCTTGATATTAGGCCAATTAACTTATATTTTGAAATTCTTTATTTAATATATTTAAACTTTGAAAGAAAAACAAATTTCATTGAGCTATCTTCAAACGGGAGCTTCGCGCAGGGAAAATAAAAAAATAATAACCGAACTATCTTTGCATATGGACCAGGGCCTAGAGTAAAAAAATTTCAACTGCAGCTAGGAGTTTAAGTTGCTAATTCTGCCTGATGATTTTTTTAATGATATAAGTGATGTTATAAAGCCTTTTAATTTTGGTATGTAACTCATTGACAGTATTATCTGAGTAATTTATATGTTTGTCGTACCTTTCTAAGTACGAATCTCTAGCATTGGGTCCTTGTATAGCACGGGGTCTCATAAGTATAATGACTCGATAAAAAAGATGAGAAAAAAATTAAAAAAAAAACTAACATCACCAAAAATGAACATAATAAAAATTATAATGACCATATCCAAAAAAGAAAAGAAATAAAATAAAAGGAGAAAAACCCAACTTAGGTAAAAAAAAATTAAAAATAAAAAAATGTATATTACACAATTGATATCTCTATTGGAATGTGCTTTGCCTTCGGTTAACCACAATCCTCCAAACTACAAATCCTAATTTTAGAAAATACATCAAAACATGTGTCAAAATCTCCATCCATGCCAAGTCTCCTCTCTCTCCACTCTCCACTCTCCTCTCTCTCCACTATCCTCTCTCTAAACTAATTGACCCGCATAACTTCCTCAAAATCCTCTCTCTAAACTAACTGACCCGCATAACTTCCTCAAAAGAAAAAGAAAAAAAAAAAAGAAACTAACTTCTCACTACGTAACTGCTGTCCTATCTACTACTCCAAATACAGAGAATATTAAAAATAAAATAAAATCGAGTGACAGCAGAGGAGGAGAAGGAGAGAGATATAGAAAGGAGAAGAAAACACAAGGAGATCCCATTATTTCCAATCCGCGATTGTGTTTTGATGTCATGTTAGTATCTCTCTCTCTCTCAACTTCATTTTTCTTTCATTTATCCCGATTGTGTTTCATGATCTGCTGCAACGCTGTAGCTTAGATGAATTTCTTCTATCATTTGATAATTTGGGTCACTTTCACAAATGCATAGTAAACCACATCAAGAGGTCTCTAGCATAGATTGTGTTTCCGAATCTCTAGCATTGGGTCCCTATATAGCACGGGGTATCATAAGTATAATGACTTGATAAAAAAAAGATAAATAAATAAAAGACTCATCACCAAAAATGAACAAAAAAAAATATTTAATGACCATATCCAAAAAACAAAAGAAATAAAATAAAAGGAGAAAAACCCAACTTAGGTCAAACAATAATAATAATAAAAATGTATATATATTACACAATATTGACAAAATAAACCTTAATGGCAATACATGTAGCTGAAACACGCTCTAACAAAAAGGCCAATGATATAAAATAACTAAAAAATGTTTGAGAAATTTAAAAAAGAAAGACTCACAAGTTTACTAATTAATAAATTTATTAAAAATAATTCGTATTTGTCTGTGCATTTGGTGGTTCCGTGGTCCGTGCATAGCACGGGGTTTTTCTAGTAATTACTATAATAAAGTTAATGGAAGAGAGTAATCCAATATGAAGCTACTTTTATCAATACGGGCCCATTTCATTAAATCTAGATCGATCACAATGACAATCAATACTTGTACTTATAATTGGTTATAATTGACCCAATCTAGTCACAACCTGCTATTAGATTGATGCGTGTTTCAGATACATGATTAGGCTTCATATGCATGAGAGAATTTGAGAGAGCCTATGGGCACTTGGGATAAAATAATGGTATTTTTATAAAAGAAACGACATACTTATCTTTGTTTGATGAATTTAAAGGCAAAGTTGCCATTTTTATAAAAACTCAATACAAATTTTTTAGTGGTTGCCTTTTCTAGTTATGACTAGTGGTTTTGAGGACATGGGAGATATTAAAATGAAAAATCATGGAGGTATATGCAAATAATGAAACCACAGGGGCCTATTTAGAAATTCTATAAACCCTAGGGTATATATATAAAAAAATCTTTTTTTTTAAATTTAATGTGGAGATTGGGTTCTTTTCCTCTTGAATGGGCCCTAGCGTTAAATTTCGTGCGGTGCACGAATTAAGTTTCATGTAAATTAAATGATTATTAAAAATTAATATTTAAATTAAAAATTTTTTTATAGAAAGATCATTCAATTGATTGGAGTCTCTCTTATTAGGGATTTAAAAAAAAAAAACCTTATTAGATTTCTTTTCCTTCTTGACAATATCATTTGGGCTCATTTTAAAGCATTTTTCCCTCTTCTTCTTATCCACAAAGAGAAACTCATCGTCTTCTCTAGTCCCTCCTTTTTTGTTCCGTGCAACTCAAAATCTCTCTCATCTTCATTTTTTTCGTTTCAAAGGCTACGAAAGCAAACACATTATCGCTCTTAAGGTCATATTTAAAAAGCAGTTGGAAAAGTACCTTTTACACCATTACTAATAGAGATCCAAAGTGTTCTCACAAGGCCAGAGAACTTACTGTTGAATTTGCAAGTATAACCTACAAGGCTTATTGAAATAGATTGTTAGTATGCATTTTGTTATTTATGATAAAAGAGGTTCATCCGTTCCTCTATTTCTCGTCCACTAGATGGGCTGGGCCTTACTGTAAGACCCCGACACCTAATTCTAGCTATTAGCAATAATTAAATTTGTGTTAGTTTAATGAGGGGATTAGAGGATAGCCATCATAGTTTGAGGGTTATAATAGATTTTGAATATCTTTGGAAAGTTTTGAGAACCTTTAAACCAAGTTGGACAACTTTAAGAGCCTATTTGTAATTTCGTGAAAGATTGGGGGTTATTCATAATTTTTGGAATTTGTGTCCTTGAGCCTGTTAGATAAAGTACGTCGTTCCCAACAATTTTCGTGTTCATCTCATAGCCAGTCGAAGCGCCGAAACCTTTCATTCCACAATTCCTTCACATGTAGGGGCATAGTTGTCATTGCTGAAAAATTGAGTCAAAACTCTTAAGTTCTCAAAATATATCATTTTTGTGCCCATTAGAAAGTAGATTTAAGTTCGTGAACATCTCCCTGCTGTGTTGAACTCATCCAAGGTTTGAATCTCAAGTTATTGGCCAATCAATCCATTTAGGCAGTGGACCCCACTTCCACCCCTTTATACAAGTTGAACCCTCCTTCCATCCTCTTCTTTTCTCTCTTACACACAACCCATCCATGGTAATAACTGCTATTCTCTCTCTCCTTCTTCCTTCTTGCCTCCAAGCTCCAAATCTGAGAAGCTACTCACCAAAAGAAGGTCAACATCGCGCTCGTCTTCATCTCCTCCTCCTCTAGACGCCTTTTCAACACAATCCAGGCTTGGCAACCCCTTTACTGTCGCGACCCCGGACCGGGCCCCCAAGAGGTAAGGCGGGCCTAATCCGGGATCGGGAACTAATTGTTAGTGATTGGTGATTGATTGTGCATGAATTAATTTAAAACCAAAACGTATACGAGTCTACCAAAGAGTACCACTCGTACACGCGATTTCCCATAGGTGTCTGCGGTGAGGATATCACATTAACATGAATATTTCTTTTATGTGCGGAAGCGTGTAGCAAATTTATTTCATACATTCATGTCCAAGATAACAAGATTAACACATGTTTAATACTAGTATCAAAATGAGCAATGATCATTAAAGCTATAACCCCAAAAGAAAGTTAAGGTTTACAACAATATAGTTTAATTACATTGTCCCCAAAAATAGAGGCCAACAAAGGCCAATATGAATAAAATAACAAGTTCCCCAAAAGAATGGTTAGTTTATATCCCCTACATGTTTCGCAGCTCAAGCATCCGAATGTCTAGACGACATCATTGGTGTGCCACTCAACTAATCGGTGCGGTTCGCCGACCGCCTCCTCAAGCTCCTCCTCGGGGAGACCAATAACGAGACCTGAGTACCAATGCAAAGGGTCAAACACGACGATTTGGCAAATGGGTGAAAAGACATAACAATAAAGAAATTACCTTGGAAAACATTTAAACCTGTCGAAGCAATAGTTTCATAAAACGAGAGAATCATTTATTCAAATACATATGCGATATAAAACATGTAAGGTATCCAAGGAAAGGGGAAACAGACAAGATGGCAACCACACATAGCTAAGTCCTCTATCACCGAAGTGACATGAGCATATCAGGATGTTGTCTCAGTCACCGAAGTGAGGAGATGCAACATAAGTAACATATACATATATATAATATAATACGGGACGGGACCA
This sequence comes from Camphora micrantha, assembly GCA_003546025.1. Taxonomy (NCBI): domain Eukaryota; kingdom Viridiplantae; phylum Streptophyta; class Magnoliopsida; order Laurales; family Lauraceae; genus Camphora; species Camphora micrantha. The sequence goes on from QPKB01000001.1 coordinate 42,823,283, forward strand.
CGGTAGCGAACCAGGTATCGGGACAAGATCACGGTAATAACCGAGTAGCGGGATCCAAACTGCAGCTGGCGGGACGGGAAAGGGTCTCCAAGTCGGTGGATCAAACCGGCAAGGAAAGCCAAGCGTAGTGGTGCCGACTCATAGGTCAAATCATGTAAAACAAGACATGCACAAATCATATGTAATGCACTTAAATAAACGGGCGGGACGGGATGCTCAAAAGCACTAATTTCATTTTCAAACGGGAAGTGCATATCGGGGCTAGCAAAAGCTCTAGTTGCAAATTCAAAGTTTTCGGGAATGATAAATCACATTTCTTGAAATTCGAGACAAGTATCGGGATTTGATATAAATCAAGTGAATAAGGACCCCGTATGTCGATTGTAATGATCACTTGGTACTCCTTGAGTTTGGAGACATTCCGGGCTCTTTATGCACCTTAGGTATTCAAACTTTAATCGAATTTTAAATAAACAAAACATAATAGAAATGGGATCCTAAGCACAATATTAATCTAGTAGTACCTTACAACCTACTCAGTCATCGAAAGGAAAACGGATTCGCGATACCCAAACAAACCAATTTCACGTTTAGATAAAAGAAGGATATCCCGTCGTTCCGTACCGTTCGAGATTGAATTAGGTTAAGTACCGATACAACCGGATTAACCATGAGGAATGTCGGTTCAACCATCCTCACAAAAAGTCAAACGGGTCGACAAAAGGGTCACTAAGTTCCACTTAAAGTCTATCTAACATAGGGCAAAAAAATCCATATTTCAGCAGGGTTTCCAGTTGGGCAGGTCGACCTGGCCCTTGGCCGGTCGACCCAGTACACAGTGGGCTCGGTCGACCGGCCAAGGGCCAGGTCGATCGGGAGTTGTAAATTAAAATGCAGGAATAGTGATTTGGTCAGGTTCCAGAGAACCTGTCCATGTGTTGCCGGTCGACCGAGCCACGTGGCCGGTCGACCGCGTGAACTGCGTAACAGTAGTTCCAGCAGTGCAGCAGGTCATCCAACAGGGGACCTGATCCAGTGTGCCCGGTCGACCGCGCCCCTTGGCCGGTCGACCGCGTGAACTGCGTAACAGAACCCAGGTTCTGTTGCAGCAGTTCAATGGGTCTTTCCATTTTCCAATCTTTTTCTACATTCTTTCAAACCTAATTAGCAATTCGATTCATGAATAAAACAAGCTATCAAGACTCACTATGGTGCATTTATTTCAAACCTAAACAAGCCATTAATATCACAAAATGTTTGGTGAAATCATCAATGCATATCATAAAACTCATTCAAAGCTAAAAGTATCAATTCATCCACTTGACTTGGGTCTTTAATCAAAGGAAAAGAAGCTCCTAACCACACTTGTAAGCCAAGAACACAATCTCTACAAAAACCCCCAAAACAAAACCCTAAAATGGGTCAAACCAAGCAATAAGAAGAGAGAGCTCCTAATAATGAAAATGGAGCTTCTCAAAGACCATAAGAACACAAATCTAAGAGATTAGGGGGAGATCTTACTTGGAGGGTCCTCAAATGGCAAAGATTAGCTCAAAACAAGTCTTGAAGATAGTGGTTTCTTTCACAAAAGTTATCAATGGAAAGCTCTTGAAGTTGTGAAGAAGATGGTGAAGTCCTTATAGATGTTGGTGCAAACTTGGTAGTGTTTGATGAAGGAAAAGTAAGAACAAGAAGAGAAAAGCCAAGCAAACCCTAGGCTCAAGGTGGCTGTACTGGAAAAAGAGAAAGGAAAAAAGGGAGATGGGTTCTTGTAGCCAATGAAAATGGGCTCCACCACTTAAGAACTTTGAAAGGCTGAAATAGTGGTTTTCGGGATTTCGGATGAAATCGACGAAGAAGGAAGAAATGATCATCGAAATATCTAGTTTTCAAAAAGTATATGTTTCGCGGGTTTCGGGAATAACAATAATTTAGTATAGATTTGGTGTAAAAGTACTGTTTTGCCCTTGAAGCTAGAAAAGTCAAGTTTCGGGGTTTCGAACGGGAACGGGATCAACATGAAAGTTGAAGGTATTAACAAAACAAGTAAATCGGGATAAAATACCAAATCAAAAGAATCTCGAATAATCCTCCAAGTACACGCAAGTCAGAAAAAGGAACCCCCAAAGGGCCCCACTAATTCCAAAGGCACTCAAAATTCCCAAAGCTATTACAAAGCTATTCTAAACCAACTAAACCAAAATCCACTAAACCAAATCAAGACTAACACACAACTTAAATAGTATTAATCGAGGTCACTCGGGTCGGGGTCTTACATTTACCCACCAATTTCCCTCCAATCAAACCCTTATAGGTGAGTTGCCTTTCATTATTTTGAATGTACAGCCCTAAAGGCCCCAAATCCTTGCATGCAAGCCATGCCATCGTCTTTTTACTAATTTTCCATTTTCGGGGTATTTAAAGGGTTATGTTTGGGGGGTTTTGTTTTAGGGAGTTCTAGGAACTTTGGAGGTTATATGTGGTGTTCTTGGAAGCTTTGTAACATGATACAAGTGTTTAATTTGGATAACATCACATACACGCTTTGCATCCATGATTCCTACGTGTTACTCTTTGTTGGATTCCTAGCTTAGCTGAATTGGTCTTGGTTTAAATGATAGATGTTAGGTGCTTAATTGGTTTAATTAGTGTTTAAAAATGCTTCAAAACCCCAACCAACATTTCCTCAAAGGAGATGGAAGAGAAAGACCCGAACTGGATTGAAACGGGTAAACCACTGACAGTGCACTGAAGACGGGCAAAACCATAATTTGTCTGCATGGCTAGCCATAGTGCAATCGGCGGTTTGAGCTGATACACTTGGCGGTTCACCCTGTTTTATCCCTTTTGGCTCCATTTGACCCCAAATGACTTGGATGCCCCCAATTCCTCCCTTTTAGGTGGTGGCTCATGCCTAAACACATTTTAACCTTATTGGACACTCTAATTAAGGGACCCATGTACTCTCTAAGCCCGGTTCTTTTGGGATAGAACCATGAACCTTAGACCCTAGAACTTGGATTTTACTTAGGATCTTGACCTTCCCCTTTGAATTTTCACTTAAGACCTTTCCTTTTGAATTTTCACTTAGGAGCTTAACCCGCATTATAGAGTTTACCATACCCCTCTTGCCGGTACACAACTTAGAACTTGGACTCACCATAATTCGTTGAGTTGTCTGGAGGCATGTTGATGTAGTTTGAAGTTAAGGATGCATGTAGTTAGAGTTTTGGATGCAGAACATCGCACTGCACACCAAGGAATTCCAGTCACTAACATCTAGAGCCTAAATGTGCGTAAGGTCAAATCGTACTGCCCTAGCATGTCAATGGAAACCCGATATTTAGATCAACAAGTTTGTAATGAGTCCTTGATTGTGTTGGTGAAATTAACCTGTCCAAAACCTTAGTACCTGTCTACTCGCATATACGGTGTGTGCATCTTTTATGAGTTAGTTGTATTTCTTTTGTAAACCCTTCCTCACCCAGCGTTAACATAACCTTTGGAATTGTGAATCAAGCTTGGGGTTTATTGAGTAGTCATTGCCCTACTTCCCGTTAGGAGACATGATCCACAATTGTGGTGTATCGGATCAGTGTGTGCACGTTCTTTACCCTATCACCTCCCCGGTCACTTGGATCTAACTTTTACCTTTTCTACCCATCGGGTTGGACCATTTCTTGCCGTAATGTTGTCCGATTGCCCTTAGCTCGCATTGGATTTTCCGTTTTCGTGTTAACTCATGTTTGACCAATTTGGTTAAGGGAGTGTTTGGATAACTGCAGAATATAATATCACCAAATTTGAATATTGTAAGATTTCATTATCACATAAAAAAATAGTGGCATATTATAATAATGTGTCACTTATGTTGTTCGGCAATTTCTAGGAATTTGAATATACTTATAAAGTATTTGTCAATTAATAACGTTTTCACTAGGTGATGCATCGAAAACAAGAAATGAAGAGAGAAATAGGGATGATAGACCCAATGGGAATCTACTAATTAGCAGTCACACATGAGTGATTTAATATCGGTAACCATGGTAGGGCCTGTCTAATTAAAAAATTATTAGACTAAATGTTAAAAACTACGAGCAATGTTGTTTCATCAATGTGGGTCCACATGTTGGAAACCACAACATAATACATCTAATGGTAATTATAACAGAGGACCCTATCAAGTGTTAGACATCATTGAGGAATCCATATATGAAAAATCAATGTAGGGCCCATTTGATGTTAATAGTCATATTAACCAAGCTAATTATAGTAATCACTATGGGGGCATTAAACAATGATAGTCATTTTATGATGGCAAACTAATAATTACAATCACACAGTCTAATATTGTTAATGAATATGGGGCCCACCTAATGTTGGTAATCATAGTGGATGTCACCTACTGCAACATTTATAGGACCCACCTAATATTAATAATCAACAAGAGAATTATATAATTATGACAAGGCAATAGGACCCACATAAAATTTTTAAACATGGAAGGGCCCATCTAATAGAGAGTCATAGTATGACTCCTATAAAATCCATCAATATTAAGAATTGTAGTGGGCCACCATGGTATTATTTGCTCAAGAACTTCCACTCGTGTTTGCAACAACTCTGGATAACGAAAGATTGTTTTATACATCATATGCTTGAAAATTTTTATATGAAGGTTTTTGTAAGAAAGTGAGATATTGTAGGATACCTTCTAAGTTATCCAAAGACCTAGTTTTTAGGTGTGTAGATTATATTCTAAAACATGAGATAATATAGCAAAATCTTTAGAAATATATGATTTGCAAACACTCTCTAAGTTCTTCAGTAATGATGTTTTACACTATTGGTTTTATCTGATTTAGTCCCGTTAGACCGATTTCGACCAAGCTCAACAAATATGAGATTCGTTAAGAGCTACTCATTTATGATATGATACTTTAGTTAGATTTACCTGTGTTCAGAGTAGATCCCTTATTCAGTTGAACCTTGATCCCTGGAGCCAACACCACTTACCTTTGATCCTCTATTAGTTGGCCCCAACTACCTTGACATTTAGACTTTTTAGCACTACTACAATTTAGTTTCAATTTTTAGCCCATATATAGGTTACCGTGCAACAGTGTAAGACCTCAACCCCTAGCTCCTGAGATTATTACTAACTAAGTGTGTGGTTTGTTCACTAAGTGGTTTTAGACGCTAATTGTCTTGCTTTAACTGTTAGAATAGATGTTGAATAGCTTTTAGAAGTTTTGAGACTCTTTGAACCTAGTTTGAGACCTTCTGGGTCCTTTGTGTATTTTCGGAAAAGTGTGGGGAGCTATTTTCAAATTCCAGAAAATTATGTTCTTGAGCCCATTTGATAGAGAATAACACTTCGTATAACTTTTTTGTTCAACCCGTGTCCATTCGAGGCCCTGAAAGCAATTATCTCATTGTTAGGGGCAAAACCATCTTTTTTCACTTAGAAATCTAAGCCAAAAATCCGATGTCCTCAAATCATGTCAAATTTATGCTTTTTAGAAACAAGATTTAATTTGGACCATATCTCTTTTCTTCGTCGAGTCCATCCGAGGCCTAGAAGGTTGAGTTTTAAGCCCTTCAAGTTAGACTAGTGGTGGGGCCCATTTTCCAGTTACTACATAAAGTGAATCAGCCCCATCTTCTTCATTTCATTTCCAGCAAATCTTTGCAACGACCTGAAGCTCTCTCTCCTTTCTTCTTCGTGCTTTCTCTCCCAAAAATCAAGAGAAACTCCACCCAAATTGAGGATTCACCACCACCATCGTTCTACGCATCATAAGCTTTCCATCTACATCTTTTTCACGTGTTTTTGCAGCAACAACCTCTCCAACAGCCCATAGTGGTGTTGTAGGGCATCCTTAGGGTATGATTCTTGCTCTCATCATTTAGTATGTTGATCAGGAGCCTAAATGACACCTTGATTGCAACATGCATGACCTATGTCCAAGTCTTTGTTCTTTTTCCTAATTTTGGGTGATTTTGAGTGGTATTTTTGGGTAATTTGGATTTAGGAGTTCTAGCTAGGTTTAGAATCTTTGAAGAGTGATTTGGAGCGTGCTTGGACTCAAGGCAAGTGTTTAAATTGATTAATTGGACATGCATGCACAATTCCATTGGAATCCAATTTCTACTTTTGAGTGTTTATGTGCAATGCATGATTGTTTCCCCCTTTGTTTTATGTGTTTAGATGTGTTAATTAGTGTTTAATTGGGGTTAATTTTATGCTAATTGGCTGGCCAAAAGCCCCTAGAATCTCCCAAGTTTACCCCTAGCCGCGTACCCCAAATTGGGCACAAGGCACCGGAAGCCCACCTTACAGGGTCCACGACTAGCCGTGAGCCCCCATAAGTGGGGTGTAGTGGGCTTTTGGAAGTGGTCTTCAGGCCACCTTGAAGCCCTTGTGTTTGCCTTTTCTTGGTTAGTTTTGACCCCATTTAAACTCTGATTGATCTCCAACCTTTTTCTAAATATTGTTAGGTGGATTTAGTCTCCTTTGAACCTAAGAGTTATGCACATGAAGCCCGGTTCCTTTGTGTGAATGAGGAAACCTTAGGGGGCTAGTTTTGGAACCCATGAACCGTTCATGGTTGAAATGAATTGTTTGACGCTAAGGGTGTTTGTTGAGCTTGTTCTCCGCTCTAGGTGTTGTCCAGAGGCATGTAGTTGTAGTTTGAAGTTGAGTATGAGCATATTTAGGGTCTTGGGTGCCAACCAACATGACTACACACCAAGAACTAAACTTTTCAGTGTCCAGGCACTAATTGTGCTTAAGGTCAAATCCTCCTATGCCAGCATGTCAATGGCAACCCCGAACTTAGATTAACCAGCTTATAATGGACCCTTGACTGTTATATTAATTTATCTTGTCCAACCAATGAGTTATCGTTTCCATGTACATGGCATGTGCAGTCTTTGAAATCGCATGATTCTTCCTTATACCTACCACACCAGACCTTCACCTAGCACATGAGTCTTGTTACTTGCACATGGGGTTTAGTGAGCATTTCATTACCATGTTTACCCCCAAGAGATAGGATCCATGATTGTGGTGTACATGTTCATGCAGAATGACTTAAACAACCAACAGAGGCGATGGATGGAGTATATCAAGGACTACGACTTTTCGATCAAGAGATCTAAATGTGGAGTTCTAGTTGCCCAGTGATCGAGTTTTGCTTGCGACTATGTCAATATGGGAACTAGAGCTGCTTGCGAAGGTCAAAGACAATCAACGCGACGATCCTGAGCTTGTCAAAGTGATCGAGCAAGTTGACCAGAGGCTAGAGTCCAAATTGATTGATGGTGTACCATACTATTAGGACTGATTGTGTGTTCTGGATGTCCAGGAGCCGAAGAATGAGATTTTGGCAGACGCTCACCATAGTAGGTATTCAGTTTACCCCAGAAGTACGAAGATGTATCAGAATCTGAAAAGCTACTACTGGTGGAACAACATAAAGAAGGAGATTACAAGCTACGTCGCCAGATGCTTGGCTTGTCAGCAGATTAAAGCCGAGAACTAAAAGACGCAAGTCTACTGCACTAGTTAGCGATTCCAAAGTGGAAATAAGAGCACATCACGATGGATTTCATTACATGATTACTAGCTATGAAGAGGCATCGCGATGGCATATGGGTGATAGTGGACCGGTTGACGAAATCAACTCATTTCTTACCTGTTTGGGTGAGATTAAGGTTGGACGTATTGGCTAAGTTGTATGTGGACAAGGTCGTCACGTTGTATGGAGTGCCTAAGTCGATTGTGTTAGATAGAGACCCAAGATTCATGTCACACTTATGAGAAAGTCTTCAACAAGCTTTGGGTAGACAACTAAGTTTCAACACAATGTGGTTCACGAAGTTTCGGTCAATGTGATATACTCATATGCATAAATACGTGTATAATTGAGCCCCATGCAAAGCTTTATTGTTTCGTGCATGAAATTATTATTTTTGAATTTTATTTCAGTTTTCTGCGTAGAAAATTAGGATTTTGATGCCCACGTGGAGAAAAACCGGGAGAGAGAGAAGAAAATGAAGAAAAGCTTGAAGAAGAAGCCATCTATGGGACCCACACTCTTTGGGCGTGAATCCCAAGGAGGAAGTCCAAGGTGGGTCCCACCGTTATTACAATTTTCAAAAACTTCCTTTTGATTTGAAGATTTTTGGAAGATTCAAATTTGAGATTCAAGATAAGGATGGAAGTAATTCTTGGTGGCCAAGAAATTCAAAAAGGAAGGAGAAAAGAAAGCGGAAAGGAAATAATGGAAAGTGAAGCCAAGAAAATTGCAAAAGAAAAATGGACGTCCAAGGGAGGTTCAAAGCTCGCCCATAGTGGGTTCCACCCCATTGCAAGCTTGAAAAAAACAAATCCAACTTCAGATTTTTGAAAAATTCCTCAAAGATTAAGTGGGCCCAAGCATGGAGAATTAAACCAATGAGAAGACCAATTTTGGAAGTAACTTGAGCAACAAACCATTGAAGATTAGTCAACAAATTTGAAATTTCAAAAAGTTGTTCAAAATCCATTGTAATTAGGAGTCCAAGCGGAAAGAGTGTCCATAAATCAAGTTGCTTGAAAAATAAGCAATTAAAAAATAATAAAAGGGAGCTATTTGTGGGACGTCCCATATCCCTAAACCCACTCTCTCACACACGACCTTTCCTCTCTCTCTAGAAGAAAGGAAAGAAAAATAACTTTTTGTATATACCCCCTAAGGTTTGTAGGATTTGTAGCTGAGATTTTAATATTTGTAAATAGGCCCATGCCCTTTCTTTTTAATACCTTTTATATCCACAAAATCAAGTCAATATATTCCTAACAAGAATGGACAGCCACCATGAGATTTGTGTTAGATTTTTATATAAATGACAGCTTTGCCCTTACATCTATTAAACAAAAATGAGTATATTATTGTTTAAAAAAATACCATTATTTTATCTCAAGTCTCAATGCTTTCTCTCAATAACTCTCTCATGCACATGACCGGGGGTGTATGTATAAGGGCTTAGAAACTGGAGCCCCCACTCATATCTGAGAAAAGTTAACCCCCCCCCCCTTCCCCAAATTCTAAAAACTAATATATATATATTGTTTACATTTGCCCCTTCTCCAAATATTTCTTTTATATAGAGCCAAACACCCCTCGCCGCAAATTCTAAAAATTAATATTTTTTTTTTATATTTGCCCTTTCCCCCAATATTTCTTTTAAACCCCCCTACATGAAGTATAATCAAGTATTTCGAGACTTTCATCGATCTAATGGTGGGTCATGTATGGATTGAATAAATCATAATCGGTTGTAAGTACAGGCATCAATCCTCGTCATGATCAATTTGGATTTAAGAAAATGAGCTCTATATTGATAAGAAAAAATGAATTTATGTAGGGTTATTCTATCCCACTAAGTGCAATTGTTAATGTTATATTCTTTATAAAAAAAATTTAAATCCAAGCTTTTAAAATTATGCATATAAGGATAAAATAGATGGACAAAGGTGTCATTTTGCTTTAAAAACCTACGGTGGTTGTGTCGCGACCCCAGACCAGGTTACAAAGCGGGCCTAATCCGCGGTCGGGACTAATAATTTAAGATTAATAAGGAATGGTTGTCAATGCCATTAATTTATTTTAACCAATACGTATACAAGCCAATAAAAAGATGCCACTCGTATACACGATTTTCCACTGGTGTCCGCGGTGAGGATATCATAACAACATAAATATTTTCTTTGAATACGGAAGCGTGTAGCAAATCTAATTCATATATTCATATCCAAAATAGCATGATTGATAACACATTTATATAACAGAGTATTAGAATGAGTAATGATCATTAGCGTATTCCCAAAAGTAAATGTTAATATTTATACAAATATCAGTTAATTAACATTTCCCAAAATAGAGGCCAACAAAGGCCAATACAACCCAAAATAGTTTCCCAAAAGAATGAGTTATCCACAACTCCAAAATGAATCGAATATCGAAGCAACCGAATGTCTAAATGACATCATCGGCGTGCCACTCGACTAAATGCTGCGGTTCTCCGACCGCTTCCTGGTGCTCCTCCTCGGGATAACCAATGACGGGACCTGAGTACCAAAATAATGGCTCAAGCACAACGGTTTGGCAGGTGGGTGAAAAGATAAAACTATAATTAAATTTACCTTGGAAATACATTTAAACTTGTTAAAACAATAACTTTAATAAATTAGAAGAATCATTTACTGGAAAACAATATGCAATATAAAAGATGTAAGGCATCCAAGGAAATTGGGAAACAAGTAAGATGGCATCCACACGAAGCTAAGTCCTCTATCACTGAAGTGACAAGAGCATATCGGGATGTTGACCTCAGTTACCGAAGTGAGGAGGTACAACAAAGTTTACATATACATATATAATAATACGGGACATGACCACGGTAGCAAACCGGGCATCGGGAACCACAGTAGCAATCTGCAGTATCGGAACAAGACCATGGTAATAACCGGGTAGCGGAATCCAAACTGCAACTGGCGGGACGGGAGGGGGATCTCCAAGTCTGTAGATCAGACCTACAACGTTATCCAAGCTTAGTGGTGCCGACTCATAGGTCAAATAATAGAAATCAAGACAAGTATGAAATACATATGATGTACTTATATAACGGGCGGGACGGGGTGCTCAAATGCACACATATCATTTTAAACGAGAAGTGCATAACGGGACTAACAAAATGCTACGACACAGTTTCAATACTTTTGGAAATAATAAATCATAAATCATGAGTTTCGGGACAAGTATCGGGATTCAAAATTAGATCAAGGTGAATAAGGGTCCTGTATGTCGATTTCAACATAGATTTGGTACTCCTTGAGTTCGGAGACATTCCGGGCTCCTTATATTCCGTGGTCATTTCAAGACATTCAATAAATCTTTGTGATGTGATTTCTTTCTCGGATGCTCTCAAAAAATGTTTATAAGTCTTCCTATCATAATAGGGTTCCCAACAAACCTTTTTTAATCATTTAAACATTTTATTTTTGTTCCCAAATAGTCCTAGATGAACAGTGTCCATCGCTTGAGCGGACAAGAAGTTCGCTCTAGCGATGAGCTCTCTGGAATGGTTTTCTGGGATGGTTCGCTCAAGCGGATATGGGGTTCGCTCGAGCGGACATGTTGGCTCGAGCGTAAAATACGTTCGCTCGAACTAACAAGTTTCTGTGAGGGTTCTGCGGGGGTTCGCTCGAGCAAAGTTGGATCCGCTCGAGCGAACTGTTTACTGGAATGGTTCAGACCCTTTTCTGGACAGGTCCCTCGAGCGACCTATCAAGTTCGCTCGAGCGAACTGTCCAGAAACTGATTCCGGGACAGTTCTGCCTCTTCTCATTTTCCTCCTTTTACAACACCTTTGAGCCTCATTCCTTCACCAAATGAGAAGCTTAAAACTCCTTACAAACATCATCCAAAACCCCAGCAAAACTACATTAACATTTAATCCAAACACCTTCTTCTCAATCACAAAAGAGGAGAGAAACTCAACAATCACAAAGGTTCATTTAATGCCATAAACAAGAGACAAATAAAGACCTATAAACCACATTTCCATGACAATAAATGAGTTAGCAAAACTCTTTAATGATCATTTATTTCAAATCAATGCAAGCTAATAAATATGAACATGAACAATAAAATCAACCACATTCTTCATAAAATCATTAAATGCTCAATCTATCATTTCATCCGCTTGCCTTAGGTCCAAGCTAGTCCAAAGCAAGCTCTAATCACAACTCCAAGCCAAAGGTTCAAGCTACAAGCAAAAATCCCCAAAACAAACCCTTAAAGGGTCAAAACAATGAACAAGGAGGAAGAAATCTTCAATAATACAAATGGAGCATCTCTATGGCTAGAAGAACACATATCTAGAAGATAAGGGAGGAAGCTTACTTACAAAGTCTCCAAATGGGCAAGAATAGCTCAATGAGGATCTTGTGATGGGTGGTTTTCTCCAAAAATGATATTAATGGAGGGTTCTAGTGGACAGGTTGGAGATGATAACCTCCATTCTTCGATTTGTGCAAGGTTTGGTAGTGATTGAGGTGGAGAAGCTAGAGGAAGAAGAGAAAGGGAAAAATCCTTAGCTTTTGTTGGGTTTGTGTTGGAAAAAGAAAGAAGGAAGTGAAGGGTTCTCTTGTAAAGCAATTAGGAGGAGTGGGCTCTACCACTAGAAATCTTGTGGGGCTGAAATCATGACTTTCGGGACCTCGGATGAAATCGACGAAGAAGGGAAAGTTGTTCGTCGAAATATTTAGTTTCTATAAAGTATATGTTTCGCGAGTTTTGGTGACAATAGGAATTGTGTCCAGACTTTGGGATAAAATACCATTTTGTCCTCATATTGAGAAAAACCGGGTTTCGGAGTTTCGGACGGGGACGGGATCAACATGAAAGTAGTAGAGATTAATGAGATGAGTAAAATGGGATAAAAATACTAATCACAGGAATCTCAGATAATCCCCCATGTAAATGCAAGGTCATAAAAGGAACCCCCAAAGGGCCCCACTAATCACAAAGGCACTCAAAATTCCCCAAAGCTATAACAAAGCTATTCTAATCCCAACTAAATCAAAATACACTAATTCCGCTTAGAACTATCACACGACCTTAAACAGTACTAATCAAGATCACTCGGGTCGGGGTCTTACATCCTCCACCCCTTAAGGCATTTGGTCCTCCAAATGAAATACAACTCACCTCAGGTAGTAGATGTGGATGCTTCTTCTGCACTTGGTCTCGCAATTCCCACGTTGCTTCTTCCTGTCCATGATTCTCCCAAAGTATTTTTACCCACTGAATAGTTCGTGTCCTCAACTCTTGTTCCTTCGTATCAATGATCTGAACAGGTTTTTCAACATAGGTAGCATCTTCTCTGATTTCCAAGGGTTCATGTCGGAGTGCATGTGAAGGGTCGGGAACGTAATTCGTCAACATAGACACATGGAAAACATTGTGTACGTTAGAAAGCACAGGTGGTAAGGCTAATCTATAAGCAACTTCACCAATCTTGCTCACAATGTCATTTGGTCCAATGTATCTCCGAGATAGCTTGCCTTTTTGCCCAAATCTCAATGTTCCCCTAGTTGGTGACACTTTTAGGAAAACCTTATCTCCTTCTTTGAATCGTAGATCCCTTCTGTGAGAGTCTGCATAGCTTTTCTGTCTACTCCGGGCTACTTTCAGACGTTCTTGGATCAACTTGACTTTATCGCTAGTCTCATTAACCATAGTCGGTCCATAGAAACTGCGAATGCCTACCTCTTCCTAACATGTAAGTGTTCTACACCTTCTGCCATACAAAGCTTCAAAAGGCGCCATCCCAATGCTCGAGTTGTAACTGTTGTTGTAAGTGAACTCACACAACGATAGAGTTTCATCCTATGGAGTCTTGAAATCCAACACACAAGCACGGAGCATATCTTCAAGAGTCTGAATCGTTCTCTCTGACTGGCCATCTATTTGCGGGTAGTAAGCTGTACTGAACTGCAGCCTCATACCCAATAGAGGCCAACAAAGGCCAATATAAACAAAATAACAAGTTCCCCAAAAGAATGGTTAATTCCTAACCCAAAATGTTGCGTAACTTAAACACCAGAATATCTAAATGACATCATCGGCGTGCCACTCAACTAGACGTTGTGTTCTCCGACCGCATCCTCGTGCTCCTCCTCGGGGTAACCGACAACAGGACCTGAGTACCAAAACAAGGGTCAAACACGACGGTTTAACAGATGGGTGAAAATATAATAGAACAATTGAAATTACCTTGAAAAAACGTTAAAACCTGTTAAAACAATCAGTTTCATAAAACAAGAGAATCATTTGTTCAAATACATATGCAATATAAAACAAGTGAGCTATTCAAGAAAAACGGGAAACAAGCAAGATGGCAACCACACGAAGCTAAATCCTTTATCACTGAAGTGACATGAGTATATCGGGATGTTGTTCCCAGTCACCGAAGTGAGGAGATACAACATAAGCAACATATACATATACATAATAATAATACGGGACATGACCACGGTAGCGAACAGCGCATCGGGAACCACAGTAGCAATCTGCGGCATAAAGACCACGGTAATAACCGGGTAGCGGGATCCAAGCTGCAGTTGGTGGGACGGGAAGGGGATTTCCAAGTTGGTGGATCAGACCAACAGGCTTATCCAAGCTTAGTGGTGCCGACTCATAGGTCAAATATCGTAAATCAAGACATGTACAAAATTCATATAATGCACCTATATAGACGGGCGGGACGGGGTGCTCGAAGGCACAAATATCATTTCAAACGGGAAGTGCATATCGGGACTAGCAAAATGCTACAATACAGTTTCAAAGCTTTCGGGAATGATGAATCATAAATCATAATTTTCAGGACAAGTATCGGGATGCAAAACTAATCAAGGTGAATAAGGGTCCAGTATGTCAATTTCAATATAAATTGGTACTCCTTGAGTTTGGAGACAATAGGGGCTCTTTATACACCTTAGGATTTTTTTAAGGTTTCAAATGAATCTTTGTGTTATGTATTCTTTCTCAAATGGAGTCCATACATATCTCTGGTTGAACAGTCCCCATCATTCTCTAAAAGGGTGCACAAATGATTGGGACGGAATCCTCTTTGTTTCTTTTTATTTCAGAAATTCTGTGTGATCTAGGTCACCTGGAGGTTAGCCGCTGATGGATTCAGCAGCTAGACGCTGGATAACCGCGAGGCTGACTGCGGATTTCTGGGAAGGAATCATGCACTTGGGAAAAGTAATAGTGACTGCACAGTTAGATAGCGGTTAGCTGCCAGTGGGTTCGGCAGTTAGCCGCTGTCTAACCGTGAGGTTGACCGCAGGTTCTGGGCGAAGATGTGTTCTCTGGAAAGTTGCCCGCAATGGTTCGGTCAGATGGCAGTTAGCCGCCGATCACTAGGCGGTTAGTCGACAGGTGACCGCTGGCTGACCGCTGGGTGCGGAAATACCCCACTATGTCCAGATTTTGAGCCCATTTCTCCTTTAAACCATTTTCCTTCATTCCCATTCATCTTCCTGCAATAAAATGAGCTAAAAATGCTCATCCAAATCATCATTCAACACTTCTCCAATACTCTTATAAGTATTCATCCAATCAACCCTTCTTCTTCCCATTCACATTCAGCCACAAGAAGAGAGAAAATCCACAATCACAAATAGTCATTTATACCAAGACAAGTAATAAATGAAGAGCTAACAACCCCATTTTTAAACAATAAATGAGTTAGTAAAACTCTTAATGAACATTCATTTCAAGTCAATGCAAGACAATAAAAACAAGTAAGTCATGATATATCAACACATTTATCATAAAATCATTTAATGCATAATCATCAATTCATCCACTTGCCTCAAGGTCTCTAATCAACAAAAAGATCTCGAATCACTCTTCCAAGCCAAGATCAACAATCTCTACAAAAACCCCAAAACAACCCTAAAATGGGTCAAACAATGAAATAGGAAGTGAGAGTTCACAATAATGAATATGGAGCTTCTCAAGGACTAGAAGAACGCATATCTAAGAGATTAGGGAGAGAGCTTACTTGAAAGGTCTCCAAATGGAGAGAGCTAGCTCAAAGCAAGTCTTGGAGATGGTGGTTTTCTTAAAAAATGGTGTCAATAGGAGGCTCTCAAAATGGTGAGGAAGATGATGAAGTCCATTTCTCAATAGATGCAAGGTTGTTGGTGTCTTGATGATGGAAAAGCAAGAGGGAGAAGAAAGGCAATGAAAACCCTAGACTAAGCTCTTGTTGTGCTAGAAAAGGAGAAAGGGAAAGACAGATGGGTTCTTTTATAGCAATTGTAAGTGGGCTCTACCACTAGAAAACTTGGAAGGCTGAAATCATGTCTTTAGGGGCTTCAAATGGATTCGATGAAGAAGAGAAAGTTGTTCGTCGAAATTTCTAGTTTTCAAAAAGTATATGTTTCGCGGTTTTCGGGAATATCAAAGATGGAGTACAGATTTAGTGTAAAAGGACTATTTTGCCTCAATGCAATGGAAGTCGAGTTGCGGGATTCGGGACGGAAACGGGATCAACATGAAAGTTGTAGAGATTAACAAGATTAGTTAAACGGAATAAAAACACAAATCCAAAGAATCTCGAGTAATCCCCCAAGTAAATGCAAGGTCATAAAAGGAACCCTCAAAGGGCCCCAATAATCACAAAAGCACTCAAAATTCCCCAAAGCTATAATAAAGCTATTCAAAACTCAAACTAAACCGAAACACACTAAACACACTTAGAGCTAACACACAACTTAATCAACACTAATCGAGGTCACTCGGGTCAGGGTGTGAGGCCCCACCTCTTGTGGACCCTCACTTTTGAATTTGAATACTATTTTATAGCCTAAGATACTTATTTATACTAATTAATAGGGGTTAGTAAGGGTATATATGTATTTTCCTAGGTTATAGCCCCTTTTGTGTAATTTATAGAGTTTTAGAGTGTCTTTGTTAAGTTTTAGTTGGTTAGAGGCCCTAGCTAGACATTAGTATTTACTATAGGGGGGTCTCCACTTGAGAAGCTTCTAGATTCCTACCTAAAGACCAAACTACCCATGACCCTAACCCTAATCCCATGTTAACAAAAGGGCATTACTGTACATAGCCACCCACTCAACCTATTTATACAACATCTTCCCACACCATGCATTGGGTACTGTGCCTCTTTCTCATTTCCCTCTTCTTCCCTTGGTTGCCTCTAGCACTGCCCCACGCTCTCTCCAAGCCATTCTTCTCCCTCCCTTGCTCCTTATAGAACCCAAGAAGAAGACGACCTCAGCACCTTATTCCACTGGGCTTCTCTCCCTGTCTCGGTCTCAGTTATCCCTCTCCCTGACGAATCAGGTGAACACCCCCCCTTATCTCTTGTTCAGTTCTTATGGAATCCCATTCTTCTCCCTCTAGCTCTCCTTCCTTATGGCAATTCTCTTGTGGAAATGGGTATAGAAGTAGAAATCTGTTCTAGATCAGAAATTTGGGGCTGATCGTGAGTCTGAGGATGCTTAGAGCTGGGTTTTTCCTTTTACCGGATTGGGTCTCTGCTTCTATTCTCTTCCTTCTACATTTGGTCAAGGCAAGTGCAATATGCTTATTTAACATAGAATGAATGATTACTGTCTTTGATTCTGAGGTTTTCTACTCATTTGATGTTAGAATTGTTAGATTTACCTTTGAGCCTGTTTTCATGGATGTTTGGCCATTGATGGATGGGTTGATCTCATTTGGAAGATCAATGGCCCATGGATTGGTTGGTTGAATGTTTATTGGAGTGTTTTCTGTGATTCTGGAGGTGTATGTGGTGATTGGGCATGGTGGGTTGAGCTCTGGAATGTTAAAAAGGGAAAACAGAGCTGTGGAGTTGCAGAGCGTCTGTGTTTTGTCGAGAACGATGAACAGGCCGAGCTCAGTACCTATACCGAGCTCGGCTACATGGCCGAACTCTGCGCTGGACATCTCTGTTCTGCCTCGACGCTCAGGCCGAGCTCGGCTACATGGCCGAACTCTGCGCTGGACATCTCTGTTCTGCCTCGACGCTCAGGCCGAGCTCGGCTACATGGCCGAACTCTGCGCTGGACATCTCAGCGTTCTGCCAAGCACAACGCTCTAGGCCGAGCTCAGTGTCAAGGCTGAGCCCAGTGATATGACTGAGCTCTACGCTTGACCAATCTCGGTGCTTTTACCGAGCGCTTAGACAAGACCGGGCTCCTCGCTTGACAACTGTGTTCTGATAAGCACGATGCTCAAGCCGAGGTCAGAGTCATGGCCGAGTTCAGTGCTAAGTCTGAGCGCTGCGCTTGACCGAGCTCAGTGCTAGACCAAGCTCAGAGCTCCGCGCTAAGTCTGTGCACCGCGCTTGACCGAGCTCGGAGCTCCGCACTGTCTGAGCACTGTGCTTGACCGAGCTCAGTGCTAGACCAAGCTCAGAGCTCCGCGCCGTCTGAGCCCAGTCCTTGGTTGAGCTCTGTACTTTTGCTGGACTCAGAGCTTGACCGAGTTCAGAGCCCTACGCCTTATCACTTGGACGAACTCTGTACTGAACCGAACTCTGTGTTTCACCGAGCTCTGATCTTCACCGAGCTCTGTGTTTCATTGAGATCTGTACTTTCTCCGAGCTCGGTGTTTGGTCGAGCTCAGTACCTTACCGAGTTGCCTTAGTGTCTGACCGAGCTCAACGCTATGCCGAACTGAGCTGGGTGACCGAGCTGAGTATCTTGCTGAGCTCCGTGCTAGGCCGAACTCCGAGCTTGATTCTTGGAACTCCAGAAGACATACTAGGACCTGGGACATCTCCTTAAACCAGGACTTTCAGTGAGCACGGCCAACTACCTAGGCCAAGGGGTTTGCCGAGCTCACAGGGATTTCTGAACTAACAGGCATCGCCTACAGGAGAGAGACTTCCCTGATACCAGTGCGCCGAGCTGATCACCAGGCCAGGGAGTCAGCTGGGCACACTGTGTACAGTGACACTTCCCCGATTCTAATTTTCATTGTTGTGATCATGTGTGGGGGCCCATTGACCATCCAAATAGACCTCCATCACTGTGCCCAGCCCGAGTCAATGGTGTGGCTCAACCTTGACTCGTGGGGTCCAGTAATTAGGGTCCAGGTCATGTAATCTAAGATGATTCGACCCTTATGTGTTACTAATGATGCTCGTAACTTCTGGAGCACCAAACACAGTATCTATTAGCATCTGAGGTACCATTTAAGGATCAAATTACCTCAGGTTGACCTGAACCAGATAGTGGACCGACTACCTAGGTTGGACTGTTGATATCTTCCCATTGAATCTTGTATTTGGAGATTTATCTCTCTCATTATATTACTGTCACTCTTTTGTCCTTAGTATTGTTTATACCTGTTAATGAATTGAATAAATGGAAGACCTGAACCTAGGACTACTTAGATGTGACCCATTGGTGTATTTGGGTGAACATTGACCCGTGTCTGTGGCTAGGCGGGCCCCTTCTTATGGCCTATGTATGGTGGTATAATACCCTAGATTGGAGAGGTTGATTATATTGGACTGTTTAACATGGAAATGGACTTGTTACCTCGTTTGGACTATCTTAGACTAGGCCATATACTTGATGGGCCTGAGTATGAATCCAATGAGTGGGCTTGGACCTGGATTGTGATCCATGGTAATGAATTAATATTTGGACCTCTTAGGGAACTTGTTAGGACCTTGTTCACACAAGGTAAAGCCTAGACAGACACAGACCTTCATTGTTTCCTTGAGTCGGCATAGACATTCACTCAGTTGTTTTAAGCTCAGCCTTTTGACTGATCATCACTGGTAGGAGCTATTTATGAGTGTTGAGTGAGCTATCATGATAAGCTATGTGTTAGATGGACGGCGTGATGCCGGGTCCAGTCTCCCCGAGTGATGAGTGTGGTGAGACTGATGAGTATGATTGCGGGGCTCGTCATTCCCCAGCTTTGGTGAGATTCCCCGCCGCAACTGTGTTCAGTATGGGAGGGCCGCGGCATAATATCCCTCGGTATTCCAACTCGTGTGAATGTGCCATATTGTTTAGATAGATATTATGTTTATCCTGATTCTCAATGCATATCCTGCTCAACTGCCTAGATTCTGTATCTTGATATTCTCTTTATCTTTATGCTTGTCTTTACTCTTTTGATACATTTATCCTATGTTACTTGTATACTGTGACTTGCCAGATCTTTAGATCTGACCCATTCTTGGTGCTTAGGTTTCGACCCCGATTACGAGGACAACGCGCCTGCGCTAGATGAGGTACCTGTAGCAGGAGACTACGGGTGGGGACCAGTCGACCAAGAGGTCGAGCTGGAAGTTGGAGAGCCAGCACTCGGGGTGTGAGAGTTCATATTTTATTTTGGGATTTTGAGCGACTTTTGTAGTGAGCTTGGTAGCAGTCTTAATCTGTAATAAACCTTTACTTTTTACAACTTTAATACTTTTGGGATTTTGGCTCTGCTACATTTGACTTAGACATATGATACTCCATTACTACTTCCGCTATATTCACATGCTTCCGCATTATTAACTGTTGATCTATTATCGTTTAAAAAGTTTTAATTTGGACCTCACTGCGGACCTACGATCTTGGAAGTTCTCGGATTTTCCGGGAAGTAGCTCGCCAACTTCGGCTATCTTGACGATCTTATCGGTATCCGAAATTGGGGCGTTACAAGGGTCTTACATCCTCCACCCCTTGGGATATTTGGTCCACCAAATAAAATACAAAACTCACATCCGGTAGAAGATGTGGGTACTTCTTTTGCACTTGGTCTCGTAATTCTCATGTTGCCTCCTCCTGTCCATGATTCTCCCAAAGTACCTTTACCCACCGAATAGTCCGTGTCCTCAATTCTTGCTCCTTTGTATCAATGATGTGAATAGGCTTCTCGACATAGGTAGCATCTTCTCTGATTTCCAACGGTTCATGCCGGAGTACATGTGAAGGATCGAGAACATATTTTTTCAATATAGACACATGAAAAACATTGTGTACGCCGGATAGCTCGGGTGGTAAGGCTAATCTATAAGCCACGTCACCAATCTTGCTCATAATGTCATAAGGTCTAATGTATCTCTGTGATAACTTGCCTTTCTGTCCAAATCTCAATGTTCCCCTAATAGGAGACACTTTCAAGAAAACCTTGTCTCCTTCCTTGAACTGTAGATCCCTTCTGTGAGAATCTACATAACTCTTCTGTCTGCTCCGGGCTACTTTCAGACGTTCTTGAATTTGCTTGACCTTGTCATTGGTTTCACTCACCATGGCTGGCCCATGTAAACTGCGGGTACCAACTTCTTCCCAACAAACAAGTGTTCTACACCTTCTGCCATACAATGCCTCAAAAGGCGCCATCCCAATGCTCGAGTGGTAGCTGTTGTTGTACGCGAACTCACACAAGGGTAGAGTCTCGTCCCATTGAGTCTTGAAGTCTAACACACAAGCACGGAGCATATCCTCAAGAGTCTGAATCGTTCTCTCTGACTGGCCATCTATCTGAGGATGGTAAGCTGTACTGAACTGTAGTCTTGTATCCATAGACTCATGCAATGTCTTCCAAAATCTCGAGATGAATCTGCTGTCTCTATTAGATGTGATGGAAACTGGCTGACCATGTCTGCTGACGACCTCACTGACAAACAACTCCACCAAAGGTAGCATGTGCAGATCTTTCCCGTCTTCATCAGAATGAAGTGAGCTGACTTGGTGAGACGGTCCACAATGACCTAGATAGCAACATTTCCTTTGCTAGTTCTCGGTAATCCCAAAATAAAATCTATGGTAATGTGCTCCCATTTCCATTCCGGAATCTCTAACAATTGTAACAGCCCTGAGGCTTCTGGTGCTCTGCTTTAATCAACTGACATGTCATACACCGGGAGACAAACGCTGCTATCTCTCACTTCATGTTGTTCCACCAAAATCTGCCCTTCAAGTTTTGATTCATCTTCTTGCTACCTGGATGCATAGAATACCTCGTGCTGTGAGCTTCTATCATGATGTCGTTCCTCAATTCTTCAATGTTTGGCACACACAACCGGTCACGGTAATTCAAAACTCCATCAACGATACGGAAATCAGGGCGATCTACTATACGCTCTGAAATCTTGGCCAACTCTGGATCTTGCAACTGACTGTCTTCGATCTTTTGAATGAAAGAAGGCTCTGACACTGACATGTTGGCTAACACTACACCTTTCTTCAGTGGCTGA
This sequence comes from Camphora micrantha, assembly GCA_003546025.1. Lineage (NCBI taxonomy): Eukaryota > Viridiplantae > Streptophyta > Magnoliopsida > Laurales > Lauraceae > Camphora > Camphora micrantha. Next base: position 42,845,090 of record QPKB01000001.1, read on the forward strand.
AGATCTATACTCAACTCTTCAAATTGTTCAAAAATACATGTGCCACTGAGATTTGCCAAGCCTACTAACTTTCTGCTCAAAGCATCAGCAACTACATTTGCTTTCCTCAGGTGGTACTTGATTGAAAAATCATAATCTTTGATGTATTCCATCCATCTTCTTTGCCTCATATTCAACTCCTTCTGAGAAAACAAGTACTGCAAGCTGCGGTGGTCTGAATGAACCTCAAATTTCTCTCCATAGAGATAATATTTCCACATTTTTAATGCAAATACAACCGCTGCTAACTCAAGATCATGTGTGGCATAGTTATTCTCATGATCTTTCAGCTGCCGGGATCCATAGGCTATGACTTTTCCTTCTTGCATCAACACACATCCAAGTCCAATGTTTGAAGCATCGGTAAAAATAGTAAAACCGCCGCTTCCGGATGGCAAAGTAAGGACTGGTGCTGTGGTTAATCTCTTTTTCAGCTCTTGGAAACTATCTTCACACTTGTTTGACCACACATAAGGCACATTCTTCCTTGTCAACTTCGTCAAAGGTGACGCAATTGACGAAAATCCTTGAACAAACCTCCGGTAATAGCCTGCCAATCCTAGAAAACTTCTGATTTCTGATACATTCTTCGGTCTTTCCCACTGTACTATTGCCTCAATCTTGGACGGATCTACTGACAATCCTTCCTGGGAAATAATGTGCCCCAAAAACGCCACTTGCTCTAGCCAAAATTCACACTTATTGAGTTTTGCATACAGCTGGTTCTCTTTCAAAAGCTGCAATGCTATTCTCAAGTGTTCTTCATGCTCTTCTTTGGTCTTAGAGAACACCAAAATGTCATCAATGAATACCACTACAAATTGGTCTATGTACTCTGCGAATATCTTGTTCATCAATGCTATGAACACTGTTGGTGCATTAGTCAATCCAAATGGCATCACTAGAAACTCATAGTGTCCATATCTTGTCCGAAAAGCTGTCTTCAATACATCTGACTCTCTGACTCACAGCTGGTGGTAACTGAATCTCAAATCAATCTTCGAAAAGTAAGAAGCACCTTGTAACTGATCAAACAGTTCATCTATCCTTGGCAAATGGTACTTGTTCTTGATGGTTACTTGGTTCAATCTCCGATAGTCAATGCACATCCTCATCGAACCATCTTTCTTCTTGATGAACAATACCGAGGCTCCCCATGGCGAAACACTAGGTCTTAGAAAACCTTTGTCCAACAATTCTTGCAATTGTGTCTTCAATTCTCCCAATTCCGCCGGAGCCATTCTATAAGGTGCAATGGAGATCGGAGCGGTCCCTGGTAATAGCTCGATAGTGAAATCTCTCTCTAATGAGTGGCAAACCTGGAATTTCCTTCGGAAAAACATCCGGGAATTCCCAAATAATTGGGATCTCCTCCACCCTTTGGGACCGTTTATCCTCCGTGATAAACGCCAAATAAGCCTCACATCCACTTTTTAGGAGTCTATCAGCTTTCAACGCTGAAATAAACCCTGTACTAGGATTACTCCTGTCTCCTCGAAATAACACCCCTACTGGTGTCTCTTCTAATTTGAAGGTGAGGGTCTTATGGAAACAATTCATCGTAGCAGATACCCTGCTAACCAATCCATCCCTAGGATGACATCGAAATCATACATCTTCAATAAAATCAGATCTGATTGTAACTCTAACTCTCCTATCAAGATTGGACAACTAGGGTAAAAAGTCCTACATATAACTTCTTTATCTATGGGGATAGCCACAGTCAAAATAAAATCCAACTGTCTAGCATGCATATCAATCATCTTTGCATATTTTGAAGATATAAAGGAGTGAGTAGTGCCAGGGTCAAACAAAACCCTAGTTTGAAATCCACAAACAGGGAGTGTACCTTCCGTTACATCTGCTGCCTCTGCATCAGCTCTGTTGACTGCATAGACTTGTCCTCTCTGTTGTGGCCTATTCTGAGCCTGTTGTGGCCTGCCTTATTGTGCATTCCTATTTTGTCGTGGAGCACGCTGATTCTGATTCTGCCCTTGCTGATGGGCCTGCTGCTGCTACTGCTGTGGTCTGTACTGTTGCTATGGTGCCTGTTGCTGAAGGGGTCTAGCTTGGTTCTGCACAACCATTGCATTCTGAAGTGGTGCTGGACGCTGTGCCCCTGTTCTGTCTTAGGCAGTCTCTCATCTGGTGGGTCATAAAACCACATCTGAAACATGCCCCCGAGATGGTACGACATTGGGCACTCTCATGGTTCTTCCCACAATGTGTACAAACTAAGGGGTTCTGTACATTCTGCTCTTGCCTCTGCCTCTTTTGCTGGTGATTCCTCTGCTGGTTCTGTTGCTGCTGTTGTCCTTTGCCTTGAAGTTTGAGGATCTTATGGTGGAAATTCTCAAACTTATAAGCCCTCTTAACTGCATCTTCGAAGGTTGTAGGTAGTACAACCCCGGTAGCATCCCTCTCAATAATGAGATTCAGTCCTTCAAGGAACTTGACAATCTTCTTCTCAACTGTATCTACTAACTCTGGAGCATATCTTGACAACCTCTCGAACTTAGTGAGATATTCGAGGAATGACATATTGCCTTGGACAACCTGCTGGAATTCCATCGCCTTCTGCCTCTTGATATGTGTGGGAACGTACTTGTCCCCAAACTGCCTCTTGAAACTAACCCATGCTATTGCATCTGCCATGTGTCTGTACTCTTCTCTAACTGTCTTCCACCAAATGTCTACTGAACCGGTGAAGAGAGACCTTACAAGTTTAACTCGCTCTCCTCCGGTGCATTGGAAGATTTCGAATATATTCTCTGTGTGCTCAAGCCAATCATCTGCAGCTAATGGGTCCTCTGACCCAAGGAATTCCTTTGGACCTCTCTTTCTGAACTTCTCAAATAAGACATTCGGGTCATGTTCCCTCTGATTAATAACAATGGCTGGTTGGGCTTGCACTGGCTCGGGCCTCCTCTGTAACAGCTCTAACAATTGCCTCTGCATGCCTGCTAACTCCCTAGCATGGTCTTCATCCATCTTCAACATCTGTTCTTGCAATCTAGCATGTTTCTCATTAGCCTGACGCTGCTGATCCAACATACTTGCATCATTTGTAGCAATTGAGTCTGCACGGTATTGTCAGGGATATCTTCTTGGACTGGCCTTGTGTGCTCACTGTTACTAGCTGTGGAATTGCCGTTCATCGGTCGCTTACGAGGTGGCATTATGCTGCAAAACAATTTGTTAGTACATGATAATAGACAAAGGTTCACACATTGCTCACACGATACTAACTAATGAAGAGTTTAACGAATCCTCGCCACGTCCTTAGGATTTCTAGTTTCTTTTAATTGCCTGAAACACGTCTCGCTCTGATACCAGTCTGTCGCGACCCCGGACTGGGTCCCACGAGCCTAATCCGAGATCGGGACGCTGAAGATGAAATTATGTGGATGATACACAATCCTATGAATTAATTTAAATCAAAACGTATATGAGTCCATCAAAGATGCCACTCGTACACGCGATTTCCCACAGGTGTCTGCGGTGAGGATATCACATCAACATCAATGTTTCTTTTAAGTGAGGAAGCTTGTAGCAAATCTAATTCATACATTCATTTCTAATTCATAATTAACACTAGTATTAAAATGAGCAATGATCATTAGCTATTTTCCAAAAGAAAGTTAAAGTTTACAGCAATGTCATTTAATTACAATTCCCAAAAATAGAGGCCAACAAAGGCCAATATAAACAAAATATCAAGTTCCCCAAAAGAATGGTTAATTCCTAACCCAAAATGTTACGTAACTCAAACACCCGAATGTCTAAACGACATCATCGGCGTGCCACTCAACTAGACGTTGCGGTTCTTCGACCGCCTCCTCGTGCTCCTCCTCCGGGTAACCGACAACAGAACCTGAGTACCAAAATAAGGGTCAAACACGACGGTTTGGCAGATGGGTGAAAATATAATACAACAACTGAAATTACCTTGGAAAAATGTTAAAACCTGTTAAAACAATCAATTTCATAAAACAAGAGAATCATTTGTTCAAATACATATGCAATATAAAACAAGTGAGGTATTCAAGGAAAACGGGAAACAAGCAAGATGGCAACCACACGAAGCTAAGTCCTTTATCACCAAAGTGACATGAGCATATCGGGATGTTGTTCTTAGTCACCGAAGTAAGGAGATACAACATAAGTAACATATACATATACATAATAATAATACGGGACATGACCACGGTAGCGAACAGCGCATCGGGAACCACAGTAGCAATATGCGGCATCGGGACAAGACCACGGTAATAACTGGATAGCGGGATCCAAACTGCAACTGGCGGGACGGGAAGGGGATTTCAAAGTCGGTGGATCAGACCAATAGGGTTATCCAAGCTTAGTGGTGCCGACTCATAGGTCAAATATCGTAAATCAAGACATGTACAAAATTCATATAATGCACCTATATAGACGGGCGGGACGGGGTGCTCGAAGGCACAAATATCATTTCAAACGGGAAGTGCATATCTGGACTAGCAAAATGCTACAATACAGTTTCAAAGCTTTCGGGAATGATGAATCATAAATCATAATTTTCAGGACAAGTATCGGGATGCAAAACTAATCAAGGTGAATAAGGGTCCAGTATGTCAATTTCAATATAAATTGGTACTCCTTGAGTTTGGAGACAATAGGGGCTCTTTATACACCTTAGGATTTTTTTAAGGTTTCAAATGAATCTTTGTGTTATGTATTCTTTCTCAAACGGAGTCCATACATATCTCTGGTTGAACAGTCCCCATCATTCTCTAAAAGGGTGCACAAATGATTGGGACGGAATCCTCTTCGTTTCGCTTTATTTCAGAAATTATGTGTGATCTCGGTCACCTGTGGGTCAGCTTGCGGTTCGCCGCTGATCCCTAGAGGCTGGATAGCCGCGAGGCTGACCGCGGATTTCTGGGAAGGAATCATGCTTTCGGGAAAAGTAACCGTGACAGCACGGTTAGATGGCGGTTAGCCGCTGTCTAACCGTGAGGTTGACCACAGGTTCTGGGCGAAGATGTGCTCTCTAGAAAGCTGACCGCAATGGTTCGGTCAGATGGCGGTTACCGGCGGCTAGCTGACAGGTGACCGCTGGGTGCGGAAATACCCCACTGTGTCCAGATTTTGAGCCCATTTCTCCTTCAAACCATTTCCCTTCATTCCTATTCATCTTCCTGCAATAAAATAAGCTAAAAATGCTCCTCCAAATCATCATTCAACACTTCTGCAATACTCTTATAAGTATTCATCCAATCAACCCTTCTTCTTCCCATTCACATTCAACCATAAGAAGAGAGAAAATCCACAATCACAAATAGTCATTTATACCAAGACAAGTAATAAATGAAGAGCTAACAACCCCATTTTTAAACAATAAATTGTTAGAATCACAAGATCATTGAGAGGGGGGGTTGAATCAGTGATGTCTCAATACTTTTTACTTGAATACTAATAAGTCCAAATAATCAAAGCAATAATCAAGCAACCACAGGAACACAAGGTTTTAACGTGGTTCACCCAAAGGCTACGTCCACGGTGCAACGACTACTCGGACACCAATCCGAGGCTAGTCTTACTGATTTATTCTGAAGCTTCAACTTCAAGGAGCACCCACCCCTGGTTCAGATAGCACCCACTATCTAGGAAGCAACAACTCGCTTTACAATTCGTCTGCACCAACAGACAAGATCACCAAACCCCAATACCAAGCACCCACTTGATATTTTACAATGATTAGAGAAGAACCCTTTACAGAAATTAATCTTTCACTCTCAATCCCATACAATCAGACTCTTAATAAATATGAATTGAGAGACACTTATCTGAAGAAACTACTGATGAAGAACCATCTTCTTGATGTAGAGTTTCTTTTTTACTTGCTGTAACGGAATCACAGCAGTAACTCCTTGCAAGCTCACACACCCTCATGAATCTCTCTTTCTGTCTGTCTCTGTGTGTCCTTTTGTGTATCTCTGTGTATGTTCAAAGATCCCTTGCATGCCTTTATAGGATTTTCCAAACCTAATTCGTGATTGCAAAAGGACTAGGAGAGGTTTTGGAAACTCCTGCAAGGATAGAAAGTGCTCCCCTGTTTTTTCTCGTGCAAGTTTATGTTTTGAGCACTCCTTCATGGATTGGAAGAGATCCCCTGTTTCCTGGCGTGACTTTTTGTTTTGAGCTCTGCGCTTGACCGACCTCAGTGCTTGAACGAGCTTTACGCTTTACCGAGCTGCTCAGTGTTTAAACGAGCTCTGTGACTTACCGAGCTACTCAATGTTTAAACGAGCTCTGTGACTCACCGAGCTGCTCAGTGTTTAAACGAGCTCTGCTTGACGCTTTAACCGGGCTCAACGCTTGATGCTTTAACCGAGCTCAGTGCTTAACCACGCACTGCGCTTTACCGACCACAATGCTTTGCCGAACTCTGCTTTGATCTTCGACGAACTGAGATGTCATGATGAGATCAATGCTTTTACCGATCTCCTTTATTTTACCGATCTCCTTGCTTTTACCGATCACTGAGCTAAGGCATTCTGTGCCGAGCTGAGGCATCATGTGCTGTGCCGAGCTGAGGCATCTTGTGCTGTACCGAGCTGAGGCATTCTGTGCTATACTCGTATGACAATGTGTTGACAACAATTCCAACACACAATGCCGAGCTTCAAACATCAAACTCTCTTCAAAATCCAACAATCTCCCCCTTTGGAATTGTTGGCAACACTTGGAACAGGTTAACCATCAATCAATCTTGCAAACAAGTTTCTATTCTGTTCTGAACTACTGTAGCATGTCTTCTCGGCAGTTACAGCTCCCCCTGAACAACATGTTCTTATTCTCCCCCTTTGACAACAATCACAAAGGGACTTGCTTAGGAGCAAAAAGAATAACAATAATGCATGCTCCCTTAACAAGAAGGTCTCCTAACGCTTGGGAAAGTGAGTAACTCCCAATTTCTTGCGAAGATACTCGAAGACTTCTTTTGGTAAAGGCTTTGTGAAAATATCAGCCACTTGTTCAGTGGTTGGAACATATTCCAATTTTACCTCACCGTCAGCAACCTTTTCTTTGAGAAAGTGATAACGTATGGAAACATGCTTTGTGCGGGAGTGCTGGACAGGGTTTTTGGAGATATAAATGGCACTTGTGTTGTTGCAGAAGATTGGCGTATGATCTTTCGTCTGAACACCGAGATCTAAGAGCATTTGACGCATCCACAGTACTTGGGTACAACAAGTTGCTGCTGCTATGTACTCTGCTTCCGCTGTAGAAAGAGAAACTGAATCTTGCTTCTTGCTGTGCCAAGCCACCAATCTTTCACCTAGATAGAATGCACCTCCACTTGTGCTTTTGCGGTCATCTACACATCCAGCCCAGTCAGCATCAGAATATGCAATGAGAGTGAATGATTTACCTTTCGGATACCAGATGTCGAGCTCCAAAGTACCTTTGAGATACCGAAATATCCTCTTCACTGCTGTAAGGTGCTCTTCCATTGGTGATGCCTGAAATCTCGCCACCATACATACCGCCTGTAGAATGTCCGGTCTTGTAGCCGTCAAGTAGAGCAAGCTCCCTATCATTGATCGGTAAGTGGTGTGATCAACTGATGGAGCCTTGTCGTCTTTGCTTAGCTTTGTGTTCGTGGACATAGGCGTGCTCACCGGCTTGCTGTCTTCCATGTTGAACCGTTTCAGCATCTCCTTGATGTATTTCAACTGTGATATGAAGATACCATGCTTCGGCTGCTGCACTTGGAGACCAAGGAAGAAACTCAGCTCTCCAAGCATTGACATCTCAAATTCATTCTTCATCTCTTCAGCAAAATTTTTGCACAACTCCTCATCATTACCGCCAAAGATTATGTCACCGACATAAACTATGACAACCAGCTGGTTGTTTTGCTCTGTTTTGATGTAGAGATTGCTATCAATCAGTCCTTTGCCGAAACCAATTTTGCGAAGATAATTGTCCAGTTGTGCATACCAGGCCCTCGGTGCTTGTTTCAGGCCATATAGAGCCTTCCTCAACTTATACACCAGGTCTGAACTGTTGCTCAAGAGAAAACCGTCTGGTTGCTCAATGTAAACCTCTTCCTTAAGTAGCCCATTCAAAAAGGCTGACTTTACATCCATTTGAAATACCTTGAAGTTCTTGTATGCAGCCAGTGCTAGGAACATTCGTATGGCTTCCAGACGAGCCACTGGTGCGAAGGTTTCTTCAAAATCTATGCCTTGAATTTGAGCATAGCCTTTACAAACTAACCTTGCTTTGTTTCTCACAACTTGACCATCTTCATTCAGCTTATTTCTAAAGACCCATTTAATACCTATGACATTCTTATCAACAGGTCTAGGGACAAAATCCCAAGTGGAGTTCTTCTCTATTTGCTCTAACTCCACATGCATAGCCTTTAACCAATTTTCATCAAGGCTTGCTTCAGCCACTGTCTTGGGTTCGATCATTGATACTAGTGAAAAAGTGTTAGCCACACTAGTCTAGTTTGAACACCAGCCTTAGGATTTCCAATTATTTGGTCCTTAGGATGTTGTTCTACCCAAGTGTTGTGCTTTCTAGGAGTAGCAACTTCTGAACCGTCCCTTGATTCCTTAGAATCATTAGGTTCAGCTCTTTCATCATCCAACTCAGACAAGTCCTCATAAACCGGACTTTCTTCACAGGTTTCATGCATGGGTTCATAAGGTTCGTCAATTCTAACATCAGCACTTTCTATTGTTAGGGATTTTGTATTTGCAATTTGATGGATGCATTATCATTCAAGCATCATTTGATTTGCACACATATGCACTGATTTTAGAAAATCTTGAAATCCTATTTTATACATGCATTGTTTTTTAAGAGTTGTAAAAGTATTGATTTATGCATGTTTTGGTTTTAATCTTGGATGCATTTGTTTTTTAAAAGAAGTTTTATAAATCAAGCTAGCCAATGGTTTTAAAAGTTTCAAATCATTTTTGCCTTTGTATGTTTCATGATTTTAAAAGAACTTAGATTGAATTAAAATCATGATTCCAAGCTTGATTTGATGGCCCAAAAGTCCCCACAAGAAAGTTTCTTTAAAATAAAAAACTCTCTTTAAACGGATTTTCGGTTAGCTTGTGACATGAACAGTAACACTATTCACTGTTCACTGTTCACTAGCCGTTTGAACAGTAACACTGTTCACTGTTCACTAGCCGTTTGAACAGTAACACTATTCACTGTTCACTGTTCACTAGCCGTTGGGCATTTTTTTGCTATAAAAAGTGGTTCATTCCTTTGAAAAAATGGATGATCAAGAGGCCATCCTTGACGGGTTTTGAGGCCAATCAAAGGGAAATGGACTAAGGGATGAAGGGGATCATTAGGAAAGCTAAAGCTTGGATTAATGAGTTAAATCACCAAGTAAGCTCTACTTTCCTTAATCATATGTTGTCATGTTTTGTTTTATTTTTGGTAAATCTTTTGTAGCATGATATACTATGTTTTGTTGCATCCTTAACATGTTTATGTTTTGAATTGATTCATTGTTTTGGATGCATCACCGTTGATTCAATCCAAGTAGTACTTGAATTGGTAAATCTAAGTAGATCATGTTAATGGAAAAATCTTTGAAATTATATGTAACATGATTCATATACTTGGTTGAATCTTTGGTTGTTGTTTTTCAATATAAGAAAATCACTTTCAAAACTATCTTATGTTTTGGATTCAACATCTTTACAAATCATATGTTTTCATGTTTTGTTTTATCTTTGGTAAATCTTTAGTATCATGTTAAACTATGATTTGTTGTGTCCTTAACATGTTTTATGTTTTGAATTGATCTATTGTTTTGGATGCATCACCATTTGATTCAATCCAAGTAGTACTTTATTTGGTAAATCTAAGTAGATCATGTTAATGAAAGAATCTTTGAAATTATATGTAACATGATTCATATACTTGGTTGAATCTTTGGTTGTTGTTTTTCATCACAAGAAAATCCCTTTCAAATATATCTTATGTTTTGGATTCAACAACTTCACAAATCATATGTAACTTTGTTTTAAAGTTTCGCAACTTACTTTGCATTGATTGGTATATCATATTCAAGTTGTATTTATAATTACATATGATTTGTCCCCTACTTTCAATCAAATCTATATTTATGTTTTATGAGCTACATTGTTGATTTGATTGACATCCCTATGCATCACATATTTAGAGCTAATTAATTTCATACAACTTGTGAATCTTTGATATCATTAACAAGTTGTTACTTTTAACATGTGACTTGCATTCTTTCCTCAATCATAAATGTTTTTATGAGCTAAAACTTTCAAAAGCCTTAGGCTTACATTTATGAACTTTCATTTTCAAAATGATTGAGGACATCACACACACACATCATGTGCTTTCATCTTTGCATTCATAGTGTGTGTGTGTGTATTAGATTTTCATTTTCATATCCGCCTAATTAAGAGGCATATTAATTGAGCTTTAATTGTAATCTCTTAAAGTGTTTGTGTAAACACTTCCTTGAGAGAAATATTTTTATTGTAAAGGTTATTGCTTAACCTAAGAAAAGCATTGTGTAAAGGTTATTGCTTAGCCTAGAAAAGCATCTTGTATAGGTTGTTGTTTAGCCTAGAAAAACAACATTGTTAGGTTATTGCTTATCCTTGGAAAGCATATTGTAGAGGTTATTGCTTAGCCTTTTTCAAAAGCGTAGATAGTGGAAATCCGGTGGGGTGTTGTGACACAAGCCGGTAGTGGATGTAGGCATTGAGGCCGAACCACTATAAATCCTTGTGTGATGGTGCTTGCTTTGTGGTGATTGTTTTTATTAAGCTTCCGCATTTTATTTGTAATCACCACTTGTGACTAGTTGATTGTTAAGAAGTTAAAATTGGTCATAAATGAAGCTCACCCTATTCACCCCCCCTCTAGGGTTCGGATCCCCGGACTTACATCTATAATTTTTCTGGTCCTTTTGTTAAGACACCTATATGCCTTGCTAGTGGAGGAGTAACCCAAAAATATACCTTCATCAGCTCTTTCTTCAAATTTTCCTAGATTCTGTTCAAGTCGCTTGATGAAGCACTTGCTGCCAAATATTTTGAAGTGCTTGACTGAAGGCTTCCGTTCAAACCACAATTCATATGGAGTTTTGTCTTCATGTCGTCTGATCATGCATCGATTCTGAATGTATACTGCAGTATGAATTGCTTCCTTCCAATATCTGTCAGCAAGTTTGCTCTCAACCAGCATAGTGCGTGCCATTTCCTGCACGGTGCGGTTCTTGCGTTCAACAACTCCGTTTTGCTGTGGAGTTCTAGGGGCTGAATATTGTCTTTGAATCCCATGATGCTCGCAGAACTTGGTGAATTCTTCAGATATGAATTCGCCTCCACGATCAGACCTTAACGTCTTGATCTTCTTCCCTAGCATATTTTCAACCTGTGCTTTAAACACTTTGAACCAATCAAGTGCTTGATGTTTATGTTTTAAAAATAGAACCCATGTCATTCTAGTATAATCATCAATGCATAACATGAAATACTTATCTCCGTTGGTGCTTTGAGTTTGCATTGCTCCGCAAAGATCAGTGTGCACAAGCTCAAGAGGTTTCTTCGTGTGTTGCTCCTTTGTCTTGAATACCACCCTTGAAAGTCCGGGATCCTAACCCTAGAGGGGGGGGGGGGGGGGGGTGAATAGGGTGATCTACACTTAATGACTAATTATGGTCAATTTTAATTTCTTTAACAATTAGCTAGTCACAAGAGATGATTTACCAAACAAGATGCGGAAGCTAACAAGAGTGATCACCACAAGCATACATCATCATACAAAGATTTATAGTGGTTCGGCCTCAATGCCTACATCCACTACCGGCTTGTGATCCAACACCCCACCGGATTTCCACTATTTATGCTTTTCAAAAGGCTAAGCAAGAACCTTTACAACGATGTTTTTCTAGGCTAAACTACAACCTATTAATGTGCTTTTCTAGGCTAAGCAATAACCTTTACAAGATGCTTTTCAAAGGCTAAGCAATAACCTCAACAAGATAAATATTTCTTCTCAAAGAAGTGTCTACACAAACACTCAAAGAGATACAATTTAAGCTCAATACATTTGCCTCTTAAATAGGCTGAAATGAAAGTTTAAATCATGATACAAACATACACAAACAACTAGTAAAGGTGTGTGCTCAAGGTGTATGAATGTTTACTTCAATCATTTTCTAAAAGGAAGCTCACAAATGAATGCTTGATGCATTTGAAAATCTAAGTACTGAAAAAGATGATTGAAGTTATAAACTAATCACATAAAGAATTCAAACAACTTGGAAAGACATGCTACACAAGTTGTATGAAGTTTTAAAGATTAAAAACACATGTGATTGAGACAAAGATGTTTGCAAACCAATTTAGTATTCCAAGGTGATATTATGTTTGCAAAACATCTCAAATAAAGCTAGAAATCATGCAAATATGAGATTACAAAGAATTAAACATGCATGATTTTAAATGGAATGAAAATCAAAGTTAACTTGAAAGATATACCTTTTTAAATCTCAAATATTTTGATTTCCAATAGCCTCTAGCTTTCCTAGCTTATTCCTCTTCTTTAGGCTTCAAAACAGTTCCAAGATTTCATACCAACAGCCTTTTCAAAGAAGGAAATAAAGTGGACTTTTATACAAAAAACAGTCCAACGGCTAGTTGGCCCGGTCGACCCCATGACCACGCGGTCGACCGGGTCCAACGGTTAAAATGGCCAACGGCTCTTTACGCGGTCGACCGGCCCCTGTGCGCGGTCGACCGGGTACACTGAGTTCTGAGACATTTCTGCAGATTTTTGAGAAATTGATTCAGTGTACGTGGTCGACCTGGTGCTTGTCGCGGTCGACCGGGTTCACAGGCCAGAGAAGAGTTCTATTTGTTTTTTGAGAAAGTGTTTTATGAAAACATGAACTCTAACCCAATATGTTTTATGCATACTGAAATGATTCTAAAAATGAGATATGTATGCAAAACATGAACCTCGATGTCAAACTTGATTTTTCAAAATCATGCACGAAGAACTAGGCTTTCGAAAATACATTTTAAGTTCTAAAACATGCAGGATGGAGTCTTTGAAAATCAAAAGCATTTTCAAGTCTAAGGTCCAGATTTCAAGGTCCAAACTATGATGAATGGGTGTGTGATCATTTGACTGATAAAGATAGTGCTTCCATCAAATTAGCAACAAACAAAGATCCTAACAACCCTCATTTGCTTTCCCTTTTGACAAGAATTGCAAACAGGGTTGGAAGGCTTCTTTATCATAGACATACCTCTCACCGCCTTTGTGTTGCAAATCTTTGATAGATTGTCAAAGTTTATATGCCCGAGGCGCTTGTGCCACAACTAGCTTTCCTCAGTTTGGCTCATCAAGCAAGTTCTCTCCGCCCATCAGACAAGGTGTATAGATTACCTGTTGTTCTTGACCCTGTAGCCAGTGTTTTGCCATTGCTACACTTCTTGATTACGAACCCATTCTTTGTGAAGATTACCTCATGACCTTTGTCACAGATCTGACTTACACTTAGCAGGTTGTGTTTAAGTCCAGACACATACAACACTTCTTCAGAACTGATCTTGCCTTCTTTCAGCTGAACAACGCCTTTGCCACAGATTTTGGCGCCGTCGTTGTTGCCGAATTTTACAGAGCCACCCTCAAAATGTTGTAGCTTTGTGAACTTGGCTTTGTCACCGTTCATATGACTTGAACAACCACTGTCAAGGATCCATGGTGCAGTCTTCTTTTGAGCATTGAAAGCGGTTTGCACAATGAAGGATTTCTTGGGTTCTTCTGCCCTTTTCTTCACCCTCCAGACCTTGACCAATTTGGGTTTCTTCTCAACCTTAAATTGGTTAGCAATATGCAACCTGCAGTCTCTAGCCAGGTGACCAAAGTTGTGACACTTATGGCACTCAATGTTGTGGCTACTTAGGACTGAGAAAGGGTTCCTAGTTGCAGTCATACTAGGTTTAGCCCGAGATTTACATTCAACAATTTTATACCCAAACTTATTACTGTGATAACAGTAACCATAAAATCTGAATCTTCTTTGTGGTTGGTTAGACTTCACATGTATAGTCTCTTTCTTAGGCTGGATGGTGGGCTTCACAGCTTTAGAAGGTGTAGCTGTTTGCTTCACAAACTTGGGTGGTGCTGTTGTCTTTTCAGGAGGTGCAACCTTGGAGGATTCTCCGGTCTCATATCCTAAACCGAATTTGATGTGGGGAGGCCTTTGAACTTTCAGCAGGTTGTTTAGCTTCATTGTTCCTTTGATCGCTTGGAGCACTTTGAGCTTTTGATTAAGTTTTAAATTTTCAGCCCTTGCTCCAAGGATTTCATTCTCAAGTTTCATAACCTCCTCAGTTTTAGCACTGACTTGGTTTTCTAGAATTTTAATGGTTCTCTTAAACTCTTCAACTTGAGTCTTTAAAGAAATTACAGAACTTTCAGCATCATGGAGGAGTTTCAGATTTTTCTTACTTGTTTTACGCTCCAAGCTTAACTCCTTAAGTACCGCAATCAGTTCTCCTTAGAGGTTGACCTCGGCCTCATCATCTTCCGCCTCCAGCTCTTGCTCCTCTTCTTCTTCAACAGTGACCATGAAGAGGGGTTTAGTTGACTCAGCTGAGTGATCATCGTCTGAACTTTCAGACGCATCGTTGGTGTAATGGCTGATGAAGCTTTTAGTCTTTCCTGTTTTGTTGAACCTCTGCTTTCTCTGACTCTTATCAGCATAAGAGTCTTCTTTATCATTGTCCTTGAACGGACACTTCGCAGCAAAGTGGCCAACACCGCCACAATTGAAGCACTTGAAAGGGAACTTCCCCTTGTACTTTTCGTTGCTGCCTTTCTTCAATCTTCTGACGAATTGAGCCTCAAGCTCATCATCAAAATCATTACCGAGATCAGCATCCTTTATTTTTTTTTGTACCTTGAAGGCCGCCTCTCTTGCCTATGCGCATCTCATAAGCAGTCAAAGAACCATGAAGCTCATCCATGGAGAAAACATTCAGATCTTTTGCTTCTTCTATCGCGGACACTTTGGAGTCAAACCGAGGCCGAAGAGATCTAAGTATCTTTTTAACGATGACTGGCTCCTTGATCTCCTCTCCCATCCCACGGATGGAATTGCTCACTTCATTGACTCGTAACATGTAAGTGTCAATGTTCTCGTCTTCCATCATGTGAAGAGATTCAGACTGAGAGCGATAAGTCTGAAGTTTTGCCTCTTTAATCTTCTCATCACCCTCATGTATACTCTGCAGCTTGTCCCAGATTTCTTTGGCTGTTTTGCACATCATGACTTTGACAAGCTTGCTGTCCACAAGACCGCTATAGGGAGCATTCTGCGCCTTGGAGTCGTTGTCTGCTAGTTTCTTCGTTGCAGCATCAGTGGGTGTGATAGAAGTGTTGTAGCCAACTCTTACAGCCTCCCAAACATCATAGCCAAGTGACTTAATGTAAGCCTGCATCCTTAGCTTTCAGAAGGAGTAGTTAGTACCATCAAACAGTGGTGCTTTTGTGTTCCCAATATTGGACCCCATGTGATTCGTTTAGAGATCACCCTCAGCGTGTTAATGCTTGCTAAAGGAACCTCGCTCTAATACCAATTGTTTGAATCACACGATCACTGAGAGGGGGGGGGGGGGTGAATCAGTGATGTCTCAATACTTTTTACTTGAATACTAATAAGTCCAAATAATCAAAGCAATAATCAAGCAACCACAAGAACACAAGGTTTTAACGTGGTTCACCCAAAGGCTACGTCCACGGTGCAACGACTACTCGGACACCAATCCGAGGCTACTCTTACTGATTTATTCTGAAGCTTCAACTTCAAGGAGCACCCACCCCTGATTCAGATAGCACCCACTATCTAGGAAGCAACAACTCCCTTTATAATTCGTCTGCACCAACAGACAGGATCACCAAACCCGAATACCAAGCACCCACTTGATATTTTACAATGATTAGAGAAGAACCCTTTACAGAAATTAATCTCTCACTCTCAATCCCATACAATCAGACTCTTAATAAATATGAATTGAGAGACACTTATCTGAAGAAACTACTGATGAAGAACCATCTTCTTGATGCAGAGTTTCCTCTTTACTTGCTGTAACGGAATCACAGCAGTAACTCCTTGCAAGCTCACACACCCTCACGAATGTCTCTCTTTCTGTCTGTCTTTGTGTGTCTTTCTGTGTATCTCTGTGTATGTTCAAAGATCCCTAACATGCCTTTATAGGATTTTCCAAACCTAATTCGTGATTGCAAAAGGACT